>JACCIB010000208.1:0-254409 GCA_018906965.1 Philotrypesis tridentata
TCTCTTTCTTTTCCTTTCTCCTTCCCGCCCCTTTTCTTTTTCTGGCAGTCTTGTAGCAGTTAGTTTATCTAATCCATCTACAAAATCGTAAGGAAATACACCTTTTCTTCTGAGAAGATCAATATTTTCATCTGAATAACCATCTAATTGAAATTCCGTAACTGCTATCGGTACGTTTTTCCAGATATGACGCAAGTTTCTCCAATGATGATGGTAGAAAACGCCATGAATCTATAAATCTAAAACTAATATCACTTTCATCGATATATTCGTAAATGAAATATATTTTTCCTTATTATGTGGTATTAGGCTGACTCGTCCTTTCAGTAATGAAGAAGTAGCAATCTCTTTCAAAATGAAATGAGTATCATAATTAAGATTATGAAAAATTACTGGAATAAATCTTGAGTTCTGGTAATTCAAATTACAAGAATTATGAGCTGCACCTCTGAAACTAAAGAAAAAGTATGCTATTGAGTAAAGAAATTATTTTATTTTTTCTATATATATCACATTAAAAAAACTTACCGTCCTGTGAGATGACAATGATCTCGTACTGCTAGTTGATCTGATTGAATAGGTTTCCGACAAATATGACAATTGGTTGACCTCCGAAAAGATAATTCTTCCAGATCTGTAAGTTTCATTGGCTTTGGATTTTTATAGAGTTGTTCAATTTTTTCTGCAATTGATTTCAGTTCCTTAACAAACCATTCTGCAGCTGTTTCTTCATCAGAATGATTTTGTCTGTATGATCTATAGCCAGATAACTTGTCGTCATAGCTACATTTTATATAATATCCTATACTGTACGCTTCATGAAGTTGAAAATCATTCTCATTTTCAGTTGGTTTCAATAAACATTCAAAATCTGCATAGATTACAAACGGCACTTTTTCACTTTTTTTATAATCTTCAAATTTAAGAATATTGTTCTTAGAGTCAGGTAAATTTATTCTACAAGTATTTATATTTTTACAATAATTTTCATGATTTTCCAATCCCTTTTCACTATAAAATATTTGTAAACATCTGTCACAATGATAAGATTTTTTATTAGATTTTGAAACTTGAAATTTTAAAAGTCGTGACATGCTTTTTATTCACACATAATGAAACCGAGGCAGTCTTTCTTCTTCTTCTTCACCATGATTTTTTTCTTCATGTTCGTTTATATAAAAATCTTGAATAAGAAGGAGATTTACATGATTCTCCTTCTTTTCGGTTGTAATGTAACAAGGTGACACTTCATGTTTCTGACCATACATCTTAAGCATATACACGTTCACAGAAATATTATTATTAAGCTTTTCAAATTTTGAAACATCTTTTTAACTGGAAATTCTATATCACCAAAGTTAAGCTTATTTATATGAGCGAGGTAATTACTTAATCTATGGGCGTTCGTTGCACAAGGATATAACGCTGAAAGTATGGCATACTTAAAGCATTGATTATCATTGTTGTGAACATTGATACATGCTTTTTTCACTTCTATAAATTTTGGAAGTGGAATGAATGAGTTTCCTCTAAGTGGTGTATATTTTTTTATATTTATACATAAACTTATAATACTCTTTAAAGTCCATCCAGAATCCTTTTCTTGAAATTCTTCTAATTGTGTAAGAATCGGATCTTTGATATGCTCTTTAAACCATTCTTCTAAGTTTGATGATGTATAAATATCTACCACTTCCTCTCCGTTCTTCTGCATAGAAAATTCTGAAATGAAATCAGAATTAACTTTTACATTGATATAATCATTTATGCTTTCTTGTACTTTTTCTTTAAAAATCTGTTCTGCATCTATCATAAAACTTTTAATATCCTTGTGCTCTATATTTATTATTACTCCAGATCTTATACGATTTTGAAATGCTGAGTCCACATCACGCCACTCAACTCTAGCTTCTCTAGTTTCTATGCCGCCACCTTGTTGAAGTTTTTATTCAAACTCAACTTGTATGCAGGACAGGTGGGTCATGCAAGTCTGACATTTCTGTTTCTCTCCTCTCGTAAGGTTAGATTTCTCAATCTTATCAGTCAATTCCTTTATTGTGGAATTGCACACATCTAACCAATAATGAATATCCTTGCTGCTCAGTTCATGAATACTTTTTAAGCTATCGCGAAGGACTTGTACAAATCGTTCAATCAGTTCGATTGAAGCCATGTTTAGTCACAAAAGTTTCTTCTACACTGCTGAAAAATAAACTGGTTTGTACAAGAAAATTTTCGCCCTTTTGTACCCAAAGCTGCTGGAGGAAGTAGTGGGGGTTTGAGCCAATGGCAGAGAAGATTTTCTCTCAAACCAATAAAAAAAAAGGAAAATTTTCGAGGGGAAAGGGAAAAGTTTTCGTTAAACCAATCAGAGCTCGACAATTTCTGTTCAGCCAATGGTAAGCAGTTGAAGAGTGGGGGGGGGGGGTAGACACATTCCTAAAGAGCAAGATGCTGAGTTTCATGCTTTTAAATTAGGATGCTAGACCATTCGTTTTCATTCTCGAGTTTACTGTTGACTTGGGAAGAACTAAAATATGGCTAGAACGCGCGATTATGACACAATGTTTAGAAGTGTTTTATTACCTTGTTCCGAAGAGAACGTTTATGTCTGCGATATTCAAGGATTCCAGAGAATCGCATCCGATTCTTTTATATTGAAAGAAATTTGCTTTGTAAGTTTGAAAAGAACTGCTTTTCCGACTGTTTACCACTTTAAGCCTCCAATAAGATGGGAAGAACTTACTGAAGAAGAAAAGTGTACAGCAAGTTGGTTAGAAAAATATCACCATGGATTGCCTTGGGATTCTGGAGATATTCCGTATGATCAGCTGCAAAAAATTTTTGAAATCTGCTCACAAGGGGTTCAAAAACTTTATGTAAAGGGCGAGCAGAAACAGCAATGGATAAAAAAATATTTACCTCATGTGTAAGTAGATAATTTTTCTGATACTTTTCTGATACTTTTCTGATACTTTTATCATACTTTTCTGATACTTTTTCATACTTTTCTCATACTTTTCTGTTACTTTATTAAAGTATCAGAAAAGTATAAGAAAAGTATCAGAAGAGTATCAAAAAGTATAAAAAGTTTCCTGTTGAATTTATAATACTTACGTAATATTTGATTTTATATTTTCAGATCCATTTCCAATATAGAAAATTATGGCTGCAGTTCTCTTCAGGAAATCCACAGTCAACATCATGGATGTTTTAATCATTACTTATGTAAAAGAAAACGACCTGTATGTGCAATTTCTAAAGCACTTTCAATTAAAAACTGGTTAATAAACTATTTAAATAATGTATTTAGTCGCGATGAAGTGGACTGTGAAAAAAAGATAAATAAAATTTGATATCATATACTCTAAATTCACGTGGGATTTAAATGAAGGAGCAGGGAAACTTATAATAATAAAGCATTAACAACAGCATTATTATTATTATTATTATTTTTTTTTAACCACATTATTATTATTTTTTTTAACCACATTATTTTTAACCACATTAACATCAGAATTATTATTATTTGTTGGTTATTTTATTTAAACCTGATACAAAATAAAATTTTACAAAATATTTTTTATTTCCTTTTATACCTTTGATGAACATCAATTGGCTCAACCACGTACTCCACATCTACTATGGAAGGCATATTTCGCTGTTGTTGCTGTTGTTGTTGTTGTTGTTGTTGTTGTTGTTGCTGATGATGATGCTGTTGTTGTTGCTGTTGATGCTGTTGTTGATGCTCTTGTTGATGCTGAAGTTGATGCTGTTGATGTTGCTGTTGATGATTCTGTTGTTGATGTTGATGATGCTGTTGATAATGAGTCGGCTGCTGATGTGCTGGTGGTGGTGGTTGATGAGCTGGTGGCGGTTGTAGATGTGCTGGCGGTGGAGGTGGTTGTTTCTTCAGCGATAAGCTCCGTCGCTTATCGCTGCTCTCTTTCGGCTGTTCAACAGCCTTAACCTCCTTTGGCTTATCATCAGCCTTTAATGGACTGCGACGTCTCTCATCTGAAACAAATTTTATTATCATTTTTTAATATATTTTATATTAAAGAATAGATTTAAATATATATTAAAAAGTTATGACAACACGAAAAATAGAGAGAAAAAGGTATGGAACTGTAGAAGAAATTTTAGTGCTTAGAAGCGAGCCACGAGGAGACCGAAGGAAAGTGAAAAACAAAAGAAGCGGGGTAGAGATAGACGTCAGAAATAGTGGTGTACAGGAAACCAAGAGATGGTGAGAAAAAGGGATAAGTTAAGAGAGAAGGAAGAAACTATTTAATTTGGTTAAAAGTAAAAAAAAAAAGAGAAGGGGTGGAAAGAAAGGGGGGGAAGGGGAGAACGAAAGAGGGGAGAGATAAAAAAATGCACAGAAGAAAAAAGTAGCATGAGTTGAGAGAAGGAACGGAGGGAAAACAAGGCAGTGGGACAAGTGTGGTCACTCGGGGGGAGAGCATGGCGAACGAAGACGAAGGAAAACGAGCTCAAAAGGGAGATAGCCGAGCAAATTAGCTTTCTGCGGGCGGAAAAATTGTTACAATATTAAAAAGTTCCTGATTTTTTTGTTGTCACGACTGTTTTTAGTGCTTTTCGTCACAGTGGTGCTATTCGTCACAGCATCTGGGACACACTCTTCAATATTAGCTTTCTTTGGTTCCTGCACGACTGCATCTGAAAAAAAAATTTTAATTAAAAAAAAATTAAATATAAAAATTGAATCTACCCTAGTAGAAACTTGATGATAAATTAGCTAATTTATCATTAAGTTTCTACCAGGGTAGATGTATTTTTAAAAATCGGTTGCAAGGTTCTTACTTTCACTTTTCCTTTTTCTGCTACTGCTGCTACTGCTGCTACTGCTACTGCTGCTGCTACTGCTGCTGCTGCTGCTGCTGCTGCTGCTGCTGCTGCGGCTATGGAACAGCATACGCTTACGGTTGCGATGGCTCTCACTACATTTATTTATAGCCTTCACTGGTAGTGGAGGCACTGAAAAATTATTAATATAAAAAATAGATTAATATAGATTAATATAAAAAATTAATATAGAAATAAAAATACTCACAACTTTCAATCGCATCGAGTGACCAGCTGGCATACTCGAGCATTGAAATTAGACGTGGTGCGTTTGACACCACCCACTCGATCCTCTCGATCATCTTTTTAAAAGATGTCTTCTTCGTTGATTCCATTTCTTCACTTCTCTCTCTTGACCTGCACTGAACTTGGAGGTAAACTGATGTAGAACACAGTCGAACCAGGCTATTTATATCCGAAGCCCTTCTTGCCCTTTCCACTCGAACTCGAGAGAAAATTTTGGAAAACTTACGATTGGTGGAAAATTTCTCCTTCCAAAATCATAGAAATCTCGCCAAAAAATAAGAAACTCCTCCCTCGCCTTCGTGTCTCTTCACAAGATTTTCTATGCGAGCGCAGCATGTAATCATCTTGCATATATATCCCAATAGATATTTTTCACACAACACAGGGAGACTTTCCACAGAGAGAGAGAGAGAGAGAGAGAGAGAGAGAGAGAAAGAAAATGCTCGCGATCTATGTATACATATTTTTCCTGCGAGAATAGTCCAGCAGGTAACCTTGCGCGTATTCAAAATTAGATATATTCTCACGCAGTGTAGAGATGCTTTCCGCAGAGAGAGAAAGAAAATGCGCGCGACCTGTGTATACATATTTTTCCTGCGAGAATAGCCCTGCAGGTAACCTTGCGCGTATTCCAAATACATATATTCTCGCGCAGTGACGAGACACTTTCCGCAGAGAGAGAAAGAAAATGCGCGCGACTTATGTATACATATTTTTCCTGCAAGAATAGCCCTGCAGGTAACCTTGCGCGTAGTCAAAATACATATATTCTCGCGCAGTGTAGAGACATTTTCCACAGAGAGAGAAAGAAAGTGCGCGCGACTTATGTATACATATTTTTTCTGCGAGAATAGCCCTGCAGGTACCTTGCGCGTATTCAAAATTAGATATATTCTCACGCAGTGTAGAGATGCTTTCCGCAGAGAGAGAAAGAAAATGCGCGCGACCTGTGTATACATATTTTTCCTGCGAGAATAGCCCTGCAGGTAACCTTGCGCGTATTCAAAATACATATATTCTCGCGCAGTGTAGAGACATTTTCCACAGAGAGAGAAAGAAAGTGCGCGCGACTTATGTATACATATTTTTCCTGCAAGAATAGCCCTGCAGGTAACCTTGCGCGTAGTCAAAATACATATATTCTCGCGCAGTGTAGAAACATTTTCCACAGAGAGAGAAAGAAAGTGCGCGCGACTTATGTATACATATTTTTCCTGCGAGAATAGCCCTGCAGGTACCTTGCGCGTATTCAAAATTAGATATATTCTCACGCAGTGTAGAGATGCTTTCCGCAGAGAGAGAAAGAAAATGCGCGCGACCTGTGTATACATATTTTTCCTGCGAGAATAGCCCTGCAGGTAACCTTGCGCGTATTCAAAATTAGATATATTCTCACGCAGTGTAGAGATGCTTTCCGCAGAGAGAGAAAGAAAATGCGCGCGACCTGTGTATACATATTTTTCCTGCGAGAATAGCCCTGCAGGTAACCTTGCGCGTATTCAAAATACATATATTCTCGCGCAGTGTAGAGACATTTTCCACAGAGAGAGAAAGAAAGTGCGCGCGACTTATGTATACATATTTTTCCTGCGAGAATAGCCCTGCAGGTACCTTGCGCGTATTCAAAATTAGATATATTCTCACGCAGTGTAGAGATGCTTTCCGCAGAGAGAGAAAGAAAATGCGCACGACCTGTGTATACATATTTTTCCTGCGAGAATAGCCCTGCAGGTAACCTTGCGCGTATTCAAAATTAGATATATTCTCACGCAGTGTAGAGATGCTTTCCGCAGAGAGAGAAAGAAAATGCGCGCGACCTGTGTATACATATTTTTCCTGCGAGAATAGCCCTGCAGGTAACCTTGCGCGTATTCCAAATACATATATTCTCGCGCAGTGACGAGACACTTTCCGCAGAGAGAGAAAGAAAATGCGCGCGACTTATGTATACATATTTTTCCTGCAAGAATAGCCCTGCAGGTAACCTTGCGCGTAGTCAAAATACATATGTTCTCGCGCAGTGTAGAGACATTTTCCACAGAGAGAGAAAGAAAGTGCGCGCGACTTATGTATACATATTTTTTCTGCGAGAATAGCCCTGCAGGTAACCTTGCGCGTATTCCAAATACATATATTCTCTCGCAGTGCAGAGAGACTTTCCGCAGAGACAGAAAGAAAGTGTGCGTGCTTTTCGTATACATATTTTTTCTGCGAGGGTAACTCAGCAGGTAACCTTGCGCGTATTCAAAATAGATATATCATTTCACAGCGTAAGAGAGATTTTCCGCAGAAAGTGCACGCGCTCTTTGTATTCATACTTTTTCCTGAGATGTTAGCGCAGTACATTGTGCATAGACGCAATAGAGTATTTTCTCGCGCCTCCCATTGCTTCTATACTGCTCCACAGAGAGAGAGGGATCAGCCTATCAAATGCTATAGGTATACTGGAACAAAAGAGAGGGGCGAGCAAGTCCCCTCTCTTCTTACGGGTTTTGACTTTGAGAGAGAGAGGGGACCCAGAGAGTGGGGCAGTACGTGCCAGAACCCGTATGTATACTCGAACAGCAAGGGAGGGGATCCACTGTTTCAGTATACTGTAGGCGTACTGGAACAGAAAAGAGAGGGGATCCATTGTTCCAGAACGCCTATGTTCCAGTATGCCTATAGCCTATTTACTTATCTTCAACTTTATCACGTAATGTTAATAATAAAAAAGGTGCAGAGGATGAACCGAAAAAAACATTCTTGAACTTTATTTTGCAATAATAACAATGTTCCGGGGTAAGTACATTGTAGAGACTTTATGGTAGTTATCAGTACACTAACTCTTACCACTTCCAATGTAAAAACTGCTCGTGGCACGAAGTTCCTGTTAAAATCCCATGGGGCCCCGACTAAGAGTAAAATAGGAATAAACAATCGTGCGCGCTGAAATGAAAGTAACTATGTAAGTGACTATGAAAGTGACAAGTAAAAAATAGCTGGGATAGCAACAAACGAAGTGTGCAATCTTTTGCAGTCATTCACAATAATTTATCCCTGTTTTACAACAACAATTTATCTTTGACAATAATACATTATGAATATCACTCTTGCTTCGCGCCGACGCTATTGCATACGATCACAGGTAATATGTATAATCTACTTATGATCGGGCAAAAAAATAACGTAATTTATTATTCTAACAAACTGGACTCTGATAAATAAGTAGTATACGAAAATGACGTTGTTTTACAGATTACAAAAGTCAATCATTTGAAGTACGTTATCAAAAATAATTTACGTATTGACACGTATGCGTCAATCATCTACAAAAAAATTCTATTTGAAAAAATGACGATTTTTATAATTCTAACAAACTGGACTCTGACAATTAAATATTAGACGAAAATGACGTAATTTTGCAGATTATAAAAAAGCCATCATTTGAAATGTATTACTAAAAATAATGTACATATTTACGTGTATGTGTCAGTCATCGAAAAAATCCTTTAAAATTAATGTAAAGTTCTAAAATTTCGGCAAATGAGATATAAGAGCAAAAATTTAAGTATCAGGAATAACAAGTGTTTGCGGCTTAGTGGTACAGTCTGGGACTATGAATCAAAAGGTGTCAAGTTCGATCCTCTTTCGGGGGACATTTTTTTCTCTTTTTTTCCATTAATTTCCTAATTACTACTTACAGTGACAAGCGCAGATATTACAATAACAATTTTCTAACGATTGCAGTTACTAATATTTAAATAAATACCAATCACCTCTGATGTAAATAACGTTAATTTACGTTATATGACGTCACAAAATAACGTCATAAAAGGTCCGAAGTTGTAGCATCATCCATAACGTTATTTAACGTTATGAAATGACGTTATGAAATGACGTTATTATTTTCAATAGGGTGTTCAGGTCCTCGGGACGACCGATGATGGAGTTTAAGATATTCGCTCCATAGTTTTTAGTTTATCTAAGGTCAGAGCGTACCCAGATGATGTCACGTACCTAGGGTGATTGATGACGAGGTCTAAAAAGTCTGCTCTATCGCTTGTTATTCGTCGCGTCGTGGGTCGCTTCAATAAAAATTTATTGAAAAATGAATTAACCAAATAGTTAATAAATTAGCTGCTTCGATAATATGGACAAAATTTTAATGTATAATTTTATCAGAAGTTAAAAAAGTATTTATTCAATAACATTTTCAAAATTATTAAGAAAACATTTTTCCTGGCCGAGATTCAAACCCGGATCTTCAGCATGTTATTCCGTTGTCGAATCACCCGAGCTAACTACACTTTTGAATATCAAGGAATTATTACTTAATTTATATCTACTACAAAGAGATGAATGAGAACTTTGATTTCGTTTTTAATTATCTAATTTTCTTACTTTATAAAACACGTAAGTTTAAGGGATTATGACAGGGTTAAAATTATAAAAAAATTTTTCTTTGCTTTTCTTACAGTTAGTAGTTCATAGAATATGGTCCTGAAAGCCATTTTTTGATAAAAAAAGTTTATCTCAAAGATACAGACAAAAATTTTTCTAGTAAATTTTTTAAAAATCGTGAATTTCAATTAAATCAAACTTGTGGAAAGAATTGTTCTACCACGTTTCTTATAGAGTAATTTTATGAAAAATCTTCCTCAAAATACAACATAAAAACCGTTTTACAAAACCATTTTTTCTCAAAAGTCGAGAATGTAGATTGTCTATATGATCGTTATAGTAAAATTTTATGTGAAGCAGCCAAACAGCTGTTTTTCTTTCAATCTTTAAGACACCAGATCAGTGCAGTTTGACTGCTAGCTGGTGCTGATAGTTCAACGGTATTTTTAAGTACAACAGCTGCTATAAAGTACAGCAATTATTCAGATAAGTATTGAAATATATATTGACAGTATGGAGTGGCATTTTTCATACTTTCTAACAATTTGAACTGTATTTAATAATGGTAAGTATTTCAAATAACTGTAATCATTAGTTTAACTTGATTATGAATTGGTAACGATAATTTTAATTTTATTTCCAGCTTCTGAATACGATTACCAAACATCATGGTGTACGCGTACCATCAAATATACTTTCGTTTTCGTTTGTGTGTTTTAAGTCGCATCCCCAATCGGTATTAGCGACTCTCATTCCCTGCGTTTTTGCGAGTCCTCAATCAGTGCATTGAGTCCACTATTGAGCAACTTGCAAATCCGCAAGGGTCCGGGGATCTACAGTTTTATATACGGTGAAATATACACCTTGTACATAGTGGAATCCGAATCACTGGAGCTCAGATGTATAGATACTTATGTAAACAACGAGGTGTCCCCAAAATCGTCAAGAGTCGGGCTTGAACCCAGGACGTCTGAATTTCTAGCCTGATACTCTACCGATTAAGCCATCGTCGCTCCTTTATACTTTATTGCATGTAGCTGAGTTTATTTGTATGATTTACATCATAAAATTTAAATGCCTTTTACTCAGATTTAGTTTTTTCATGATTTTTGTGTACTTTCTGCAGCTTTCTGAAGGAACCGTAACAACAATCCTAATGAACAAAATTGGAAAATCTTTTTCATGAGTCTGGTCTCAAACTAAGTGGAGTATAGTTGGCAAAAGTAAGTTAAAAGTAAATGTTACGTATGTTTACGTATGCAATATTCACTATAATTACTAATATTGTCAATGTATGTATGATTAATTGTATTAATTTTGTGTTTTTCAGGAATCCATTCCACTTAGTTTGTGACCAGACTCATAAGAAAGATTTTCCATTTTGATTAATCAGGATTCTTCAGAAAGCTGCGGCAAGTACGCAAAAATGATGAAAATCACGATTTTTAGTAAGTAAATACCTTTACTGGTTTTGAAGAATTACACTCACTTAATGCATATTTCTAATGCATATATGTGATGTATAATACTTATATTTTAAAGGAAAAATATAGTTTTTGAAGAACTTATGAATATATTAATTTTTTAGAATATTAATAATTTTTTTCAGGTTTCAACCCTACCATAACTCCATAAATAATGAATTATTTCTAAACGGTAATAAAAAAATTTATTGAGTAAAATATAACTGTAGTATGATTTTACATCATGGATGAACAAGATTTTTATATGTAAAAAAAAAACAATTAAAAGTACAATTTTATCTAGAAGTGAAGATAGATATAATACGCCTAAACAAATTGCGGCAAATTTTGAACAAAAAAAAAATTAGTTCGCGGGGATAAAAAATGGTCACGAACTGTACGACCAACCCATGGAGTCTAAGATATGCGCTCCATATACTTATATTATGTTATAGTTTCTTATATTGTATTAAACAGCGACAGTGTACTGTATTCCGTGTGCCTTGTGACGCGTGCCGTGTAATCTCTTCTTTTACAGTTACTTAATCTTTTTTTAAGGATAACACTTTATCCTTTGTATGTTATACCTGATGCACAGTCTCGAGGATGATTTCTCGTCATTCTAGAGGTCACCTTGACACCTAGACATCGTCTCCAGGAGTTCTTTAGTTTTTACGTGATTTTAGATTTTTTTGTGTTTTTTATTTACTTCTATGTATTTTTGTGGATGATGTTCCGTCATCCTAAACGTGACATTGTCTCCAAGGAATTTTTAGTTTTTTTATGGAATGTTAATGAGTACTTAGAGAATAAACTTCAGGTTGATTTCCCGTCATCCTGGAGGTCACCCTGATACCTGGACATTATCTCCAGGGAATTTTTAGTTTTTTTAGGGAATGTTAATCTGTACTTAGAGCATATAAAATGTAATATATAATATTTCTGTATGTTTGTTGTGTTGCATTTCATCCCAGGTTTATTAAATGGACTTTTCAGTAAGATAAAAAATATATCAAAGGAAAACTTAGTATAAGAAGTCAGAATTAGAATTTAAAATTGTGTAAGTGAAATGCAAAAGCCACGTATTTTTTCACTTAAACAAAAAGTTTAAGTGAAAAAATATATGTGAAAGACTAATAGAGTATAAAAATATAACTGATAAAGGATAGCTAAAGTCGTAGGAAAAATTGATTAAATGCATCTCTTCGAGCCAATATTTATTAGGCAGCAAACATTTCGAACCTTTACAGCTCCTCTTCAGGCCTATAAACAATAATTTAAAGAAAACAAATTTACAAAATTTACAAAAGTATACGATACAGAAACCTTATCAAAACAATATAAATTTACCTTTTGAAAATATAAATATTAAACTTAGAGCGTCTGAATAACAAAACTAATATCTCAATCGAATAGACCGGTGCTACAATGAAAAGTTGAATTCTAATGAACAATAACGTAATATAAAATACTAAAAATTATGATCATAATATTAAAGCTTACTTATTAACTTGGCGAGAAATATTAGGAACTGCCGGCGTCGCTAAATAGTGGTGCGACACCGGCAGAGGACAATTCTCAACTGACTGGCAAATTTGAGGAAGAAGACTCGAAAATCTGAATATGGAAGTAGTAGGGGCTGGGCGGCTACTGCCCCAGGCGGGTACGGCACCACTTTTTACCGACCACGGGTAAAGGATTACATTACCGACCTACATTACCGACCAATTGGTAAAACAGGATTCCTGCAATACCCCCTGTTTTATCGGCTGACCCACTGGCCCCATTGCAGACCCAGACTTATTCATCGATTTCTACTGAATTTTACTAGCTGCGCTAAAATATCGGGATTGTGCTTTTCTATCATTTACAATGAAATCGGGTAAGCAATCCAATTTTTCATGACAGAAAGAGATGGGCGCTTTTCTCGCACATGTTAAACCAATGGATTTTCTGGCACTTGCAAGAAAATAGGAATCCCGATTTTCTTGCGACGTGAAATATATTAAGATATGAAAATTACGTTAAACGAAAGCCACAATCCAGATTTTATTGTACGTCTGGTAAAGAAGGATACCGATTTCACTGTGTCGTTAGAGTGCCGATTATCTGGGCGTGAATTTCTGTAAACGCAATGACAGTATGAATTAATCACAAGCAAATCGGGATCTTGGTGTAATGGTTGAGCAAAGAAATCAGGAAACTTTGATTCCAATCTGGATCCCGATTTTTTTGCGACGCAACTAAATCGGGACACTGCCTTTCAAAATTATTCTTTTTTCCCAATCAGTTTGCACAGCCGCTAAACGAGGATCCCGAAATTCTTGCGATACAGAATCTGAAGTTCTTTGTGCTAGCAGAACGTCCAGACTCATTCATCGATTTCTACTGACTTTTTCTACCTGCGCAGAAATATCGGGATTGTGCTTTTCTATCATTTACAATGAAATCGGGTAAACAATCCAATTTTTCATGACAGAAAGAGATGGCCGCTTTTCTTGCACATGTCAAACCAATGGAATACTTTTTTACTGGCACTTGCAAGAAAATAACCCTACTTTCTTGCGATGTGAAATATATTAATTAAAATGTGAATCTTTCAACCGCCCAATTATTTACACATTAGATTGTAGAGCTGCAAGAAAATCGGGACCCCGATATTCGTGCGTTGCAAAAAAAGGTTTACTACTATTGGTACATGTGTAATATTGAATAGTACGCTGAGAACATTTCTTTACGTTCGAATCAATTCAGGATTCCAAACTTTTTACATCGCCCGATTTATTTGCGACTCAAAAAAAGATAACACCAATCCGTTTGATATAAGGGTAAACCGCAAATCGTTTGGGAAAAAAGAATAGTTTTGAAAGGCAGTGTCCCGATTTAGTTGCGTCGCAAAAAATCGGGATCCAGATTGGAACCAAAGTTTCCCGAATTCTATGCTCGACCATTACAACAATTTCCCGATTTTCCTGTGATTAACTCATACTATCTTTGCGTTTGCAGAAATTCAGAACCAGATCATCGGCGCTCTAACGGCACAGTGAAATCGGTATCGTTCTTTACCAGACGTACAATAAAATCTGGATTGTGGCTTTCGTTTAACGTAATTTTCACATCTTAAGATATTTCACGTTGCAAGAAAATCGGGATTCCTATTTTCTTGCAAGTGCCAGAAAATCCATTGGTTTAACATGTGTGAGGAAAGCACCCATCTCTTTCTGTAATGAAAAATTGAATTGCTTACCCGATTTCATTGTAAATGATAGAAAAGCACAATCCTGATATTTTTGCGCAGCTAGTAAAAGTCAGTAGAAATCGATGAATGAGTCTGGACGTTCTGCTAGCACAAAGAACTTCAGATTCTGTATCGCAAGAATTTCGGGATCCTCATTTAGCGGCTGTGCAAACTGATTGGGAAAAAAGAATAATTTTGAAAGGCAGTGTCCCGATTTAGTTGCGTCGCCAAAAAATCAGGATCCAGATTGGAACCAAAGTTTCCCGAAATCTATGCTCAACCATTACACCAAGATCCCGATTTTCTTGTGATTAACTCATAGTATATTTGCGTTTGCAGAAATTCAAGACCAGATTCTTCTATTTTCGCGGTTGCAAGAAAATAGAGATCCCGATTTTCTTGCGAGGCGAGGAATAAGAATATTGATATTTTCATATCGCCACTGATTTAGACTTTTGCTTTTAGTGAAGCGACACGGAAAAGGATACCACAATTTTCATGTGCTATTCACAGTAGAACGATTTGTGCTTGCCTTATACCAAACGGATTGGAATTATGTTTTTTTAGTCGCAAAGAAATCGGGCGATGTAAAATGTTTGGGATCCTGAATTGTTTCGCACATAAGGAATTGTTCTCATCGTTCCATTCAATATTACACATGTACCAATAGTAGTAATCGTTTTTTTTTTGCAACGCACGAAAATCGGAATGCTGATCTTCCTGCAGCTCTACAATCTAGTATGTAAATAGTTGGGCGGTTGAAAGATTCACATATTAATGTATTTCATGTCGCATGAAAATCGGGATTCTTATTTTCTTGAAAGTGCCAGAAAAGAAGTATTCACTACATTACAGAAGGAGTCACTACAAGACAGTTAATGAGTCTTGAATTCTACAAGCATTAACAAATTGAGATTCTGTTTCGCATGAAAATCGGGGTCTTGGTTTAGCGGCAACAGAAATTAATTGGGAAAATAAACTAACCAAGGAAGTCAGTATCCTGATTGATGATCCCTATTTATTTGAGTCGCGAAAAATTCGGGATACGAATCGGAACCGAAATTACTGATTCCTTTGCTCAGCCATTAAATCAAGATCCCGATTTTCTTCTGATTTAAACTTCGAATAACTTTGCATGTGTAGAACTTCTACAACTGATTCTTTATTCTGTAACGACACAATGGCAGCAGTATCATGAGGTGCCAGCGGTTCAAGACAATTGAGAGTTTGTTTTTCGTTCAATGTAATGAAATGGAGTTAGCAATCGAATTTTTTCATGGCACTAAGAAATGGATGCTTTTCTTTCACACGCAAAACCAATTGCAAGAAAGTGGAGATCCCGATTTTCTTGCGATGCGATTATAAAACAATATTGTAGTTTTCTGATCGCTAGCGATTTAGACAACTGCTTTTAATATAGTAGCAAAGAAATCGGCATCCCAATTTTCATGCGCTGTACGAAATGGAACTATACTACGTTTTTTATGTCATAACGTTTAGAATTCTGCTTTTTGTGATTTACAATTAAGTTAGGCGATGCAGAATAGACGGGATCATGAATTGCTTTGCATGTAAGGAAATTATATCGAGGTACCATTTGATGTTATTGATGTTGTACACGTAGTTGATTTCATTTTTTTAGACTGCATGCAAGTCGGAATCCTGGTTTCCTTACTGCTCTATTAAAATCAGATGTTAAAATGATTCGGCGGTAAGAACATTTTTGTATTAATTTTGTCGCATTTTATCTCGCCTCTTCTACCAAACTAATCGCGAGGACAAAGTTAGTCTGTTCAAAATTTTTGTATTTACTTATTGAATTTTCACAAGACAAATCGTACAGGCAAAACTTGTTTGTTGAATAGTCTCACAATTCCTCTCACAATTCATCTTGAATTTTCTGCGAGACCAATCACACAAACATAAGTAGTCTGCTGGAAAGTCTTGCATTTTATTTCGAATTTTTACGTGGTACGCAAGTTGTGTCAAAAAACTATGGATTGTACCACCTGGAGTGTGTAATTGGCGACCCTGTTTAACTAGACGCCTTCCCGACAGCTGGTGCGCAAGTTCTGTTGAAAATCTACGGTGCGCACCACCCGGAGTGCGTAATCGGCGACCCTGTTTAATTAGACGCCTTCCCGTCAGCTGCTGCGCAAGTTCTGTTGAAAATCTACGGTGCGCACCACCCGGAGTGCGTAATTGGCGACCCTGTTTAACTAGACGCCTTCCCGACAGCTGGTGCGCAAGTTCTGTTGAAAAACTACGGAGCGCACTACCTGGAGTGGGTAATCGGCGACCCTGTATCACTAGACGCCTTCCCGACAACTTGTGCGCAAGTTCTGTTGGGAAACTACGGAGCGCACTACCTGGAGTGCGTAATCGGCGACCCTGTATCACTAGACGCCTTCCCGACAACTTGTGCGCAAGTTCTGTTGGGAAACTACGGAGCGCACCACCCGGAGTGCGTAATCGGCGACCCTGTTTAACTAGACGCCTTCCCGGCACCTGGTGCACAAGTTCTGTTGATAAACTACGGAGCGCACCACCTGGAGTGCGTAATCGGCGACCCTGTATCACTAGACGCCTTCCCGACAACTTGTGCGCAAGTTCTGTTGGGAAACTACGGAGCGCACTACCTGGAGTGCGTAATCGGCGACCCTGTATCACTAGACGCCTTCCCGACAACTTGTGCGCAAGTTCTGTTGGGAAACTACGGAGCGCACTACCTGGAGTGCGAAATCGGCGATCCTGTTTATGTAGACGCCTTCCCGGTACCTGGTGCACAAGTTCTGTTGAAAAACTACGAAGCGCACCACCCGGAGTGTGTAATCGGCGACCTTGTTCACCCAGATACTTTCCCGGTACCTGGTGCATGCGCTTTTCCAAAAAGCCCCGGAGCGCACCACCTAGAGTGCGTAATAGGCGACCCTGTTCACCTAGACTCATCGCCGATATCTGGTGCACGCGTTTTGTCGGAGAGCTACTGAGCGCACCACTTAGAGTGCGTAATCGGCTAGCCTATTCACCAGACACTTTGCCGGTATCTAGTGCACTCATTTTGCTAAAAAGCTACGGATCGCACTACCCGGAGTACGTAATCGGCGACCCTGTTCACCGAGATACCTCTGACCCCCCTGGTGACATAGCTACAACACCGGTTGAAAGAACACGTGAGAGTGTGTACCACCTTGATTCGACGTACTATCTATTTTCATTTTTAATCATTCTATTTGTCTAGAGATAATGCTGCGCTATATAAATGCATAGGCGGTAGTGCAACCTGGACTCCGTCATCGGGCAGCTAGATTACCTGCATAACTTTCAGAGTTGCAGTGCGTATGATCGATAAGCTTAATTTTTTCTAAACCTGTAAAGTCGTGCTATATATATATATGTATTTGTTTATAGTGCTATATATATACGAAGCGCGCCATAACCAACGTAAAAATCCAATCTTTAATGATTTTTTTCTCAAAAACGGTAGCTCTCCGCCAGTTTCGCCCGTGGAGACTTTTGTTCAGGAGATCATAATCTATAATATATCAAATTTTCAGCCAATTTTACAGGGAATCAATTTCCATTTAAAATATGCGGGGTCCTTTAGTATTTATTAGAGCACTACCATCCGCTTTGGTAATTTTACCAGAAATATGTAGAGAACTTTTGGATGGTGGTACACACAAATCTTGATGCTGAATTGCTATTCGAATTTCATCACTCTGATTGAATGCTTGTGAGGTGTATGGCTGATGAGCATGCACCTCATAATGTGAAACAGACTGATCAAAGATGACTGGAGCTTGTACATTAAGAACTTCCTCCATCTTTCCTCACACAACAAATAAATATAC
Organism: Philotrypesis tridentata; assembly: GCA_018906965.1. Lineage (NCBI taxonomy): Eukaryota > Metazoa > Arthropoda > Insecta > Hymenoptera > Pteromalidae > Philotrypesis > Philotrypesis tridentata. The sequence goes on from JACCIB010000208.1 coordinate 18,054, forward strand.
AAGTTATTTTTTCAATATTTTTTTTCTTGTCTGTCTTCTTCCACCACGCTGTTGAACTACGAGACCAAGATTTCGAAGAAACTGTTGATTTTGTTGTGTTAGTCGTTTGATTGTTCGTTGCCGACTGACTGTCTGCTGACATACTGAGCCGCTAATATAGCTTTTTTAGTATTGAAAAGAATACCCATTTTATGTGCTTTTTAAATGCAAACGAATCGTAATAATTCCTCCTCGAAGGTTAATCAAATCACCATCTTGATCTACTACACGTAGTTGTAAGTGATCAATTATTTTTACTGATACTGGTAAGTATATTATTTGTTTAGGAACTTTAATTGTCTTGTAGCCAGCTGGAACAGCTGGGAAAAATTCCTGTATTGTATGAACTTTTTTTTGATTTATGTATGCTCCGGTTGTAATGTTACATTCAACTCATAGAGCGTTTACTTTGAGAATAGCTATGGGTAAGTCTGAGTAGTGACTTATATAGGGTTTCAAAGTTCTTGGAATGAATCCCAGTAGACGAGCAATAGAGACTCTTGGTCGAAAATCTATTTCATGAGTGCACCCGATCAAGCAGCGTAAGGTATTATTATTCGGCTTTATACTAATTTGTACACCTCGAGTATCAAGAAATCCTTGCAGCGTCCGTTCAATATTTTCAATCTCATACTGCCACTAGGAATTTCAATAATTTCTCGACCAACACAAAACTTGTTACAATTTACATCAATATTCGGTATAGAATTAAAAGTGAGTAATTCAACAAGTCCAAGACTGTATAGTTTATCCTTATCCAATTATATAGGAAGAAAATAGTGAGTTTCGAGAACTGAGGAGGTGCCTGAAAGGCTGAGTGTTATCGACTCAACAACCATCTTCAGAATACTAATTCCAAAGCTCACTTTCTTTTTTTATACGGACAAAAATTATCTTTGCGATTGAGCTGATTACAGAGAAATTTGAGGCAAAGATGACCACAGATGAATGTTGAAAATTCTTGATATCTTTGATAATTGTACTTGACTTGAGAAACTTTCCAATAGTTCATAAGATCAAGAGGTGGTTGTAAATCTCCAAAGCTGTCAAAGTATACGATTTCTTTACCATTTTTTCGATAAGCTACCCAATGTGTGCCAGATCCACTCACATCATCTAGATTTATAATTGCTGACTCCTTCACACGGCAACCGTTGGAAGGTAAATCATTTCGCATGAAAACTCCACGAAAATTTGTTATTTTCATTAATTTTGCATATTTGAGTATATCGTAGTCGGTAAGTGCACGTTTTGGCTGCTTTACTTCAATGAAGTTTTTTTTTCTTTTTGGTAAGGTCTCAAAAACAATCCTTTACCCAGCATCATTTTTTCAACTTTTCCATTATGCTTCTTTTGCTCTTCTAATTGTTTTTTAGCAGCATTTGCTCTATTTATTGCTTGAGCAATTCCAGCAGCTCCTCCCGCAAGTGAGCCTACTGCACTAAGACTTGCAAAATGGGGAATAAGCGCTGGAAGATAGCCACCTACTCTATGGGGAACAGCCAAAGTGCATGGAACACTAACTTTACTTTTACCACCGACTTTTTTCACTTGTTCTCGTGCACTCTTTAATGCTGACTTAATCACAGAGCGAGCATTATTGCTAGGAATGGTAGATTTTGATAGTGATTGAACTAAATTTTTTAAAGTAATCTTTTTCTTTCTCTTTTAAATCCTTTTTTTACATCTGCCTCCTGCTCCAACACCCATACCAACCTTTAATTTTAACTTCATAGCACTTGCTACAGCAAAGGCTGCCGCTTTTTCTTTCAAACTAGCGTCTTTAGATTTTAATCTATTCCTGCCAGTAATCAATTTCGATCTTTTGACTCAACAGCATCAGAAAAATAATCGTCATTGAAAATTATTACCAAAGAGTATAAGAGCAGTATTTTGCGGACCATCAAATTGTGGAAAAACGAACGCTCTTTTGTCTCTAATCATTCATCCTAATTGTCTGAAATTTGAAAATATTTACGTTTACTCAAAATCTTTAAATCAACCAAAATATAAATTTTTGGAAAAACTTTTGGAGCCTCTCGATGGTATCGAATACTTTCATTTTGGCGAGCATGATCTTGTTGTGTCACCCGATGAAGCTCGACCAAATTCAATTTTCATATTTGATGACATTGCCTGTGAAAAACAAGATAACGTTAAAGCTTGTTACTACATGGGTAGACATAAAAATGTAGATTGTTTTTACTTGTGGCAATCGTATGCACAAGTACCGAAACATTTAGTGCGTGACAATGTCAACTTGTTGGTGATTTTTCGTCAAGACGATGTGTACTTGAAACATGTTTATAATGATCATGTTAATGCTGATATGTCGTATCAACGTTTCAAGGATATTTGTTCAATATGTTGGAATGATGGTAATCACAGCTTTCTCATTATTGACAAAGATCGTAATGTAGACGATGGTCGCTACAGAAAAGGCTTTGATCAATTTGTAATAAATATACAGAATATGGAAAAAATGAAGCATTTTATTGTGAAACTTGAAACCATCAAGATGACTGATTTTAACTAACAAACTGCTGTCTTACGGGAAGTTGAGAAAGCTCGCAATGCTGTGAAAAGAAAGTACGATTAATTAAAATTGCATAAATTGGAAGTGGAAAAAAATTTAAGTGACTCGTTTCAGCCAATAGTGAAACCATTGGAAAAGCTTGTTGATGTCACCGAATATTGAATAAAACAAGAAATAAATTTACCTCCAGTCAAGAAAGAAGTGAGACCAAAGAGAATTAAAAAACTTGAGCGTAGTATTTCAAACAGTGATGATGATGATAATGATGATAATTTTCCTGAATCAGATTTTGAGTCTGCTGTTGATTATTCAACAGATGAGCTAGAAAAAACTATTGTAAAAACAGATGATGAAAATGTGAAAATGTTGCTTAGTGGAGACATAAAATCTTTAGATACAGTATATGGAGTGCGGAAAATGCGAGATGATTCACTATGATTCAAGCTTACTAGTGATGGAAATTTTGATTTGGACAATCGATTATTGTGTAATGTAGGTAATGCTGCTGAACAAAATGATGCAATGAACAAAGTCTGTGCAAAAATTGGTAAAAGACGAAACAGAAAAATTGCTTGAAGATTTTCGGAGCGTTTTGAACAATAAAATTCAAAACATTGAATCTGAAATTCTGCAGATAACAAACATACTATCAGATTTACAAGAAAAGACAAAAAATGAAAGTAAAATTAGTGGACGAACTTCATAAGCCTGCAAGGCATAATTATCCACGCCGCTCATTCCTCCTTAAAGATATTGATGAAACTTGGCAGGCAGATCTTGTTGAAATGATTCCTTATACCAAGCAGAATAAAGGTTTTAAATACTTACAGTAATTGATACATTTTCAAGGTACGCTTGGACTGCACCAGTCAAGGATAAAAGTGGAAAATGTGTAGCTGAAGCTATGAAATCCATACTTTTACAAAACAGAGTACCCAAGAATTTACAGACTGATCGAGGAAAAGAATTTTACAATAAAGATTTTCAAAAACTAATGAAAAGTTATAAAATTCATTTGTGTTCTACGTATAGTAATCTTAAAGCATCAATTTGTGAACGTTTTAATCGTACTCTAAAAAGCAAAATGTGAAAATTGTTTAGTCTGCAAGGTACATACAAATGGCTAGACAGTTTACAGGATTTAACTTTACAGTATAATAATAGTCATCATCGAACGATAGGAATGAAGCCGGTAGAAGTGTATAAAGATAAAGTTAATCATATAATGAATCGAGTAAAAAGGTCAAATCTTTTCAAACGCGCTAAATTTAAAATTGGAGATCAAATACGTGTTAGCAGAATCAAGGGTGTTTTCGACAAGGGCTATACTCCCAATTGGTCAACTGAAGTCTTCACAGTAACAAAAATTTCAAATACAAAACCCTACACCTGTCATCTAAAGGATTATCAAGACAAGCCAATCGCTGGAGGATTCTATGAAGAGGAACTTCTCAAGACTAAACATCCAAATGTTTATTTAATTGAAAAAGTTTTGAAAAAAAGTGGTAATAGAATTTATGTAAACTGCATTTATTTATTTATTTCCCTCAATTTTTTCAATAGTATAGGCATTATAATAGCATTTGCTTCATTAATTCTTCTCTTGAAACATTCTCGATCTCGGGCTACCTGCTCCCATTTTCCACATCGAGCTTCATGATGAGCAAATCTCCAAGTATTTACAATATGAATAGTTGGCTCGTCATTAAATCGAACACGCTTTTTACTGAAATTAAACGCATTAAGTGATGTATAAAAAAGAAAAAGTATTTTAGAACTTACCCATTATTGCTATTTTATAATGACCCCAGGTAAGCGTATCAGTGCTATTATCTTGAAGAAATCTCTTATCGTCATAAGAGTTAAGTGCAACCTTCTTTTGTCTCACAGTCTTGACCTTGTGAAGCTTCGATCTTATTGCATACTGCTCTCGACTCTGAATGCATGAATTTCTTAAGCAATCCAAATAGTCATTGAAGTCTATAGATTTCTTCACAACGGAAGCCTTGATACCCTTAATTTTTTTCATACAATCCTCATTATTGACACGTGTACAATTTTACTTCTCAAACCAATGAATTCAGTGAGAATCTGTCCATTGCACTCATCCTTCATTAGTCCAACAACTTTTTTATTGATACGTGGCATATTAAATATATTTTCTACAGGATAATCAGATGTATCAAAGTTGTCAATATTTTGTTTCATATCTTCATAGAAATCATTGCATTTGATAGCGTGTATGAGACTATCAGTATCTGTATAAAGTAATTTACAATTATCTTTATACATTTTTCGCATATAGTTATAATGAAAATCATACATATGTGCCTTTGAAAGATCTAGAACTGTAAGTCCAATATAAATTGGCTTATTGATCAGTATATCAGTTTTATTCATTTGTATAGCAACTAGATTTTCGTTAAATATAACACTGCTATGAAAGTTCGGACTTGAAATTTGAGCCTCAACACCATATCTTCCTTCATATTTACTCATAAGTTTTACTGAAACTCTTTTTCTAACATTTTCCATAGTCTTACCAAATACTGCATTATTCATTAACTTAAAAAAATTTTTTTCAAATTCATTTTTTGCTACTGATCGGAGACTACTGTTAAAATCTATGTACGATTCGAGCCATTGAGATTGTTTGAATTTTAAAACTCTATGAATGTTACAATGTTGTAGGACATTAGAGAGAGCCAGTCTTAGAGCAATATAATCAATTACATAATTTCTTTTAGATCGTAGAGTAGCCAAAAGTTTTTCTTGCTTACAACCTGGCGGTTTTGCATGTTCAACACAAAATGGTAAATCATTATGATCATTGTGTAGACTGCTTGGATAATCTAAATCAACTTTGACTATATAACCGTAGGAATCATCAGTGCTCCACAAATTGAAATCATCTAAATTTCCAAGCCATTCAAACTCATCGAATGGAAGATTTTGTGAAAGACTATGTCCATACAAATTATTTGCATCTAAATAGATTAAAAACTGATTTTCCTTACTTTCATCATATTTTTCAAACATGTACTTGTGATTCGATGCTGCATAACAATTTGAGCATTGACTTAAGCCGCCTCTGATTCCACGCTCTACAAAAAGTACCATATCAATATCGGTTAAAAGCTTTAATTTTATTCCTGTATGTTTGAGCATTGCATCCCAAGAGAAACCTGGAGTAGTATAATAATGAGCAGGATCGAGACTGTAGATTTTTATACGTTGATCTCTAAAATTCTGAAAAACATCAGCTAAAAGTAAGACATCAGTTTTCATGTAGAGATCGGAGTATTCAACAATTGTTTTCACATTAAATGTTTTCCATACATTTTTAGCATGCTCATAATCCTCATCAGATATGTGTGAATCATTGAGCTTACTGAAAAAGTCATCTTTTTCAGGCAATTTATACTCTTCCAATTTTTTCCATGAGCTAATGTGCTCGTAGGGTAAAACACCTTTTCTCGTTAACAGATTAATTTGTTCTCTGCTAAGCTCGCTAAATTCTTTATTAATAACTTTGTAGTCTTCTAGATATGATACCAGTTATTCTAATGATGAAGGCATGAATCTGAATGAATCTAAAAATCTAAATTTTATTGAACTATATTCTACATGCTTCGTAAAAGAAATATATTTCTCTTCTGTTAGATGAAGTAAATCAATTTGTGATTTACTTCCTCTCGCGGGGAAATGATTTGAAACGTCGGATATGATAAAATGTGCATCATAACCACTCAAATTATGAAATACAACAGGAACTATTTTCGAATCCTGATAGTTTAAGTTGCATGTACTATGTGCAGGTCCTCGATACTTTCCAGTAAGATGATAATGATCACGCACTTTTTCACTATCATTTAAACTTTTTTCACAAATATGGCATATCTTTGAATTGCAATAGTCAGTTATTTCAGCTTGAGATAAAATTGGCATACGTAAAGGATTATTGTACAAATTAGTTATTAGTTCTTCTATTTTTTCAATTCTTCAGAAAACCATAAAGATGCTTCACGACCTCTATAAAAACTGTATTTCGATAAAGAATTGTCGTAACTGCATTTAAAATAATATCCTATACTGCATATCTGATGACTCGGCACTGGTTGCGTATTAGTAATTTTTTCTTGTCTTATACGTTTTAACAAACAATCACAATCTGCATAGATGATGAAAGGCAATTTTTCATTAAGGGGTTATGCCTGAGTTGAACCTGTAAAAAAGACATTAATAAATAATAGGCTGAAAAAAATTATTTATTAATAGTATAAAAAAAATCTTTCTCCTACTTCAAATATAGGTATTAAACATATTTTTAACTATTTTAAAAAAATTATATATCTATACTTACATTGTAAACATACATTACATGTATGAATCATTAATTTTCAGCACTTTTTTCCCTTTGCCGCAGGATATCTCAGCATCCAGATGATGAATTGACACCAGACAGGATGTAAAATCTTCTGAATATGTTTCTTCACTGCTTGAGCGGAAGACTTTTCTACAAAAAATAAATTTTAAATATTTAGTAACTCATAAAATGATTATATCAGTAATTATAGTGAATATTACATATATTCACATACGCAACATTGACTTTTACCTTGTATTAGTCAATTCTGCTCCATTCAAGCAGTGAAGAAACATATTAAGAAGATTTTCCATCCTGTCTGGTATCAATTGATCATCTGGATGCTGAGATATCCTGCGGCAAAGGATCTAAAATCATAAAAATGGCAAAACTGAGAAAAATGCATTTAAAGTTTATCAAGATGCTTATGTATACTTATCGGGTAGTACTTACATGAACTGCTTAGCATATTTTTCTTATATTTTGGCATAAGATACCTACATATTAAGGCATATATAAAGACCCGAGTGCTGTATATGTAGATATACCAGTATCGAGAGCTGAAATTGAAATATAAATTTTTGATACGCATTCACAGTCAGTATGTTTCACATGAATATAATTGTTGGTATTGCTTACCCATGACTTTCCAGGATTATTAACAATCACAGTAGACTTAGAGCTGGTTGGAGACTATTTATCACACAGGCATCTTGTACACATGATAATTATAGCCCGTACACCTAAAAATCAAGAAAATACTCACAAAGAACAAATTCTTTACAAATCATATGTTGTTTATAGTCCAAACACTTATCTAAATTTGAAGACTAGTAGACTCAGAAGCTATATCACAACAGCACAACATCCAGCTTACACTAAACTACAGACAGCAGACGAAACAGCTGATGTCTGACAGTCTGAATGCAAACTCGACTAAGTCGGTAAAACAGTGATTTCCTTTTCCTTTCAACAGTGATTTTCTTTTTTTTTATGCTGTAAAGTGTCTTTTTTCAGGCGGTAATTTAAATTTGCACTAATATTTTTTTACCCCTTTATAAGTTTGATTAAAAAATTACAAGACTAAATTTAAATCCTAAATTTATTTTATTTTGAAAATTCAAAATAAAAATAAAATCTACGATTTTATAAAAATTAGTTATTGACAGTATGTAATGATTCAATAAATAATATTTTTTTTTTTAAATTAAATTGCGTTTTCAAAAGGAGTTTGTAAACACATTTAATTTTACATTTTCTATGAAAAAGCAATTGTTTTAAATAATCAAAAGTGCTATAAGACAAAATATCAATAATACGCAATTTTGAAAAATTGTATTTTTTTAGTATTTTGCCTATAACTTTGTAACGGAATTTTTTCAGACGACAAGGACTTCAGCAACGTATTCTACATTAAATTTCCCTTAAAAAAATCAAATAAAAAAATTTTTGATTTTTTTGAATTTTAACTCAGGCATAACCCCTTAAATCGATGATTTTTAAATTGAATTATCATTTCCAAGTCCGGGTAATCTAATTTTGCAGTTATTTAATATTTTACAATGTTCTTCATGTTGAGACAAACTATCTTCTTTGTAAAAAAAATTCAAGCATCTATCGCAAACGAAAAATTTTCGTTTTTTGTTTGTAAAATCATTGCTAATTAAGCGTAAAAGATTTTTTATGTACACATAATGTGATTCTGCTATGAATTTTCATCTATATATCATTTTCATCTAAATTATCATTTTGCTGTGTTATTAAGAGAAGATTTGCATGATTATTCTTTTTGAAAGCTGTTAAATATAGAGGTACAATATTTTTATTGTCTAATCCGAAAACATTTATCGAAATAAAAGGTATGTATGAGCTACCAGTACGCAATGGATTAAATTGGTTTACATTTATTTGTATACTCTCAATAGAATGAAAAGTCCAGCCTGAATCACGCTCTTGAAACTCTTCAATATTTGTGAGTAAAGGTTCAGTGACATTAGCTTTGAACCATTTATTTAAGACTGTTCCAAATAAAATTTCGTGATTTTCAGTATTGAAATTTTTAGTTTCAATACATTCTTCCTCTCCATTACATATTTTCTTAAATTTACATGATAAAACTGTATTAACTTTGTGACGTGGCTCCTGCCTAGCTTCTCTAGGGCTGCTCCTAGCTGCAACCCGCGCTGGAAAGGAGGCGCGTCGACAATAGATTAAGTTACCTGGTCTCCGGACCCTGCTCGGCTGCTCCGCGTCTTCAGTGAGTTGGGAGATGGATTCACCAGGTGCTAGGAAGGGGGGAGTATTTGGAATAATGCACGCGGTCTCTTATGATGAAGGCGAATGAGCAGAACGCGCTCATTCGTACGTGTATTCGAGTGCTAGAAATACAATAGACACTCGCTCTGCTGGCGAGATAGCCGCGCTCGGTGGTAGCGCTGGACGCCGCGAGGATCAAGGCCGGCGCGGCCAACGCGGACTGGCTCGCGTCACTCGATTCTACCCTGAGCTACGATCGCGCCCTGGGGATCTTTTACCCCTCGTTTCGTCGCGTGAGAGAGAGAGAGAGACAGGGGCGCTCAGCCGGCAATTACATGCTGGTCGGTGCCGTCGGCTGGGCTAATGGCGTCGCCTCGTCGTCGGTCCTCTCCGCAGCTAACTTTATTGGGGCTGGCGATCGGGCCGAGGCCGGTGCGGTCGGGTTGGCGATGGCAGCTGGCCCTGGATCCTCTGGGTGGACCAGATGCGGCTTCCCTGGGAGGCAAGGCTGGCAGGGCGATGGTTGGGCCGTGCAGCAGCTTGGGCCTCCCAACCGGCGGGCTATCTGCGTCGCTCGATCAATGGGAGCGATCGATAGTTCGTGTGCCTGGGTCGAAGGCCGAGGTGTAATCTGCCGGTGTGGTCACTTCGTCTCTCCTTCGGCGATCTCGGAGTCCCCACTCCTAATTGTCTTCTAACGCGCTGTCGCATCTATTGTTCTCTCTCTCTCTCTGGTATAGCGCGCTCTCTTTCTCTCGCGCTGTACTTGTCGCCGACTCACATGTTTGTCGGTCTCTCTCTTTCTCCTAATCTTTTCCCCTTTCCCCTCTAGCGGTTTCATGAGCGGCTCCTGCCGCCTCGATCCTCGATGTTGCCGAGCGCTTGCACGCTTGTGTACGTGCACGGCGTTGCGCTAGGTGTGCGTACATTTTTGTGCACGGGCACCTTGTCGCAACTTTCAAAGCTTTAATATTATCACGCATCATACTTTTTATTTTGCGTGAAAATAATTTTGAGGAATCTTATAGGAATTCCACTATATCTATATGTGTTAAATTAGCTATAATAGCTGTTTTCATCCGATTTTTAAATGCGCTATCCATGTCAATCCAACGAATACGGTTAGTTTTCCTCGTAGCTTGCAATAATCCACTACCAGTTTTATTCCGATTAATGGTTTCAAGCCTTGCTTTCATACATTCTGTTTTTGCAATTATGCACAACATACTCTGTTTCTGTTATACAGATAAATATTCACTTTTAAGAACATTCTTCAAAGTTTTTATGCAACGTGAATAATGATTTTTCCATCGTCTGATAGTTGCAAAATCAGTTGATCTGTTTAAAAAATTTTCAACTTGTTCCAATGATCTGATAAGTTGTTTACATTTTTTTATCATATCCATGGTTCAATTCTTAATAAAGAAAAAAATATTTAATTGAACTGAATTTATACATTATGTTTTAAATTAATGAATAAATACAAGTATGCTTTATACAAGAGGGAGTGAGAAGAAGAGACGAGAGAGAGCGCGCGCGAGGGTTAGAGAGTACGCATGATAAGATTTTCATCTCTACGGGACAGACTAGCATTTGAGTCGTAGCTGTGCAACGAGCAGGATCGTTTCTGAGTAGCATTTCAAAATTTCGGTGAGTATTTTTGTAAATAATCTGCCTAAAATATTGTATAAATAATAATAATAATTTATCATTGTTTCAGAAAAAAATGTCTAGTTCTAAAACGTACACTACGCCAGATATTTCGCTCGAGCAACTGGATGAGTGGTTAAGTGAACGAGGAGCCGAATATATAGATTATAGCGAGCTACACGAACGGTATCGCCCTAAACAGCAGGCACCAGTAAATTACTGGGCTTCAATAATTGGCGATGAAGAAAAACTGCCAAAGTTTGATCCAGTAGAACAACCACAGCAGCAACAACAGCAGCCGCAACAACAACAGCAGCAGCAACAACAACAGCAGCAAAATTTAATACCCAATAGTCCGGCATCACCGACTCTACATCGGGTTCATATAGTAATTCGACAGCCAGCCCCAGCCTACCCTTTACGCCCGGAATCACCGCCAATTTTATAAATATGAATGTGCGTTCATTGCATACGAGAGAGAAGAATGTGTGTGTGTGTTTGTGTGTGTGTATGTGTGTGTACGCTCAGTTTTGGACGAGAGAGAAAATGTGTACACACTTTTGTTTACGAGAGAGAGAGAGAGAGAGAGAGTATGTGTAATAATACGCGACAAAAATTAAGAAAGTATAGGCTTGTATTTTAATTAAAATAGTTTTCTTAGATTATAAATTTATAGTATAAGCTTTATTACTCTGCTTTTGTATCTTTGAATTTTTATATTTTGACTATGAATTATCATGTAATTTTTTGTATCTAAGGTGTATTGACTATTATAATAAAATACATAAATAAATAAATAATATACATCAATTTAATATTTTATTTTTTAATCTTATAGTCATTAGTAGTTAATAATAACAATAATAATAATAATTAAACAATATGCATTTAACCTCTTTTGTTTTTGTTCGCGATTTTGTGTGCGTGAGAGAGAATGTATGTGTGTGTACTATTTGTACAGTCAGTAAATGAGCAGATGTTTGTAGCAACCAATATTATTATTATTATTATTGTTAATATTATTATTATTATTGACTACTAATGACTATAAGATTTAAAAATAAAAAAAACATTAAATTCATGATTATTGTTTATTTATTTATTTATTTATATATAAATAAACTCTAGAGAGAGAAGGATAAAATGAGAGAAAAGCATTTGATTAGAAATATATTAACAGAATAGAGTATAAATTTTTATAAAATAATGCAATAGAATACATTCTTATAAAACAATATAAATTTATCGCCTTTTATTTTTTTTCACCTTACTGCTGTTACACTTTTTTTTCTTTCTGTTTATACGTTGTTTTAAATTTTTTACACCATTTTTATCACATAAGAATTTAATCAAACACTCTATTGCAATATTTAGAGATTTAATTTCATTCGCGTTATTCATCAACTCGGTATATATCTCCTCATGGAGATATTGCAACGGCACATTTTGCTCATCAATTGTGATATCAGAATTTTTGCTAGCATTTTCAATATCACAATCGACTTGTTGTCTTCAATGTTTGATTCAATATTTTCACTGGAATCACGTTTTTTTACTGTGAGCTCGAGCGGCTGCTCCTCATCAATTGGAAGATCGAGCGGCTGCTCGTCCTTGACAATTGGTGGGGTCTCTGCAGGTTTGCGAGCTGGCAGGACCAGTAGCTCCTCAAGGGGAAGCGCAGCGTCCTCGACAGAAAGAACAACTGGTTTCCCATGCTGCGGCTGCAATAGCTATTGCACGAGCTGCAGTTGCTGTTGCTGCTCAGGCTGCAGTTGCTGCTGATGCTGCTGCTCGGGCTGCAGTTGCTGCTGCTGACGCTGCAGTTGCTGGTGCTGCTCAGGCTGCAGTTGCTGTTACTGCTGAAACTGCTGCTGCTCGGGCTGCAGTTGCTGCAGCTCCGCAGTACGAATGTATTGATCTTTAAATAAACTATTCAAGATTTCATTAAACATTCCATTTTTATCATCATCAATTGAGACTTCATGTACTTCTGAGAAGACTTGCATATCAACACATTGTCCATTCTGTAAATAAATAAAAATGTATTAAATCATGATTAAAAAATAATTAAAATTAATATTATTAAAATGCTAAAAAACAATCTTACGTTTATCAGCATCTCGAAATCTCCAGAGACCAGCTCACTGTGTTGTTTATTTATCTGAAAAATAAATAAACAAATGAATAATAATATTTTATAATGTGTAATATTATTTATATTAGAGTGAATGAGATAGAGAGAGATAATCTGTGTGTGTGTGTGTGCGTACGCGCTACTTGAATGAGCGAGAGAGAGAGAGAAAATATGTGTGTGAATGCGCACTACGTGTATGAGAGAGAGAGAGAGAGAGAGAGAGAGAGTGCTAGCGAGAGCGCGCGCGCGCGAGAGAGAGAGAGAGAGAGAGCGTGTAAAAATATGTGTGTACATGCATGCAAGTAAATATATAAAATTAAATAATTTTGACTTACATTTTTTTGCTCCATGTTGATTGTTGCACTAATCACAGTAGAATTTTGCAGTAGACACTAATCAATTTTGCAGTAGACACTATTGCAGAAGTCGAACGAAACACTACATATAAGTATACGAGCTGATCTTGCTGAAAGCTACAGCTCAAATGACTCTAGTCCTTCAAAAGAAAATTCTATCGTCTCGAAAATGTGTCGGGTCGGGTGGGGGTTGATAAGCACTCACAAGATTTTAAAAGGGACAAGGTACATACCTGCTTTCGTAAACCTATGGTGTTGTTACTCTAAGAGCTAATTTATAAATATATTGTTTACTAAAACTTTACACATTTATGAATACATTGTAAAATTTTGCACATAAGTTCAGCAAGAATGGTTAAAATCAACTCCAGAGCGCGACATTTATATGCTTGCTTAAGTATGAAAAAAAACTGTGTGAGAGGGGGAAAGTTTTTGCGAATTCAATATGTGAGACTGTCCGCAAAGGGTTAATATAGACCTAAAAAGCATTGAAAAATATACGATTGTGTGCCCACTCATTATAGCTCGGTAAACAATGTATTTAGAATGTAAGAAAGGCCCACTCCATAGTACAGCGAGAAACTTGCTTTTCGGCTTATTATACTCATCTATCTAGGGTCCAAGTGAGACCGAAAGAGGATACGATTCCTATACGTTTGATGCTCACTTTACCTGGAGAGTGAGACTGTCGTGGACGGAAATGGCATAGAGCCGTGAGAACAGTGAGAGCACGTTTTTATGTGCGAGATACACAGCCTAGCTTTTTGCGCCTGGCGCCTCAGCTAGGAGGTCAAAGCTATGCGTTGTCCATTAGGGAGATGATGCATGCGCGAGTATACTTACCGGTGTTAATACACTACACAGCGAGCTGAAAAAGGTTCGTTACCTTTTAAAAGTCCTTAGTTTTATTACCGTAGAGACTGAGAGCTGTTTGTGTGATACATATCAGCTTAAGAGAAAAAAGGCACGCTTCCTATACGTTTTACTATAGAAAAGAGAGACTGATTGTCTCTGTTGGAGTCATCTATACGTATACTTTGCAGGCTATTGCATGCGTTAGCTGATGTCTCGGCTCCGAGATGAAGCTGTGCGTTAAGCATTGGAGAGACGATGCATGCTCGAGTATACTTATCACTGTAAATACACTGAGCGGCGAGCCGAAAAAGGCTCGCTACCTACATGTTGCATTAGTTTTGCCGTAGAGAGTGAAAACTGTTTGTGTGATACACAGCAGCATAAGAGAAAAAGGCACGCTTCCTATTCATTTTAATAGAGTAAAGAGATCGATGGGGGATGATGCATACGTGAGTATACTTACCAGTGTTAATACACTACGCAGTGAGCTGAAAAAGGTTCGTTACCTTTTAAAAGTCATTAGTTTTATTACCGTAGAGAGTGAGATCTATTTGTGTGATACACATCAACTTAAGAGAAAAAGGCACGCTTCCTATATGTTTTACTATAGAAAAGAGAGACTGATTCTCTCTGTTCGAGTCCTCTATACGTATACTTTGCAGGCTATTGCATGTTTTAGCTGATGTCTCAGCTCCGAGATGAAGCTGTGCGTTAAGCATTGGAGAGACGATGCATGCACGAATATACTTATTACTGTTGCGACGTAGCAATAATTATTGCTGCGTCGTGATCATTGTTGCACGGCCAGTTGACTTACTCTCGGCGAGTTGACAGCTCCTGGAGCGGAGCCAGCGCTCGATGGCGCTCGCAGGAGTTGCCTCTGACCGACCGCGTGCGGAGCACAGGATGTGAGCTCTCGAGTCACACCTGCGCAGCGCGTCGGCGCTCGGGAGGGGGCATGGCAGGAAGCGAGCCGGCGGCCGCGCGCACGCGGTTACATGCATGCGGCAGTGTGTAGAGGGGAGAGCGCGAGTGTGAGTGTGAGCGAGAGAGAGGGAGAGAGAGTCGGCGCGCGCGGGAGAGAGACATTTGGCGAGAGTGGGAATCGAGTGTGTGCTTGAGAGAGAGAGAGAGAGAGAGAGAGAGAGAGAGAGAGAGAGAGAGAGAGAGAGAGAGATGAATATAGTGGCGCGAAGTTGACGGCGTTTGGAGCGCTCAGAGTTGACTTTATGTTGACTTGCGGACGACATGGAGATGTATAGAGGAATATACGGGTTAGGAATCTTTGCTGACTCGACAAATGTAGTGCTATGGTTTACTTGAGGATAATGGAGGATTTTTGAATGTCGCGCGCCTTGGGGATTATCTATAGGTGGAGCCACCGGATGGATATCGGTATGATTGATTGATTGATCGATATCCATAAAGGGGGCGCGGATTTGCATATTGAGGAAATACACAGAGGACGTTAATTGATTTTCTAACCGATGATTAAATTGGATTTGGAAAAGAACTGGGGAAAATCACGGATAGAGGAATAAATTAGTGGTGGTCTATTAATGGCCAATAGGGGATTTTTCTAGGAAAGGGGACCAATGATGTAATTTTGGAGGCCGGGCTTGCGTTTCCGTGAAGAAGGAGGTCGAGTGGGAAACGCGGCATCCTTCCTCGATCGGAGCGTCGGCCTCGGCTATTCCGTGCCTGGAGCTTTTCCGAAGCAGTACTGTCAGCAGTAATTTTCATTGTGGTTGCCATCTTGTTGTGCATTTTGGAAGGAGTTACGAGTCGCAGAGCTAACGAGGAGTTTTCGTTGGATATTTTGTAGAGGAAGTTTGGAAGAGACGTTTTCTTTGGAGGAATTATTGTGGAGGAATTGAATTTGAATTTGAAATAATTTATTATGTGTACATTATGTTGTACAGAATATATATTAATATTAGAAAAAAAATAGTATTTTAAGATTGCTCTTCTGGCGTCATTCCAGATGAGTGAAGATGATATGTGAAATGACTTATGAAGTCTGGAGAGGGTAAAAGATGGTATATCAAGAGCCCTCACCTCCCCCCTCTCAGGCCTGAGAGGAATATGGGCATCAAAGTACGCCACCAAATATCCTGGCACCGCTGTGCTAAACATTCGATGCTGGAACGTGGCAGCAAAGTACCTTCGACGACCGGCGGTGGTAAGCCAGTTCAACTCACGCCTTAGGGGGGAGACATGCTCGTCCCCCCTAACACCATAGATGTACCATATTCCAGAGTTACTTAGTACCTGAAGCTTGTTGTTAAGTGTAGCGTTGATGTCACAGTAAACCAATGAGCAGTAGTCTATGATAGGAAACAACAGTGAGAGGATTAAATGTTTGCGCAGTCTCTGATTGGTGCTTCGTTTAAAGAAGTTAAGACGATATAGTAATTTATGGGCCCTTTTGCAGATGTAGTCTACATGGGCAGCCCAATTAAGCTTGGAGTCAAGCACCACTCCGAGACTACGGACCTCAGACTCGTAGGGAATTCTAGTACCATGAATGAGAATGAAGTCATTCACAACATTTTTCAAGTTGTTGATATAAAAAGGTGTACCAAAAACTATGGCCTTGGTCTTTCCCACATTTAACCTCAGATTGTTATTCTCAGCCCAGCACGAAATCCTCTCGGCAACAGCAGACATTTTTGCAGAACAAGAATCAAGCTCCTCGAGGCGGCATTGGCTGTATATTTGCAGATCATCCGCATAAATCATGTGGGAGACGTCATGATCAAAGCAGTATTGAATGTCGCAAATGTACAGGGAAAAGAGTAGTGGACCGAGAACGGACCCTTGAGGGACTCCCGTGTTGAGCGGGAGATAAGTGGATAAGTTTCCTGCATCATCTGCGACAGCCTGCCTTCTACCCATGAGATAGGAGGCAATCCAACGGATGACCTGCTTAGACAAGCAGAAGAACGGTAGCTTTCTAAGGAGCTTAGCGTGACACACTGTGTCAAACGCTTTGCTGAAGTCAAATAGAATGAGAAGGGTTACTCTCTTTCGTTCCATACCAAGCGTGATATCATCAGTAATGTGACCAGTGCGAAATCCAGCTTGAAGGGGATCTAGAAGTAGTCTGGTTTCGAGATATAAAGAGATTTGCTGGTGCACTAGCCACTCTAGCACCTTGGATAAGAAACAAAGCAGAGAGATCGGACGAAAGTCCTTCAGTGCCAACGGAGACGGGACCTTCGGCAGCGCCTTCACAATGGATTCCTTCCAGACTGAGGGAAAATGGGACCCCACAAGTGAAGAATTAAAGATAGAGGTAAGATAAGGGCAGATAACAGGCAAAGCCTTCTGCACAACAACTTGCGGAATCCCATCCGACCCCCGAGCCTGAGTGGAAAAGTGATCGACCGCCAGCCTCACATCCTGTTCCTTAATTTCGGAAAAAGTGAAGAGCTGAGGAAATTCCAGCTCCTCAATCCACGACATAGCCTCATCAACCGAAGGGGACAGGGGATCTGTACAGATTTCTGAGAAAAAGTTGTTATGCTCCTCAGGAGTGAAGCGTGCAGAGATGTTACTGCGTTTAGGTGGAACAATACCGAGATTTCTCATCTCCTTCCAGATCTTATCCGGGTCAGTAATGGAGGAGAGACGGGAGTAGTAAAACTCCTTCCTCGCCACCTCCACCGCCCTGTGGGCATTGTCCCTTGCTTCACGATAGGCAAAGAGATCCATAGGAAGTCTAGACCTACGAAAACGTCTGTACAGCCTATCCCTCTCAGCAAGGCCCCGAAGCTCCCTTGTGTACCAAGGATGCTTCTTCGTACGTCCGGTAGTCACAGTAATTAATGGAGCGAGATGTTCTATGGCGTCAGTTAAGTAGGCATTAAGAGTGTTGATGTTATCGTCAAGTGATGAAATAGCGAAAGATGACCAGTCCCGTCCTTGTAGGGATGCTAGCAGGTCGGCCTGACAGATCCCTTTGTAGTCCCGGTAGGTAAAAGTTGAGTTTACAGAGGGTACGTTACGTGGCATCATAACGTCCAATGTGGCAGAGATTAAATCATGTCCGTTGATGAAGGGGTTGTCTGCCTTTCAGTAGGATAGCAAGTTAACTTGCTCATCTATTAAGCAAAGATCGAGCCAGGTATCTGAGACTCGTCCTCCACGCAGACAATGATGCGTGGCACCATAAGGAACCGACTTTAGGGAATTATCCCGTATAAGGTCACGAACAAACTGTGCATCAGCAGACGTAGAGAGTTGATCAGCATTGAAATCACCCATCACCACTCTAGTCGCATAATTATGCAAGTGGTTCGCAAGCTCCTGCACAAAACTATTAGTCTCACCACTAAGAAATGGAGCATGTGGTGGCCTATATACCACAGCTACAAATGTCGGAGCCATACCTGGAGCTGATAGTTCGCAAAACAAGTACTCAGGCTTACCTGGCTTTCCGGCCCAGATACCGTCAGAAGAAGAGATGATAAGGGAAGTCAAGCATGAATGAATATAGAGCGCCACTCCTCCTCCGTGGTTGTTTCTGTCACGTCTGTGCAGGACATATCCTTGAATATCAACGATACTATCTTCTGCACGTTCGTCCAGCCAGGTCTCGGTTACAGCTATTACGTGGTATAAGGGACGAGAGGCCAGAAAAAGCCTGATCATCTCAATGTGACCCTTGAGATAGTTCGCATTAAAATGACAGACTCTTAGACCTCCCTCCAGACTTAATGACGATGATGGTGAAAGGGATGAAGATGATTGTGAAGATGATGAATGAGAAGTGATTAGATGTACCATGCGATCAGGTGTCGCTAAGCCTTCTTCAGAAAATCCCGAAGATCTGCAGTTGAGAGAAGCAACACCGCATAATCCTCCTTCTTCTTCTTAATGTAGATTCGCCCCTCGCGGACGAAAGAAATATAGCCGTGCGCCTTGGCCGCATTGTACGCTTCCAACCTCAATTGATGTAGATCGCGTGGAAGCATCTCGTTGATGTTGATTGTATCCCCAGGGCTAGATGGTGGTGCTCCTGAGGCAAGATATTTCACACGGTCAAGGGAGGCTTGCAGAAGGACCTTATGCGCAGCTATCTTGGCCCTGATGATGGATTGGGCCAGCTGACGGGTCCTAAGGGTGACGGCTAACGATGTCCTCTTCTTCTTAGTCCTGCCCTTGCGGTTGTTTTGCGACGCTGTATTCATAGCAGATGTTGTTGTTGTTGCCGCAAGCTCAGATGGTGGTAATGCAGTATTCTCCTGATTCTCTGATGGACTAGAGAGCATCCGGACTTCCTGGATGTCCGTAGGTGAAATGTCCGGTAGCAGATGTGAGAGAACACAGAATGTCAATTGGTGCAGGTCGGTCTGCGAGTTAGTATTTAGAGCACCAATTGAGTAGAGAGCTCCCCCCGTTGACTTTGGAGGCGAGCAATCTGGTCTCTCAACCGGCGAAGATCGAGCGCATTATTGCGCACTTGCGCATCACTAACAGAGCTGGTGGTGGCGGCAGCGGCAGCGTCTGGGGCAGTAGAGTTCTCGAGCCGTTGACAAATGTCTCCCATTTGCCTTCTAATATCTGCAACCTCACCCTCAGTTGCATCAAGGCGACCCTCCACAGCATTGAGGCGACCCTCAGCCTCACCAATACGGTTGGTAAGGGATGGCAATTCATCAAGAATCTTGATTTTTTCATCCACAGCATCCAGACGGGTTATGAGGTCCAGACGAAGGTCCTTGATGGCCTTGAGGACCATCTGAGAGGAGTCGATGTGTTCACCTGATGTTTGTGATACACTAGGACTCTTATTCCCTACCGGTGTTAAACGGGGTCGCTGTGTGGAAGTAGTGGCGATGGTATTTACAGCCACAGTCGTCCTGGTGGCGGAGTCACTGACAGAAACTGCTGAAGTGGTGGTGGTTGCAGTTGTAGTAGCTGTCGACGTCGACGTGATAGAAATGCGACCTGCTGCACCGGAAAGAGGACGTGGAGAGATGTTGTTTCTCCTTTCCATACATCTTGCGCACGCCTGGCAGGATTGCCCATACTGTACCAAAGGGGCCATGACAACGCATTTTGTGTGGTAGAATTTATCGCAAATATCGCACTGCTTCGGTTTCCTAGTCCGTATCTCTACCTTGCAATGCTCACATATTACATAGACATCATTTTCATTTTTGTTGGCCATGATGAGAGCACCAGAAGGTGCAAAAATACCACCTGGAGTGGATCACGTAAGATTTTGAGAGTGATCGGTAAAGAGATCGATAATTACCGACCATGTGATAACTTATCGATTTTTGATAAGTTACTGACCGAGAACGATGAGGTGTTAATTCATTCAGGGCCTTCCAGTTGGCGATGTCGTAATAGATAGAGATTACCTTGAGTGATAAAAGTAAAGCAGAAGATGGCGGCAGAAACCAGAAGATGGCGCGTGCAGTCCAATAAATCGATAAATCAATGAAGAAAATCCAAGCCAAACAGCCAGAGCAAGCGGTGAAGAGTTTTGAGGTTAGAAAAAGAGCCACGCAGAAAACACAAAAATCCAGAAAAAATAGCACACAACTTCCAGCACCTTATGATTCAATGCTGAAGTTGCGTATTTGCGCATGCAACAACCTGCAACAAAACGCCCGTGGGCAGGTTTGTGGCAGAATAAAGCTTATCAAAGAGAGAGAGATAAACAGGTAGAAGTAACGTCTACTCACGTGATCCAGAGAGAATTGGTGAGAGTTCGATATACTATATAATATACGGAACATATAGAGGAATAATTTCCATGTTGAGGAACACGTGCCGCGTTCGTTAGAGGGAACATTTCGCGCGTTTCAGCGGATGGCGGTTTTCCCTTTGGCTTAGTTAGAAGCAAACGTAGAGGAAATTTCGCGGCCCTTTTTCTATTTAGCACTGTGAAGCAGCCTTGGACTTAGTAATTTGGCCGAGTGCCCATGAATTTATTTCGAGTTCGAAATTGTTTGCCGAAAGAATTGATTGTAGTGACAAAATAGAATATAACCGTATTTTATTAACTAATTCATTTGTGTTCAACAATTTTCACCTGATTGCCACCACACTTCCCGTTTTTCCACCATTGCAGGGATACTACGAACCAGGGAAAAAGAGGAGAGCCGTGTGTGTAATAAATACTTTGTACATAACTGAAACTCCCGTGCGGGCAGGAAAATCCCATGTTACAAATGGCGCTCAACGTGGGGCCATTTGTAACGTTTTTATTTTTCAGCAGGAAATTTGTGTGGAGGAAATTTTAGAGGAAACTTTAGCAAAGACGACTTGGAGTCAATTTGGCGGGCATTTTGTGGACTTGGCAGTTGAAGCGTGGTCGTGACGCCATATTGGACGCTAAGTGTCGGTTGAGAATTTCAAAGTTTCTTTTCCTTTCCTGTTCTGTGGTGGCAATTTTGGATTTTGGTGTTTTGGTAGTTGGATTTATTGTGCAACAATTGGAATTTATGGAGGATACTCATAGTGGGAAAATTTTTGTTTTCTCTTCCCGTTTTCTTGGCTTTTGAGTTTTTCTTTGAATTTTGAAGATTTGAATGGGGCTTTATATTGGTTATGCGCACACACACACATGATGATTTTTTGGGATTTATCGTTTATGTTGTAAATCATTATTGCATATTGTTATATATTATTAAATATTATTTATTATGATTGAATTTAGTGTGGAGGAAATTTTCTTTCAGGAAGATATTTGATCGATTGAAATTTTATTTTCAAATTTGTGTGGAGGAAATTTTCTTTCAGGAAGATAATTGATCGATTCAAATTTTATTTTCAAATTTGTGTGGAGGAAATTTTCTTTCAGGAAGATATTTGATCGATTCAAGTTTTATTTTCAAATTTGTGTGGAGGAAATTTTCTTTCAGGAAGATAATTGGTCGGTTGAGATTTTATTTTCGAATTTTGCGTGGAGAATTTTTTTTTATTTTACAGGAAGATTGTTAACCCGTGTGGGGGAATTTATTTTTTTTTTTGGCACAAGTGTAGAGGAATTTTTTTATTTCAGGAAGCTTGTGATCTGTATGGTGGAATTTTGAATTTCAGGAAGATTGTGGAGGATATTTTGTTTTTTTCATCTTTCCTTTGCCATACAGAATTTTTCCCCGCCACGAGGGTTGGGGGTGTCCTGTATTATATATTTATATTCATTTTTCTTACGCTACGAGCGTATCGAATTTCCCGGTATTTTAGTGTGTGTGCGTAGGTAGGGTTTCCCTATTTGTTTTGTGGAGGATTAATTTATTGTGGCGGTAATTGCTGTCTAACTTGAGGATGTCGACCATGGAGCAAGAATATAGAAACTGCATGAAAACGCTGCTGCAGGAAAGAGAACTAAGGGCGCGGATGCGGGAAATAGTGGCTCGAGATATAGAAGAAATCTCGGGCGAGTTGCGTGAGTACGGCTATAGTACATTGGGTTCAAATAGAGAATTGGCGGAGAGGTTGTTTCGAGCAAACCTGTTGGTGGACGGTTTTGAGGAAGTTCCCTGGTATAAAGAGGTTGATGAAAGAGAAAATTTGTCTCCTGCTGAGAGGCTGGTAAAACCGACTTTAGAAATGGCGGCTGTGGATCAACAGGATCCTGAAATGGCAGTAGTGGTTTCTTCAGTGGAGGATACGACGCCGACAACAAGTATAATTACGGTGACTTGTGGAGCTCAAGGCACAACAGTGACGACGTCGTCTTATGGAGGAAGAAACATAAATACTGTTTTTTCTATGCCGTATTTGGCAGATAGAGGTTTTGCAGGTAACATTGGAAATACTTTGGAGGATATGCCTGGTCATACTGGAAATGACAGAGGTATGGAAGATTTTAGAAGTATTCCGGATGTTACGCATGGCAGAAGAGATTTTGAAGATTTTAGAGATTATAGTGGAGCAGATTTTAGATCTGACTCAGATCTGACAGAGTCGTGGCGGAAAATTTTTTAGACCAGATGGAAGACTGTCAGAGAAGTGAAAACATTTCCGATGACACAATGCTGACGGCTGCAGCTTGCTTGTTTACAGGTGTGGCGGCTAATTGGTTTAGGGTAAAGAGAAAAGAAGTGACATCTTGGAGGCAATTGATAGTGGCTTTCAGAAATAGATTTATTGGAGAAATTAGTCTGAGAGACATTTACAGTGACTTGCTGAGGAGAACACAAGGTATGGGGGAACCGATCACAGCATTCATCGATTGTTTCAAATATATTGTGGATCATTTAGACAATTCTCCAAACGACAGAGAGTTAATAGGCATGGCCTATGAACGAATTCGATCAGAGTATCGGAATTTCATGGTAAACATGAAAATTACGTCTTTAGAGGATATAGAGAGGTATGGTCGGCAATATGAGAGGATTAAGGAGATGAATGACTGTTGGGAACCTCCACCTGCAAAAGAACGAATGAAGCTTCCGGGAGCTGGATATCTTCCGAGGGATCGTGACAAAGGAATAATTAAAACAGCGGCGGTAGAGGAAGTAATTCCTTCTGAACCAGTGAAACCTAAAAGTCAGAAGACACCCGGAGGTATGAGATCCAGCACTCCAAGGAATAGCGGTAATGAGATTGTGTATAATGATCAGGCGGTAGTGAATGTGCCAATAAATCAGAATCAGTATCAGCAGCCGCAACAGCAGTCTTCCGGTTGGAATATTGGTGGAAGTGTAGATATTGGAGGGTAAAATGGCGGTTTTTTACAGTGTAGAGGAAATTTTCAGGATCAACGAGGGAATACTCAGCAAGATTCAAGGAAATGCTATGCTTGTGGAAAATATGGACATATTGCCAGTAGATGTCCGGACACTATTTTATAGGTGTCATCAGATGGGTCATAAGGCAAATAGTTGTAGTGCGCCGGCAGCAACAGATATTTATTGCCAATTATGCAACAAATCTGGGGTCACCCTCAGAGAGTGTCCGGATTGTGATATTTGGAATAAGTTGGGAAATGGCAGAGCGGGGGAGTAGCTCAGTTCCCTGGCTTCCGCGTAGATGTAGGAACTGTTTGTGATAGCATTGGAAGTTTGGAAGATGGTAATGGAGGTAGTGGTTTAGTGGAAGTAAATAGAGGAAACCCTGAATCTCTGATAACTACTTGGTATGGCGGTATTTCTAGAGAAGAGGGTATGGATAAAAACTTGCATACAGTAAGTAAAGATTCATCAATTGGTAGTGTTGGTATCACTCAAGATAATACAAATTGCGAAGAAGTTGTATTGAGAAGATCTACTGCTGATAATGGGAACGAGAAACTTAAACGAATACTGAGGACAAGCGATGAACCTACAGTACGTCGTGGGAGTAATGGAAATAGTGTCAGCAGTAGTGGTAGTGAAGAGAATTTTAGGAAGAGGAAGAGAAGTTTCAGCGAGAAGAAGGGAAGTAATAAACAGAATATTACGACCCGTGGAGGAGATTTTGATTTGAGAGTTGATCCGCAATTGGAGGAATTAAAAGTTAATTCAAAAATAGTGGATCAGCCTTTGTGTGAGAAGGCGGACGTTGTGAGGAAGACATGTTCAATTGGTAATTTTAGGAACAATGTCAATAATCATGACGTTGTAAGGCCGGTTGTTTTGAGTAGTGATAATTATTTGGAGAAGGAGTCATTAGGATTTGGAGGTAGTGCAGGATGTTTCAAAGGGTGCCATCCCTGGGGACAAAACACTATAAAGATACGATTTGAGAAGAATGTAGAGACATTAGATGTTGGATGTGCATGGGTAAAAATCTGGTCCTACAGTTAAAGAGAAGGTAGAGGTTTTTTTTAGGGGAGGGGAGGTGGAAATTATATTGCATATAATTTCTAACTTCGTAATTGGCGGTCAATCGCAGTTGGAAATTTTTATTCACTCGTTCTAGTTTGAGGTGACTGATAATTTCTTGGTGGTCAGTCAAATTTGAGAAGTTTTTTTGTTTTTTAAGACTGAATTATTATTGTGGATAGAGGATTGTAGTGGAATTGGAGGATTTGTGGTTGTTTCAGGTACATGGAGTGTTCCAGAAGGTGGTAGAGGTATTTTTTTGTTTCAGGTGTTTGTGGAGGTTGTAGAGGTTTATGGAGGAAAACCTGGATATCCAGGGATATCCAAGGTTTTGTGGGGGGTATTGCGACGTAGCAATAATTATTGCTGCGTCGTGATCATTGTTGCACGGCCAGTTGACTTACTCTCGGCGAGTTGACAGCTCCTGGAGCGGAGCCAGCGCTCGGTGGCGCTCGCAGGAGTTACCTCTGACCGACCGCGTGCGGAGCACAGGATGTGAGCTCTCGAGTCACACCTGCGCAGCGTATCGGCGCTCGGGAGGGGGCATGGCAGGAAGCGAGCCGGCGGCCGCGCGCAAGCGGTTACATGCATGCGGCGGTGTGTAGAGGGGAGAGCGCGAGTGTGAGTGTGAGCGAGAGAGAGGGAGAGAGAGTCGGCGCGCGCGGGAGAGAGACATTTGGCGAGAGTGGGAATCGAGTGTGTGCTTGAGAGAGAGAGAGAGAGAGAGAGAGAGAGAGAGAGAGAGATGAATATAGTGGCGCGAAGTTGACGGCGTTTGGAGCGCTCAGAGTTGACTTTATGTTGACTTGCGGACGACATGGAGATGTATAGAGGAATATACGGGTTATGAATCTTTGCTGACTCGACAAATGTAGTGCTATGGTTTACTTGAGGATAATGGAGGATTTTTGAATGTCGCGCGCCTTGGGGATTATCTATAGGTGGAGCCACCGGATGGATATCGGCATGATTGATTGATTGATCGATATCCATAAAGGGGGCGCGGATTTGCATATTGAGGAAATACATAGAGGACGTTAATTGATTTTCTAACCGATGATTAAATTGGATTTGGAAAATAGGGCGCTGGGGAAAATCACGGATAGAGGAATAAATTAGTGGTGGTCTATCAATGGCCAATAGGGGATTTTTCTAGGAAAGGGGACCAATGATGTAATTTTGGAGGCCGGGCTTGCGTTTCCGTGAAGAAGGAGGTCGAGTGGGAAAACGCGGCATCCTTCCTCGATCGGAGCGTCGGCCTCGGCCATTCCGTGCCTGGAGCTTTTCCGAAGCAGTACTGTCAGCAATAATTTTCATTGTGGTTGCCATCTTGTTGTGCATTTTGGAAGGAGTTACGAGTCGCAGAGCTGACGAGGAGATTTCGTTGGATATTTTGTAGAGGAAGTTTGGAAGAGACGTTTTCTTTGGAGGAATTATTGTGGAGGAATTGGTGAGAGTTCGATATACTATATAATATACGGAACATATAGAGGAATAATTTCCATGTTGTGGAACACGTGCCGCGTTCGTTAGAAGAAACATTTCGCGCGTTTCAGCGGATGGCGGTTTTCCCTTTGGCTTAGTTAGAAGCAAACGTAGAGGAAATTTCGCGGCCCTTTTTCTATTTAGCAATGTGAAGCAGCCTTGGACTTAGTAATTTGGCCGAGTGCCCATGAATTTATTTCGAGTTCGAAATTATTTGCCGAAAGAATTGATTGTAGTGACAAAATAGAATATAACCGTATTTTATTAACTAATTCATTTGTGTTCAACAATTTTCACCTGATTGCCACCATACTTCCCGTTTTTCCACCATTACAGGGATACTACGAACCAGGGAAAAAGAGGAAAGCCGTGTGTGTAATAAATACTTTGTACATAACTGGAACTCCCGTGCGGGCGGGAAAATTCCACGTTACACTGTAAATACAGTGAGCGGCGAGCCGAAAAAGGCTCGCTCCCTACATGTTGCATTAGTTTTGCATTTAGATACACAGCAGCATAAGAGAAAAGGGCACGCTTCCTATACATTTTAATATAGAAAAGAGATCGATTCTCTCTTTTTCGAGTCTGCTGCACATATACTGTGCAGGTTGTTGCGAGCTTTAGCTGACACCTCAGCTAGGACATACTACTATGCATTGAAAGATGCTGCAGCAAAGCTATTGCATGCAATACGCGGGAATAGTAGAGAATATATAAGCGCGCTTTAACTCATGCTAAGCTATCATTCGTTTTCACCAGCCAGATCGAGTACCAATCTGTAAGTATATATTGTGACGGTCAGCCGTCAGCCCTAGCTCGCCTGGACACCACCGGAGCCGTGATAATACGAAAAAACATGTACTTAGACCCGGTGGTGTTTACAGGAGAACCGGGCAGAGAACGAGAGAGAGAGCAAGAGCAAGAATACGGCCGGAGCAGACAGAAAGAGCGCCGCACGACACAGCTGGGAAAGAGCCAAGCTAAGCGCAAGGCATGCGCGGCGCCGCACGAGACAAAGAGAGAGGGAAGCCGCACGAGAGCGAGCGAGAGAGGAGATAGCGGCGACAGCTGAGAGCGCAGCACAGCGAGCGAAGCCACGAGGCGTACGCGCGCGAGCAACCGCCGCCATGTTGGCTGGCACAGCGATACAGCGTGAGAGCGAGCGAGAGCGCAAATGTAAGAGAGAGAAAGAGCGAGACCGTGGAAATGCGAGCGTCGAGAGTGGAGGCACGCGTTGAGCCTCGGACGTTATTGGCGACGAGTGGAGGGCTGCGGCTCGGTCCACAGCGGCACGCGAGCAAAAGATATTGTAGCGTAAACATTGGAAGAAAAACTGCAGGCGGAAAATGTACAGTCGAATACGACTACAGCCAGAGAGGGCGAATTAATGGATTCGAATTTCGCGCGTGAGGATATGTAATAGTTGAGAGGGCGCTAGGATAAATATGTGCTATATGAGGCTATCACATGATATCGCGTGAGCAGAAAAGGACAGTCAGGGAATACATGCGTGAGAAAGAGACAGAGAGAGACGCCGCAGTCGCGACGGCCGCGCAAAAGGTAGTATAGTCAGTATCCAGTGAGCAGCAGATTAGACCGGACGCACTCCAGGACAGAAAATCCCTCCGTATTACACGACATAACCTCCAGTTATTTAAGCTGTCGAGGATCGCATCGCGATTAGTTCTGCGCCGCGCGATTTACAGGGCATAGTCAGGGAGTCAGGGAATTCAATAGTGGGATATCGTGCACTTTCTTCAAAAGATTTTTTGACAGTCAAAATTTGTTTGTGGTAACCTACTGAAAGTAACCCTAAATTCTCGACTTCGGACCTGATCGGGAACATTGTTATTATTGCAAAATAAACTTCAAAAAAGCACTTTTTTTTAGTTTTCCGCGAATAACGTTTTTGTAACGCATTTTATGAAAAAAAAGGTAGAGAGGAAAGTTGTTTAGAATTGAATTTCCAATCAGAAACATGTATTCCCGAATGCAAAATTAACTTTTTTCATCGCTAAATTGTTAAACAAACAACAACTTTTTCCAAATTTTCACATTGCCACAGTTTTTTCAAAAAAAGATCTTTTTCGTCGGATAAGCTCTCAATGATGACCTTTAGTACAGACAATCTAAAAATCGTTGCCCGATCCGTATATCTCAAAATGGCGTCCTATTGCAAAATTATTTACCTGAAAATTTCAAATTCATTTCAAATCTGCCCATGGAACGATAAACGGATCCATTTGCGCTTAATCGATAGCTGTTGACGTACTTAATAAATGCTAAAAAGGAATTTTCTTACAATTAATATTTAACAACATTTTTAGCAATAAATAGTTTTTATTTTCGCCAATTTTTAAGTTAGAAAAACGCGGTAAAATGCATTTTAAAGTACTTAAAAAACCATGAATTTCCATAAAAAATTCGTCAAGATCCGACCAATAGGAGCCGAGATACGAAATTTTTTTCAACCGACGATTACACCGAAACGATTTAATATTTTTTAATGAATTTACACACTGCTCGTTCAAATGATGCTCTAGATGTTAGCATTTTCCTTGATAGTTGCAATGGACTTAATTCTTGTAAAAGGACCGATGAACGGATGCGAGATCAGCGCGCGCGACCGCGCGACTGCTCCGGCCGGGCGGCGCGGTGGTGGGGGGGGGGGGCCGCCGCTGCGGCTTTCGTGAACCTTAGATGCAAATTGATTTTCTCGGCAACCAAAGGTCCTACGGTAATGCTTTTTTTTATTTTATGTCTTTTTTCCTCAACTTTCACGTCGTGTCAATGAAATTTACATGAGTGCAATGCAAATACCCGAAAATTACGTTTTTTAGATGTAAATTTAATTTCTCGGCAACCAAAGGTCCTACGTCAATGCTTTTTTTTTAATTTTATGTGTTTTTGCCTCAACTTTCACATCATGTTGATTAAATTTTCATAAGTGCCATACAAACACAAGAAAATTTCATGTTTTCTGTTATATGCAGTACTACGTAATGTTTTCATATTTTGTATATATGTGTGTGTATATTAATTTAAAAGCTCAATACAAGGATAGTGTTTGCTTACGATTTCAGCATTAAACGGAAATAAAGAATTAATGTCCATAAAATATAATTGTATACAACTTTCTGGAGCTGCATTGAATTTAATCGATTTACATGAGATTATACTTATGTATATAAATGTTTGTACATGTATAAAATAATTTTTCATCTGCTTCAACAGCGAATATGATTTTTTTGTAAGATCCTACGTGTATATACGCGTACAGCACGCACAGATACACACACACACGCACGCGCAGTACACCAACATACACACACGCGCGCGCGCGCAGCACACTAACATACACACACGCGCTTGCGGAGGTTTTTTATGGCATAAAGTGGAAAATGGAATATAACGTATAGGAGAGGAACTGTCACTTTCAGCGCAGTATGAGGAAAAATTGTTTAATAAGAATTAAATGAAGCATAGATAAAGTAAACCTTTTTTTGCAAAGATAATCTTTTAAGCATGTTAAACCTCCATAACTCTAGAGGCTCATCAATATTTTTTTGTCCATAAAGTAATTTAACCAGCTTCATACCAGAATTAACAATTTCTTTTTGATCGACGTTCCCCTCGTTAAAGCACCGTATTTCATTTAATAATTTTAAATTGCTTTGCAATGTATTGACAATTTTAGCTTTTCCTAAATTAAAGAAAGAGTGTGTAAGATCCTACGTGTATATACATTATACACGTAGGATCTTACAAAAAAATCATATTCGCTGTTGAAACAGATGAAAAGTTATTTTATACATGTACAAACATTTATATACATAAGTATAATCTGATGTAAATCGATTAAATTCAATGCAGCTCCAGAAACTTGTATACAATTATATTTTATGGACATTAATTCTTTAATTCCGTTTAATGCTGAAATCGTAAGCAAACACTATCCTTGTATTGAGCTTTTAAATTAATATACACACACATATATACAAAATATGAATACATTATGTAGTATTGCATATAACAGAAAACATGAAATTTTCTTGTGTTTGTATGGCACTTATGAAAATTTAATCAACATGATGTGAAAGTTGAGGCAAAAACACATAAAATTAAAAAAAAAGCATTACCGTAGGACCTTTGGTTGCCGAGAAAATCAATTTGCATCTAAGGTTCACGAAAGCCGCAGCGGCGGTCCCCCCCCCCCCCCCCACCACCGCGCCGCCCGGCCGGAGCAGTCGCGCGGCCGCGCGCGCTGATCTCGCATCCGTTCATCGGTCCTTTTACAAGAATTAAGTCCATTGCAACTATCAAGGAAAATGCTATCATCTAGAGCATCATTTGAACAAGCATTGTGTGAAAATCATTAAAAAATATTAAATCGTTTCGGTGTAATCGTCGGTTGAAAAAAATTTCGTATCCCGGCTCCTATTGGTCGGATGTTGACGAATTTTTTACGAAAATTCATGGTTTTTTAAGTACTTTAAAATGCATTTTACCGCGTTTTTCTAACTTAAAAATTGGCGAAAATAAAAACTATTTATTACTAAAAATGTTGTTAAATATTAATTGTAAGAAAATTCCTTTTTAGCATTTATTAAGTACGTTAAAAGCTATCGATTAAGCGCAGTTGGATCCGTTTATCGTTCCATGGGCAAATTTGAAATGAATTTGAAATGGTAAATAATTTTGCAATAGGACGCCATTTTGAGATATACGGATCGGGCAACGATTTTTAGATTGTCTGTACTAAAGGTCATCATTGAGAGCTTATCCGACGAAAAAGATCTTTTTTTTGAAAAAACTGTGGCAATGTGAAAATTTGGAAAAAGTTGTTTTTTGTTTAACAATTTAGCGATGAAAAAAGTTAATTTTGCATTCGGGAATACATGTGTCTGATTGGAAATTCAATTCTAAACAACTTTCCTCTCTACCTTTTTTTTCATAAAATGCGTTACAAAAACGTTATTCCCGGAAATCTAAAAAAAAAGTGCTTTTTTGAAGTTTATTTTGCAATAATAACAATGTTTCCGATCAGGTCCGAAGTCGAGAATTTAGGGTTATTTTCAGTAGGTTACCACAAACAAATTTTGACTGTCAAAAAATCTTTTGAAGAAAGTGCACGACAAAATGCCAGGACTCCCGGACTAGCACGAGGCATCACCCGAACGAGAGGACGAGCAGTCAGCCGGAGCAACAGCCAGGTAGACGCTTATCTTATTTGAAGTGCGCGTTCCCCCCGTGTCGGCCGGACAATACCGCCAGAGCGTGCTTACCGCACACTAGCTTTCCAACATTTTCCTTATTTATTTTTCTTAATAAATGCCAGGCCATTAAATCTGACATAGTGTGTATTTATTTGTCGAGCCACCCCGCCTATCGTTCTTCCCAATATCCGCGGCCGCGAGAAACAAGTCCGTGTACCGCTGAGCAGCCGGCAAAGCGGTTGATGAACCGGGCGTCCATAATAAACTAAAAATTTATAATTTCAAATACGGTTCATCAGGCAGCCCGATAACAGGGTGCGACCACGTTGTGGATCTCTCGACTGCCTTCCCGAGAGAGCACAAAAACCACAACGTCACAATATATATTATACCTTACTATTCTAAGTGAAATTTTCATAATTATTATTATTTTTTTTTAATAGAAAAAATGGATATAATTCTGGATTCTCAGAGTTTCAAGGGCGTCAACGACGAATTCGTTTTCAAGGAATTGGCGTATATAGAAGCAAGTGATCTGGCAGCTGTACCGCACCTAGTAACTTTCCAGCCACCGAACTCTTGGGAAGAGTTACCGAATCAATCCAAGGCGACGAATTTATGGCTGAAATATTCACTACACGACTTAAATTGGAGCAGTGTTGATGTACCTTACGAAAAGTTAACGGATATTTTTACGAGTATAATAGAAGAGTATCCAACAAACAACTTAGTGATATGGGTCAAAGGCGAGCAGAAAAGGAAGTGGATACAACCATATTTTCCTCAGTCTGTTAGAGTAGAAAATTTGGAATCCTTGGGCTGCTCTTCGTTGAAAACGCCAGGCTTCTGCTCTCCTGCAGTCTGCGGAAATCATATGCCTGGTTGGAATAGAAATTGTGCTGTGCAGAACATTTCTGCAATAAGGCGATGGCTGTGGGCGATTTGGCAAGGAATACATCACGATTTATGCGCCTATGCACAGTATTCGTCAGGTTCTCATTTCTACGAAGATTAACTAAAATGTAAGTATTTAATCCATATACACACACACTTTTTCTCTCTCGCACTCTCGCTCTCTCTCTCTCTCTCTCTCTCTCTCTCTCGCTAGCGAGCTCTCACTCTCTCTCTCTCTCTCTCGCTAGCGAACTCTCGCTCTCTCTCTCTCTCTCTCTCTCTCGCTAGCGAGCTCTCACTCTCTCTCTCTCTCTCTCTCGCTAGCGAACTCTCGCTCTCTCTCTCTCTCTCTCTCACTCTCGCGCTCTCTCGCACTCTCTGGCTAGCGGGCTCTCTCTCTCTCGCTAGCGCTCTCTCGCTCTATCTCTATCGCTCTATCTCTCTCCTTCTATCCCTCTCATTCTATCTCTCTCTCATTCTATCTCTCGCCCGTTCTATCCGTCTCTATTTTACATACACACCTATCTGCGGGCAGACAAGCTATACACATACATTTATTAATTTATACGATTTATAACCAATTATTGCTGTTGTTTTTTTAGAATGGAGTTAATTAACGCAGTGGCGAGAGCGTCATCATTCTTGCCAACTAAGAAGATGAAGGAGTTGGAGGTTGAAAAGAAGTACAAGTTAACAGCTATGAAGAAGATTGTCGTAGTATTAGACGACAACTTCGATTTATTCCTGCCAACGCGTGTAAGCAGTTTGCTGACTAAGGATTCCACAACTTATAAAAAGCTGGAGGAAGAGCATAAATCTCGATATGTATACCTGAAATATTTAGGTAATAATCTAATCGAATTTATTTAGTATGCAACGGGTATGCAAAGGGTTTATTTCCAAAACGATGGAGTCCTTACCGTCGTTTTGGAGAAAACCCTTTACATACAAATTCCATACTGTATTTTATGCTGCTTTAATCTGAAAATAAAAGTTGTGATTTTTAGGTTAAAATGGCATAAACATTTTTATATTTTAGGATTTTTTTTTAAAAAACAAAATTTTGTCGATTAACATTATTTCTTTTATTTAAAAAAGTATAGTTTTAATTAATTTAAGATTAATTATTGGTATCAATCAAATTATTTATATTTTATGATAATAATGATTTTACATCGGATGAGTGCAAATTACTAGTCATCAATGCTTATAAATTTGAGTTTTTACTTTTAAAATATAATCGTTTATTCTCTTTTATCTAGATATATATATATATATATATATATATATATATATATAAATAAAAAAAAGAGAATAAACTATTATATATATATATATGGGTGGTTCTCTGACAAATCGAGCGGTCGATTTTTTGACCCCATTGAAAAAATTTTTTAAAATGTTCCTAAGAGACATATGAGTATCCCTGAATTTTTTCAGATTTTTTGCATCAAGTATCTTCGAGTTACAGAGGGTCAAAGTTGATGAAATCATGTTTTTTTGCTTTTTCTGGCTACTTTCATTAATTTGTAGATCCTCAGGGAAGCATTTTTCACTATAGAGATATAGAACATTTTTTTCTGCAAATTTTCTAAACTATTCAAAAAAAATATTTTTGATGTCGTATATATATGTTTTAAGAAAGTTATAAGTCATTTAAGTCTTAAAATCAAGTTTTAGAAAAGTTCGATCATCCGGATCATAACCAAAAAATTCATGAAGATACCTTATTTTAATTCAAAAAAGTCTGCGAAAGACCCAGAATGTCAGAGGCCTTGGTTTCTCTGTAAAAAATCATTATATCCGTTCATATATGAAAAAAATTTAGTTTTATTGCTATATCGTAGCATTTCACTAACCTTATCATTTTTTTAATGATTGAAATTATTATAAAAAAATTTACGTAATTGATAAAATTGGTTAAATTCTTCGATATAGCAAAAAAACTAAATTTTTTTCATATATGAACGGATATAATGATTTTTTACAGAGAAACCAAGGCCTCTGACATTCTGGGTCTTTCGCAGACTTTTTTGAATTGAAATAAGGTATCTTCATGAATTTTTTGGTTATGATCCGGAGGATCGAACTTTCCTAAAACTTGATTTTAAAGCTTAAATGACTTATAACTTTTTTAAAACATATATATACGACATCAAAACTATTTTTTTTAATAGTTTAGAAAATTTGCAGAATAAAATGTTATATATCTCTATAGTGAAAAATGCTTCCCTGAGGCTCTATAAATTAATGAAAGTAGTCAGAAAAAGCAAAAAAACATGATTTCATCAACTTTGACCCTCTGTAACTCGAAGATATTTGATGCAAAAAATCTGAAAAAATTCAGGGATACTCATGTGTCTCTTAGAAACATTTTAAAAATTTTTTTCGATAGGGTCAAAAAATCGACCGCTCGATTTGTCAGAGAACCACCCATATATATATATATATATATATATATATATATATCCTCCTATATTATATGTCTATTTAGGTCAAAGACCCCCCACAACCCCCCACACCCCCCACGCCCCCCCACATCGAGCCCCCCCACAGCCCCTCCACAGTGCCCCCCCCCCACAACCCCCCCACAGCCCCCCACAAAATTAAATGTGATACCTAAAAGAAATAAAACGTTTTGAGTTTTGGCACTTTATTTTCAATTATTTATTCTCTATATTATAATTTTTTATTCTTAAAAGTTGTATTATTTTTACAAGTACTAATTTGGTCAAATCATAATTTAACTGTACCCCCCTACTCGCTACGCTTGCCAACATTTACAATTTTAATTCTATACTTATAAATTTTTAATTACATTTGCTAAAGATAGTAAATACCGTATCAAATTGTTATCGTTATTGAGAATAACATCTGGGACTCTTTTTCCAATTTTTAGTCTAAATCTTAAAAGTTGTATTATTTTTACAAGTACTAATTTGGTCAAATCATCTAAAATGTTTCACGCGCAGGGCCAGTAGCATTTATCAAACGTTTTATGTCTGTTTACTTATATTTTGGTCTTCCTAAAATACAGAATTTAAACAAAATTAAAAGTTCAACATTCTACATAATATATCATACTTTTAAATTTAAAGTTTGATATTTTATATAATATATCGTACCTTTATTATAAATATTTCAGGACCTTGCAAAAGCTCTGTTATATCCAATGGAACATTATCGATAACAGTTATATGAGAACTGTCTCTTACTTTAAGCAAATAACTATTTCCTAAAAAGTATAAATTTATGCAATCACCTGTATGTATAATAATAAACATTATATTGAAAATATACCGTTTTCTTGTAAATCTCCAGTAACTTCAATTTTACAACCTAACTTAAAGTTAATATCTACATCATTAGATTTTAATAACCAAATATCTAATTTATATTTTTTGTCTGTTATGGATCCATAATAATCAGAATCGTCATTGATGTTTCTCAATATGAATTCATTACATAGGTATCCAGTAATTTCTGTAAAAAGAATGTAATTCGTACATGAAAAATTTAAGTTAAAAATATAGTATAGAAGATATTGATTCCGTTAGTCTCTACAATGGTTGAATTGACATTGATTCCATTAGTTGCGCCATCAACACATTTACATTGAAAGATTTCATGCAACACGCTATATTTCGTATTAGCGCACGTGCGATTCATATTGGCGTGTCGCATTTTTTATATTGTTATAACATTTTTTTTACACTTACGCACATATCCTCTTTTTGTTGGTATCTCATGAAACGCAATACTAGAAATTTTTAATTTTTCTATTTCAAACTCTCCCAAGGACGTTACAGTTGAATAGGATTGTAAATTAATTTCAAAAGGTAAATTGCCTTTTGTATAAGATTTATGAGATACAATAGTTGAATGTAAATTCAATATAAATCATAATGTAAATTCAAAAAAAGAATTTTAGTGGTTATCTATTTTCTTCATTTGAAACCTTCAAATTGAATGTGAATAATAAGCATCTATATCTTTCAGTTGATCTTTTAAATTGGTAATAAGTAAAAATACGATACGTTAAACATTGAATGTTATCCATAAACAATTTCAATATGCATAAAGCTAAAATTACAATTAAAGGAGATGGAAATTGTTTATTCAGAACTTTTTCGTTTTTCTTATATGGTAATGAAAATTACCATGTTAGTCCGCTTTCTAATTATTGCAAATATTATAAGTAAATGGAGCGTGTATCATTATTTTATCGAAGGGAACGATCATTACGAAAACGTAACAAATATTTGTGAATACTTTACATTAATGTATAAACATGGTGCCTATGGAACTGGAATTGAGATTCAAAGTTTCACAGAAATATTTGATGTTTTCGTAAGAGTAACTTTCAATACCACTAACGAAATTAACTCTTTTGGAAACACGATTAGTAAATTGAAACTAACATTACTTTTCACTGGAAATATTGATTCAGGACATTATGATATTTTAGATTTTGAAAATCAAAATATTGAAATAGTGAAGAGTAATACTTTAAATAATTCAGAGTTTCATAGAATTACATACAAAAGACAAAATATAGATTTTACAGATACTGATATTGAAATTAAGAAACGTCATTTATCATTAAATGAATCAAATTTACAACAAAAAAGAAAAATTAATAATTTTACTTCTGATGATACAATTCCAATTAAAAAGCCTAGGACTAATGAAATTATACGAGATGGTAATGGTTTATTTCGAAAATTTGCTATTTTTGTATACAACAATGAAAATCTACACAATAATATAAGATCGCTGGTAGTTAAAAATGTTAGTACTAAATGGAATTGTTATCGTGACTTTATTGTAGGAAATAGTTATTTTTATAATGTAAATAATAAAGATTCTTACTCCAACTTTATGTCTAAAGTTGGCATTTTCGGTACTATGATTGAAATTCAAAGTTTTATAGAAATGTTTAATATGTGTATAACTATTAATGTTAATCATTCAGACAATCTTTTAACGTTTGGTAATATTTCAAGTAACTTGAAATTATCATTACTATTTTTGGGGCAGATTGACTCAGGTCAATATCACTTATTGAGTTATCAAAATTCTGAAGTAAAAAAAAAATTACAAACCATATCGTTAGCTTTATCAAAATTGAAGAGAAGAGATAAAATTAAAGGTTGCAATATTAATATGGTTGATGATGAGAATTTTTTTATTGAACCTTCAAATTTTGGTGAAATGATCTATACATGCAAATACTGTTCAGCTATTTTTTGGAAAGAAGAAACATGTAAATCTAATTGTTGTAGTAATGGAAAAATTCGTTTACATCCTTTAAGTCAATATAATAATGAATTGAAACAACTTTTATTACATGATGAAGATTTCAGAATATTGATTAGACATTATAATACTCTTTTCAGCTTTGCTTCCTTTACAACTAATGAAATAAAGCAAAAAGGAAAATCTGTTTACAATATCAAAATACAAGGTCAAATTTTCCACATAACACAAAACGCTTTAACATCATCAGATCTTCCTCCAAAATACAGTCAATTATATATTTATGATGATCAAACAGCTGTTGAAAAAAGATTAAACGCGCACAATAATACAAATTTAATTAAATCACATATTGAAACTTTGACCAAGATTTTCAAACAAAACCCTATAGCCAAGCAATACAAACATTTACATCAAATTGCAAACATTCAAAATATACCAGATTATAAAATGATTTTTTTACGAAAAGATGGGAATCAAAAACATATTTACAATAAACCAATGACAGCTGAATGTGGAGCAATTATAGTGTCTAATTCTGGCTTACCAGAAAAATATGATCTTTGTGTATACCCTAAAGAATCAACAGATCACGCGAAAGAAACGTTTTTAAACAAATTATCGCAATTTGTGGATCCCATGGTATTTCCGTTAATGTTTCCGTTAGGTGATTTGGGATGGAGCACTGGTTACTTGATGGATAATGGAAAATTAATAACTCTTTTACAATATTATTCATATAGACTGGCTTATAGACCAAATGCCAAAATTTTTAGTCCTTTACTATATGGAAGCAGATTAACTCAACAATTTTTTATACATTCTTACGTCATGATAGAGCACAATCGTTTAAATTATTTCAGAAGTAAGAATAAGCAAAAAGAACTGAGAATAGAATGTTATGAAGGTTTATTGGATGCTGTAGTTAATAGTGCTTCGAATATTTCAAGCAATTTTGAAAAACCAGACAAAATTGGAAATCTTTATATACTACCATCAACATATATTGGAAGTCCTAGATATATGCAACGGCATTACCAAGATGCAATGGCTATTATGAGGAAACACGGTAGACCAGATTTATTTATAACTGTAACGTGTAACCCCAAGTGGGAAGAATTAAAATTGGTCTTCAAAAATTTTCCCAAAAATACAACTCCTAATGATGTACCCAATATCACTGTTACATTATTTCATGCTAAATTACAATCAATTTTGAAAGACATAACAGTAAATAAGATTTTTGGTAAAGTATTAACATATGTTTATTCAATTGAATTCCAAAAACGAGGTTTACCACATTCTCACTTATTAATAACATTGCATCCTGACAACAAATTAATTACATCAGAACAAATTGATAAGTATATATCTGCTGAAATACCTTCAAATAATAAGAAGCTTAAGCAATTGGTTATTAGACATATGGTACACGGACCTCATAATAAACAAAGTCCATGTTTAGATAATGACAATAACAAGTGCTCGAAAAACTTTCCAAAACCTTTTGTTAAAGTTACATCAATGCAAAAAAATGGTTATCCGCAATACAGAAGAAGAAACAATATTTCAGATAACAATTTTTATGAAACTATATATAATAATAAGATTCCAGTTGATAATTCAATGGTTGTTCCATATAATAAATATTTGTTAATGAAATATAGATGTCATATTAATGTCGAATGTTCAGTGTCTATACAGAGTATAAAATATATTTATAAATATATTCTGAAGGGTGGTGATAAAGCATTTGTACAAATTCAAAATAAGAACGAAGAAGTTTCAGATGAAATTAAGAATTATGCTGATGGTAGATATTTAAGTCGAATGGAAGCAGCTTGGCGATTTCAAAGATTTCCATTTTGTTTCAGAAGTCATAAAGTAGAAAATTTACCCATTCATATTAAAAACAAACAATTTGTGGTATTTAATCCAAATAAAATTGATACGGCGATAAATAACTGTCAAACCCCGTTAACAGCTTGGTTCGAATTAAATAAAATAGACGATTTTGCTAAATCATTGAAATATATAAATATTCCAGAACATTACATTTTCGACAACGCAAGTAAAACATGGAAAAAAAGAAAAAATATATTGAAAAACACCACAATTGGAAGATTAAATGTGGTTTCACCGAAAGATCACGAAAGATTTCATTTAAAATTAATATTAAATAAAGTAAAGGGTGCAAAATCATTCGAAGATTTGTAAACTTATAATGGAATAATTTATGATACATTTAAAGACACTGCTATTGCTATGGGTTTAATTGAACGTGACTCGCAAATTGATATTATTTTTCAAGAAGCTTGTACTGTCATGCTTCCATTTCAGTTAAGACAATTTTTTGCATGGTTTTTACTGTCAGAAAATGTTCAAGGTGATCGAATATGGCATAAGTTTAAGAATAGTTTCATGGAAGACTTTGCTAATGACAAAGAAAATTCTGCACTTTTACATATTAATCAAATATTTCAGTCAGAAGACAAATCATGTGAATCATTTAATTTACCTATGCCATACAAAATAGATAAACAAAGCAGCAATAATAATGAAGAAATTAACTATAGTAAATTAATGTTTGAAACAATGTTCACTCAACTAAATACTGACCAAAGAAGTATTTTTAAAATAAAAATTTTTTTAAATCGGGGGTTGGCGAGCGGAGCGAGCAGGAGGGTACCCCCCTAGTATATATATATATATATATATATATATATATATATATTCGTAAAAATAATACGTTTGTTTCAAAGGGGAAAAAATTATGCTTTTTTGTTCTGTGCAATAATGATTATTAAGAATCTAGTATTTAAGTTTCTATATTATTTAATTTTTCATTTTCAATTTATAAATCACAATTTTTTCTTATATTCTATATTCTAGTACTTGAGGATTTTTAAAAAAAAATATACCTATTATTATTAGTTAGGAGTAATGGTTTCTACAATTTATAAATCACAATTGTTTCTTATATTCTAGTATTTAAGGATTTTTTTTTAAATATATATTTAACATTGCTTTTATTAATATTTAAGGATTTTTTTAAAAAAAGACAATAAATTTGAAATTCTACAATAGTGGTTATTACGTTGTTTGTGTATGGGTACGTAGTCTAAAATTATATTTTTAATCATCAGTTGTGTATTCGTGTTTGCGTTTGAGTATGTGCACGTAGTCGTAACTTATATTTTTAGTCATCAATTGCGTATTGTATTAGTTTTAAGGATTTTTTTGAAAAACATCAACCTCAGGCATTATTCTAAGATAATAATTTATATACATAAGAAAAATATGTAGCATAAGATTTTTTTGAAAAAATAAAAAAACTTTGAATTCAAAAAAACTTTTACTTGTATTCATTATCCCATCTCCTTCTCCTTTATATCCCCCAATCAATAAAAAAAACTGTTGACTGCATTATTCTCCTTCCTCGATAGTCTGCTTGGGAACAGTTTTGGGGCGACAGCTCGCCTGGTCAATAAAACAGGGGTATCTCGCTGCAAACAGGGAGTGGGCGGTTGGGCAGCTCGCTGGGGTCTGCAATGGGGCCAGTGGGTCAGCCGCTAAAACAGGGGGTATTGCAGGAATCCTGTTTTACTAATTGGTCGGTAATGTAAGAATCATTTACCCGTGGTCGGTAAAAAGTGGGGCCGTACCCGCCTGGGGCAGTAGCCGCCCAGCCCCTACTACTTATGGAGGGGGTAAACATATACATTATGCAAATTAATGCAAAAATAGCGGCCAAGCAAGCTCAAGCAGTTGAACATGGCGAGGTCTAACACGCGGTTGAGGCCGGTGTCGAAGCAGAGGCGGAAGCAGCAACTTCAGTAGAGGTCGCGAAACTTATTGACAACAACAACAGCAATAGCACCGCGCTTCACAGGAGCAGAACGACTTATACAAACGCATGGGTAGCAACGGCACAAACAGCTGATTCGAGAAATGTAAAGCTGAGAAATAATTTTGAATAATTTAGTAGTAATTTTATGTATTTTATGTATTTTTTTTTAGTAGTAATTTTGATAATGGCTGTAGCGATCACATCATTAATGATGATGATCTTTTTGTAAATTTTATAGAACTTGTAAAACCGGTAAATATCTATTTAGGTGATAATAGAAGCGTTCAAGCAACAAAATTAGGTAGCGTAATTACTTATTTTGAAGCGTCTAGTAAACTAAATAATGTTGATATTAAAAATGTATTTTATGCTAAAGAAATGAAAATAAATTTAATTAGTTTTAAAAATAACAGAAAAGAATACTATTATTTTAAAGGAAAATACAGCTAAACTCATAAATAAAAATAAAGAATTAGTAGCTATAGTTTACAAAAGAAATCATACCTTTTATTTAACAAGTAAATTAAGTAATGAATAAATGATAGCAAATAATACTAATAGTAATAAAATAAGTTCTAAGGAAAAATGGCTCAGAATGTTAGGCCATGTAAATTTTGGATATTTGAATACGTACTAAGTAAACAACAGTTACTTACCGGTATATCGAGTACCCATGAAACGGAGTTTATGAAATGTAAGACTTGTATCGAAAATAAAATGCACAATTTAAAGTTTCAAAATAAAAGAACAAAAGCTAATGATGTTTTGCAAATTATACATACTGATATATGTGGTAGATGTAGAACCGCGGGAATAAATGCAGAAAAATATTTTGTTTTATTTATCGATGACTGTAGCAAAATTGCAAAAGTGTACTACATAAAAACCAAAGATGAAGTTTTCAATTGTTTAGTATAACATTGTAACGTGCTATGTTTTAAAAGCGCGTTAGTGTTCAAACAAAATACCAAAATTGGTGTTAAACTAGTAGACTTAAATTTAAAGAATGAAAAACAGCGCGAGTCCTCTCGCTAGGTGGAAAACCGCCCGACGAGGCTGGTCAGGCCTGAGTCTTCGCTTGTGCAATTTAGGCTGCTTGACGCTTCGCTCGTCGGTGAATAATGCAGATATATTTGAAGCAAAATCTTACCTTGCGCTGTGGGTTTGCTGATGAGATAAAGGAAGCGAGAAATAAAAGAGATGAGTGGTCTAGAAATAAATGGTTTCTTAATCGAAAAAAATGCGGGAAATAATTCTTCTTGAACCAAAATGTTGACAAATAATATAAAGGCACACACGAAAATCGCAGAAAAAATTGAGAGATATAAATATTAAGAATTTTACTGTGATTTGAATCTATTTTTGAAATTGCTGTAATGCAGCGTGAAATAAACTCGAAAAGATTTCTAGCGAAAAAGTCTCAAAGAAAATCTACGACAAATCGGGAAAATCTGACTAATCTTCTCTGAGGTTCTCTAGAGAGTGACGCGTACTCTCGACTAATTTTCGCTTTCGGGGCGCTCTCTGCCTCCCCTCTCTTAATTGACATGCATTCTCCTCTGCTGCGCTCTCTCTCGGTGGTATCTCTCTTACCTACGGGGCGCAAAGGGCCCTGGCAACCATGTAGCCAAGAAAGTGCAGCGTCGGCAGTGTCGGAAGGTGCAGTGTCGGATAGCCGCAGAATTCTTGACACAAGATACTTTAGTTTACTTGAATTCTGCGCCTATACTTGACCGTGCTTCTCAGCTTGTGTCACCTCTCGGCCAGCAATTTGTTAATTACTGTCCGAGTTCGAGCGCAAAAGCTGTCACATGACAAAAAAATATAAAAAATTATAATTTTTATAAATTAATAATTTAATTAGTAAAAAAATTTTGTAAAACACTATTCATTATTTAAATAAAATGTGATATAAAATAATACTTACCATTATTTAAAATTATTTACTCATGCAGTCTATTATACCTAAGAATGCCGGAAGCTTGTGATGAGATGTATCAGGTGTATCGTCCTATGACGTTATCATATTTTTTATTTTTGAACTATATGATAGATGGTTGGACATTTATAATTTGTCAAATCGGGGAAAGAATTAGCCTCGTTTTAATTAGTCTCGTGTTTAAGTCCGAACTCCGTAACTCGCGGTTCGTAAATGTGGGGAGATTTTATTTGTACAAGTACGCAATTGTAAATTAAGAAGAAAATACATAATCAATCAAACTAGAAAACGAAACTGAGAGTGCAATCATTTACAACAAAACCTATCATCCATTATCAAAATAAAACG
This sequence comes from Philotrypesis tridentata, assembly GCA_018906965.1. Classification (NCBI taxonomy): domain Eukaryota; kingdom Metazoa; phylum Arthropoda; class Insecta; order Hymenoptera; family Pteromalidae; genus Philotrypesis; species Philotrypesis tridentata. Next base: position 62,009 of record JACCIB010000208.1, read on the forward strand.
AGCAACCAGAAAGAAAAAGACGAGAACAGCAGAATCAGCAAAAACAAGACAAGAAAAACAGAAAAAGGTAAGTCAAATAATTATACTAAAATACATATCGGAGCGGGTAACGAGCCTATAAAGCCTAGCCATTTGTCACAATTATGTACATGCTCTCAATAAATAATTGAAATACAATATTCACACCAATACTGTCCTACCTATGAGGTGAGAGTGTAGGTGGGACGTAACAATTGGTTTCGATACAAATATCGTACGTGATTGCCTTTAGTAAATAGCATTTTTGTTGTTGTTGTTGTTTAAATAATATTTTTGGGTATATTGTTGGAAAATTTAATAACACGGAGGAATAAGTATTAATTTAAATAAAGTTAAAAATTTAAGAGTTTCAAAGCAATTATTTTTACATGTGTTAATGAGAAGTTCTGAGAAGTGCTGAATAGATTAGCTGTATTATTTTTCTTTCAATAAGAATACATCTGTAGTAGGTGTACTACATGGTTGATAAGTATACAAGTAGATTGGATTACATTTCAAAACTATAGCAACCGACCGCGCAGGAATGCTGCGTTAGCAAAAAATGCAGACACTGTTGTGAGACAGACACCTGATATATAGGTCAGTATATAACTAGGTCATTTAAAAGGATAGAATTGTTTTTGTTTTAATTTGAATATTTTATGAATTATTTTATGAATTATTATTATTATTAATTAGATTAATATACAGTTAAATTGAATTATTTGACTTTTATAATATCTTTCTATTATTGAAATCACTCGACATTAAATGTTAAGAAATTAAGAGTGGCCTTTATTTCTCTTTTGGTGTTAATTAATTTGAATATAATTATGATAAATTAATCAAATAAGTAATAAAGATAGTAAAATCGTTGAAGATTATTTGCCATTTAAAAAATTAACTCGGCAACAAATTCAAAAACATCCATCATTTGAAAAATTTCTTGAAAAATCTCTAAAATTAGATCCGTTTAAAAGTAGTAGTAAATTACAGAGATCGCCTGTAAAAACGTCAAGTTTTGAAATAAATAAAGACTCATTAGACCAAATTAATTCTAATACTGGTACTATTAGGAAAATTTTAAGTCCAGTAATTAAGGGAAAACAAAATTTAACTCCAAAATCAAATAAAGCTATTTCAGAAAATTTTTTTGATGCGACAGATAGTATTCTGAATGACACGTTCCAAGTAGAAAATAGTAATAGGTATTCAGATATTGGAGGTTTTCAAGCTGAACAAAGTTTAATAACAGGCACGTCAAAAGATATTGTACCTACGTTTGATCAAGGGTATAATTCGTTGAATAATACATTGTTGAAAAATATTCATGATATAAGTAAACAACAGAAAAATCTTGAAAAGGTAGAAAATTTTGAGCTTGATAAGTTTGCAAACACAATAGTAAAAGATATTACAACAATAGAAATTCAAAATAATACAATAGTTTCAGATTTAGAATCACAGACATCTGATATACTTGATAGATCTGTTATAGGACAACAGCTTGAAAACTCTAATACTGATTTGAGTGATTTAAATAATTCAGGGCTAGAGTCAAATTCAGAAGCTAGTAATTTGCAAGATAATAGTAAAGTAGGTGTGAATTCCTCTAGTGAACAGGTAATAAATATGGCTCCAAATGGTGCTGGAGTAAGTGGTGATCAGTCACAAAGAAGACCAATAAAATTAAGTTTAAAAGATGTTGCTGATTTTGTACCTATGATGGGAAAAATATGTTATATACAGAGTATATTGAAATTTTAAAGGATGTAAGAAATTTAGTTGATGAAATTGATGAGAAAAATTTAATAAGTTTATTAAAATTCAAATTAAAGGTTGAAGTTGGTAGTTAAGAAATAGTAAATTAGATTCGGTTTTAGATTTGATAAGGGCAATAAGACAATTGAATCCTATTTCAGAAGATATTTATGAATTATATGCTAAAGTTTCAAAAATAATTCAGGGGGATAAGGAATCGGTATTATCTTATAACAATAGAGTAAAAGATTTGGTTTTAAAAATCAAAGAATTGAAGAAATTGGAAGACCCTTCTAATGATGAAGAGTTGAGATTTGGAATAGAACTAGATAATAAAGTAGCAATAAGTTATAAAAAGGGACTAAGATAAGAAATTAAATATGAATTAGGAAATGAAATAAATTTTTCTGATTTGTCGCAAGCAGCACTAAAAATAGAGAAAGAATTAGAAAAGCGAAAAGGTTTAAGTGAAAATTTGATAAATAATTGCTATGGAGAAAAAGAGGAGAGCATTAACAAAGTAATGTTTTGTCAAATGTGCAAAGAGCGTGATCAAGCATTTGTAGAAATGGAGGCTGCGTATATTGCAAAGAGGATGACCATCTATCCAATAATTGTAATGTAGTAAAAGATAAAATAAAATTGATTTGTAATTTTTGTAGTAAATCTGGGCATTCAATTAGCTCATGTAAATTAAATAGAAAGCCAAATTTTCATTGTCAGTATTGTCAAGAGATGGGTCATGAAGCTTCGCAATGTACGTATATTTTGGAGTATATATTATGTTCAAAATGAAAGGACCAGGGCATAATCCGAATAAATGTGTAAATGTATCTATTCAAAATTTAAGAAAATTTAGTTATTTTGATAGTCTTGACCATACTATTCAAAATTGTCCAGAAGTATATTCTTTCGTTAACTTATATCAATCTCTCCGAGGCAGTGGTTATGAAAGGGTTTAAGAAAACAAAATCCCTTTCTTACAAAACGATGTTTCGGCGATCATTGTCGCCCTCATCAGGAAACTGTCAATTTTGTTGTACACAAATCATATCTGCTCCAATATGTAAATTTCAAAAATATCGCTTTTGTATGTATTACTCTGTTCTTCTTAAGTTTGTATGTTTATTGTTATCTAATAAAATTGATAGTTTCCTGATGAGGGCGACAATGATCGCCGAAACGTCATTTTGTAAGAAAGGAATCTTGTTTTCTTAAACCCTTTCACAACCACTGCCTCGGAGAGATCGATATAAGTCATCGAAAGAATATTAAAAAATTACCGAGTGATAAAATCATGTTAGATAGTGTATACACACTCATCTAAATACATTGTCCAGAAGTATATTGTACGCGTTGTTATAAAAGAGGACATATTACAAAATTTTGTAAATTAGGAGAGGATAGATTTAGATTTTGTACAATTTGTGAAACTGCAGATCATGATAGTTATGATTGTGAAAAGGTCAAAATTCTTGTTCAGGATTATAAGGCTAAGCAGCAGTTGAAATGTCAATTATTTGAAGGTTTAGGGCATGAAGTAAAAGACTGTGAAAAATTTAAAGCAGTTCAGAGTACTCAAAAATTTAACAGAAATGGGTATAGGAATAACTATGCAAACAATAGAAATATTAATTATAATAATGGTAATTATAATAATAATCAGCAGCAACAAAGATATTATGGGAATAGATTTAAACCACAAAATCAGAATAATTTCAATAATGGAGGAGTAAGAAAAGTGTGTGAGCATTGTAATTGGGGAGGACATTCAATCGATGAATGTAGAAAATTATCAGCTTTAAAAGCTTCACAGGAGAAGTTTGGTTTTTGTAATAAAGTGGGTCACAAAGATGATAATTGTGATGAAATTAAAAAATTAGAATCGCAACAAAAACAATTTTGTTCAGGTTGTAAGGCTATTGGTCATACTTTAAATAATTGCTTGAGAAGAAATTAGGGAAACTTTAATTCTCTTCTTCGAGGGAACGTGTAGGAAGGGATTGCAATAAGAAAGCGTTCCCATTACAAATGAAAAGTTATAATAATGGTGAATTTAATAGGATGAGTGATATTTGTGTCAGTATAGCAATGGTATAATAGATGTATTGTTTGAAACTTATGTGTTAAAGTTAGAAAATCTTTTACAATATATTAAAATTACACATGAATATTCAAATACTACTTATAGATTATTAGTTGACAGTGGTGCTCAATTGAATATTATAAAAAAGGATAAATTAATTGCTGATGTAATTAATACGAGTAATAGAATATCAATTTCTGGAATTACGGAAAATTCCATTGGGGCGTTAGGTACTGTAAAATTATTTATAAAAGAGACGGATTTTGATTTTCACGTAGCACCTGATGGTTTTTCAATTCCTTACGATGGTATTTTGGGAATAAAAGCCTTATTAGAGCAAAAATTAAGATTAGATAATGGATATTTAGAAATAAATGGAAAGAAAATTCCATTAAAATCAGCCATAAATAATTATAGTAATAATATTATTACTTTAGATTTAAAAGAAAATAGGGCAGTGCATAATGTAATATCAATTATAGATGAAAAAGTAGAAAATATGAATTTAGAATTTTCTTTAAATGATAAAATGGAAACTGTATTTAGTACTGTGGAATTTAATAATATATGTAATACAATTAGACCTATGATTGTTGATTTAAGGGATGATACGTATATTACTAGGGTTAATACAATGAACAAAGGGAATATATCTTTACAGCAAGATTTAAAGAAAGTTCTAAATACGGTAAGTGAAATTCATAGTAATATTGAAGAAAATATGTTGTTTGATTGTAATGTTTTAGAAAATAGTAGTTTAGAGCAAACAAATAGCGAGCAACAAGATTTTTCGGATCAGAATTGTAAATGGTATAAGCGTAAATTGATTGAATTTTTAAATAATTCTAAAATCAATAATGAAACCTTTATTGCAAATATAAATAAATGTCTAGAAAAATATGAACAGAATGATGATATGGTTAACCAAGATTTCACTATTAACTATTTAAAATTTATTGAAACTTTAGAAAGTAATAATATACATTGTGAAAATCACAGAAAAATTCATAAATTAAATAAAATATAAATTATTTGACTTTTGATATCTAGAATATGCCAGAAAGTTTTGATGCATTACCAGGTTTAAAATTGCCAAATGCAGAAGAAACTATGCATTGTGGTGCTATTTATTTAAATTCAGTAAATGAAAGAAGTTCTGAAGAAATCGAGAATTTAGATAAAATTGAAAGGCAAAGATTGTTAATGGATACTATTAATTTGAATCATTTGTCGCGAAGAAAGAGAAAAATTGTAGAAAATTTGATCTTGAAAAATGAGGATATTTGTTGGCTAGAAGGCGAAAATCTTGGTGTATATGATGTAAAAGAACACGAGATACATTTAACTGATCAAAAACCCGTATACGTAAAACAATTTCCTTTAGAATATACATTAAAGCAGATTGCTATTTTAGAAACGAAAAAATTAATTGAAAATGAGTTAGTTAGACCGTCAACAAGTCCTTTTAATGCTCCAGCCTTTGTTGTTCCTAAAAAAGGTTTAACAAAGGATGGCAAGAAAAAATGGAGATTGGTAATAGATTATAGAAAATTAAATGCTAAAACTATACCAGATCCATATTTGTTACCAAATATTACGGAAATTTTTGATCATGTGGGTAAGAATAAATATTTTACAACAATTGATATGGTTTCGGGATTTCATCAGGTAAAAATGAAAGAGGCAGATATTCATAAAACTGCTTTTAGTGTTTATCCATTAGGTAGATTTGAATTTAAAGTACTACCCTTTGGGTTAGTTAATTCGCCTAGAGTTTTTTAGAGAATTCTTACGAAAGTATTAGGAAAATTAATGGAGAAAGGATTTTGTTTCGTGTATATTGATGATATTATTATAGTGACTAATTCTATAGAAGAACATAATGATAGATTTAATTTGGTTGAGGAAAAACTTAGAAATGCTGGTCTTAAATTAGAGATAAGTAAATGTAAATTTTTTCAGAAAGAAGTTGAGTATTTAGGTCATATAATTAGTGAACAGCGTATTAAAACTGATCCAAAAAAAATAGAAGCTGTAAATAAATTTCCAATTCCTAAAACGCGAAAAAATATTAGAGAATTTTTAGGTTTAGCGGGTTATTATAGAAGATTTATAGAAAATTTTACGGACATAGCAAAGCCGTCATCAATGTTATTACAAAAAACGGAAATATTTGTATGGACAGATGAAAGACAAAAGACTTTTGAAAATTTAAAGCATGCATTAAGTTCTGCTCCAATATGACAATTTCCAGATATGGAAAAACCTTTTATTATCACGTCTGATGCGTCAAAATTTGCAGTTGGTTGTGTTCTTTCTCAAGGGAAAATTGGAGAAGATAGACCAGTAGCATTTGCTTCGAGAGTATTAAAAGCAGCAGAAAAGAGTTATCATACTTATGAAAGGGAAGCTTTAGCAATAATGTTTGCTGTAAAGACACTTAGAAATTATATCTATAGGAATAAATTTTACATTGTTACTGATCATAAGCCATTATTATCTTTTAAAACTGCTCATAGAAATTCGAGAGTTCAGCGGTGGCGATTGAAATTATTAGATTACAATTATGAGCTTATTTATAAACCGAGAAAAAATAATGTAAATGCGGATGCTTTATCGCGAAATCCAATAGACAATATTCAAATAAATGTGATTACTAGAGCTCAAAAAGTGAAACAGTTAAAATCTAAAGAAACCATGGAGATTTTGTCAAATGATCAGAAAATAGAAAAGTTGAATGAAGCTAGAGTTAAGCAAAAAGAGAAGATTTATAAAAAAAGGGGAAATAAAAATAAATCATTTGCTGAGAAAAACAATAATTCGGATTTGAAATAATATTGTACATTTTATAGATAGTAAAGGGGAAGGTTTAGATATAAATACAAATAATTTTATTGAAGAAAACAATATTGGTTGTTCTATAAAATTAAATGAGGTAGAAATTATAAGTTTTAAGGCATATAAAATTTTTATTATATGTATTAATGTAGCTCAATCAATTTATATGATTAAAGAAAATATATTACAGATTTTTAAGCAGTTTAAGGATATTTTGTTTCTGAAAACATCTGAAAATACATAATTTAAATTGGTCAGATATTGAGGAAATTGCAGTGCAAGTGTTTGAAAATTCGGGAATAAGAATAGTAATTTGTTTAAATTATATTGAATATGTAGATTTTAAGGATAGAGATAGAATTTTTCAGGAAAATCATGATAGTTTATTAGGGGGACATGCAGGTGTTACTAGAACTTTTAATCGTATAAGGTCTAAATATTTTAAGGAAAACTTAAAACAAGATATAGAAAGTAGAATTAAAAACTGTAGTGACTATCAGAGAAATAAATTAAAAAGAGTAAAAACAAGACAGCCTATGGTAATTACAGATACTCCTTTTAAAACATTTGATAAAGTAGCTATGGATATAGTAGGACCTTTGAATGTAACTAAAAATAATAACAAAAATATTTTGACTATACAGGATCAACTTTCTAAATATTTAATTGCAGTACCGTTACCAGATCAAACGGCTGAAACGGTAGCTGACGCATTTATAAAGAAGTTCATATGCATTTTTAGTTCACCAAAAGTAGTTTTAACTGATAGAGGTACAAATTTTACAAGTAAACTAATGAAAGCAGTAGCCAAACGGTTTAAATTTTCAAAAATTGAAACAACAGCTTTTTCACCACAATCTAATGGTTCTTTAGAAAGAGCACATCACCCATTGTGTAAATATTTAAAGAATTTCTCTTCTAAAAATACTTCATGGGATGATTTATTAGAATTAGCTCAATTTCAGTATAATTCAAGTATTCATAGTGCACATAAGTTTATGCCGTATGAATTAGTATTTACTTATCCACCACATTTACCTTCATCTGAACCCTTGAAAGCTTCAGAAAAATTGCCTACAAATAATAACTATTTGTCAAATTTAATTTCAAATATCATAAATATTGCTTATTTAGCACGTGAAAATTTAATAGTTTCAAAAGAAAAGTCTAAGACATATTATGACAGATTTATTAAACCAGTAAATTTTGAAATAGGAGATGAGGTAGGGTTGATTAAAGAACCAAAACCTGGAAAATTAGAAAAAAATCATAATCTAGGACATTTTGAAATTATGGAAGTATCAAAAAATGGCAATATTATAATAAATAAAGAAGGAAAACAAATAGTAGTTCATGCAAATAAATTAATATTGTTTAAAAAGAAAAATGAATACGCTCAATTTGATTTCAGAATTGAAGATGGTGTTTATCTTTATTATCATTTTTCAAATATTCTTAAATGTTAATGAAGCTACCATAGGCTACGATTGCGGCTTATCGGCACCTAACATAACAACATACTCTTTATTGGACTCTGGAAATTGCAACTTTCAAGACAACTAAGTAAATTCATCAAGTACTATTATTGAGCTTATACAAATAGTAGATTTTCGTTCTATTCCAATTATTCAGTGTAAAGTTGAGATTCATAGAACTATATTTTCTTGTAGAATTTTTGGACATTTAAGGGGACCCAACACCTTTAAAACTTGAAAAAATTGATTTTTTTTATGATTCGTTTTGATAGGAAATTTACCATAAAATATGCTCTCGAAAGCCGTTTATCGAAAAAAATTTTCCCGCAAAATTATAAGCAAAATACTAAATAAATATTTTGACTGGTTTCTCGCAAAGAACCCCGCACAAAATGATAGGAAATGAGGTCCCGTTTAAATCGGCTGCAACTTTGATAAGTTGTAGTTGATAGTCTTCTGAAAGAAAGACTTGCTGGGCACAACTCTGGAAAATGGCTAGATTTTGAGAAAATCATGATTAAATAAGCCGTTTTTGAGTAGGTTAGAATGGTCGGCTACGAATGTAAACACATAAATATAGATATAGAACGTGCTTTGTATATACATAAGTAAACATATAACGACAAGAAGGATAGAACATAGTGCGCTGAGCGATTCTTATAAGCGGAGGCTAAATGAAACGCGTCCTATACTAAACTCGTGCACTACGTATCAATGGGGCGCACCAGCTGTCGGGAAGCCGTCTTGTTATACAGGTTCGCCGATCACGCACTCCAGGAGGTGCGCTCCGTAGTTTTTCAACAGAACTTGTATACCAGGTGCCGAAAAGGTGTCTAGTTAAACAGGGTCGCCGATTACGCGCTCCAGGTGGTGCGCTCTATACTTTTTCAACAAAACTTGCGTACCACTTAAAAATACGAAATAGAATGCAAGTCGTTCCAGCAGACTACTTATGTTTGTGTAATTGGTCTCGCAGAAAATTCGAGATGAATTGTGAGAGGAAATGTGAGACTATTCAACAAACTAGTTTTGCCTGTACGATTTGTCGAAAATTCAATAATTAAATACAAGAATTTTGAACAGACTAACTTTGTCCTCACGATTAGTCTGGTAGAAGAGGCGAGATAAAATGCGACAAAATTAATAAAAAATGTTCTTATCGCCGAATCATTTTAACATCCGATTTTAGTAGAGCAGTAAGGAAACCGGGATTCCGACTTGCATGCGGTCTAAAAAAAATGAAATCAACTACGTGTACAACATCAACAACATCAAATGGTACGTCGATATAATTTCCTTACATGCAAAGCAATTCATGATCCCGTCTATTCTGCATCGCCTAACTTAATTGTGAATCAAAAAAAGCAGAATTCTAAACGTTATGACATAAAAAACGTAGTATCGTTCCATTTCGTACAGCGCATGAAAATTGGGATGCCGATTTCCTTGCTACTATATTAAAAGCAATTGTCTAAATCGTTAGCGATCGAAACAATACAATATTGTTTTATAATCGCATCGCAAGAAAATCGGGATCTCCACTTTCTTGCAATTGGCATGGCGTGTGAAAGAAAAGCATCCATTTCTTATTGCCACGAAAAAATACAATTGCTAACTCCATTTCATTACATTGAACGACTATTAAACTCTCAATTATCTTGAACCGCTTGCACCTCATGATACCTGTGCCATTGTGTCGTTACAGAATGAAGAATCAGGTCCAGAAGTTCTACACACGCAAAGATATTCGTATCCCGAATTTTTTACGACTCAAATAAATAGGGATATTGCATACCTCGATGTGTCTTATTTTTACAACCGATTTTTTGAGACGCAACTTAATCAGGATAGAACAGGATACTGTCTTCCTTGGTTAGTTTATTTTGCCAATCAATTTCTGTTGCCGCTAAACCAAGACCCCGATTTTCATGCGAAACAGAATCTCAATTTGTTAATGCTTGTAGAACTTCAAGACTCACTAACCGTTTTATAGTGACTCAGTGAAACCGGTGACTTACTAATTGCGCATAAATATCGGGATTGTGCTTTTCTATCAATACAATGAAGTCGAGTAGGCAATCCAATTTTTCATGACAGAAAGAGATGGGCGCTTTTCTTACACATGTCAAATCAATGGAATACTTCTTTTATGACACTTTCAAGAAAATAGGAATCCCGATTTTCTTTCGACGTGAAATATATTAAGATGTGAATCTTTCAACCGCCCAACTATTTACATAATAGATTGTAGAGCTAAAATCGGGATCCCGATTTTCGTGCGTTGCAAAAAAAACGGTTACTAAGTACTATTGGTGCATGTGTTATATTGAATGGTACGATGAGAACATTTCCTTATGTGCGAAACAATTCAGGATCCCAAACTTTTTACATCGCCCGATTTCTTTGCGACTAAAAAAAACATTATTCCAATCCGTTTGGTATAAGGAAAGCACAAATCGTTCTACTGTGAACAGCAGATGAAAATTGTGATATCCTTCTCCGTGTCGCTTCACTAAAAGCAAAAGTCTAAATCTTTAGCGATAAGAAAATATCAATATTGTTATTCCTCGCCTCGCAAGAAAATCGGGATCTCTATTTTCTTGCAACCACGAAAATAGAAGAATCTGGTCCTGAATTTCTGCAAACGCAAAGATAGTATGAGTTAATCACAAGAAAATCGGGATCTTGGTGTAATGGTTAAGCATAGAAGTCGGGAAACTTTGGTTCCAATCTGGATCCCGATTTTTTTGCGACGCAACTAAATCGGGACACTGCCTTTCAAGATGTGACTTTTTTCCCAATCAGTTTGCACAGCCGTTAAACCAGGATGCCGAATTTCTTGCAGTACAGAATCTGAATTTCTTTGTGCTAGCAGAACGTCGAGACTCATTCATCGATTTCTACTGAATTTTACTAGCTGCGCAAAAATATCGGGATTGTACTTTTCTATCATTTACAATGAAATCGAGTAAGCAATCCAATTTTTCCTGACAGCAAGAGATGGTCGCTTTTCTCGCACTAGTCAAACCAATGGATTTTCTAGCACTTGCAAGAAAATAGTAATCCCGATTTTCTTGCGACAAGAAATATATTAAGATGTGAAAATTACGTTGAACGAAAGCCACAATCCAGATTTTATTGACCGATTTCACTGTGTCGTTAGAGCACCCATTATCTGGTCCTGAATTTCTGTAAACGCAAAGATAGTATGAGTTAATCACAAGAAAATCGGGATCTTGGTGTAATGGTTAAGCATAGAAAAGAACAATCCCGATATTTTTGCGCTGCTAGTAAATTACCGGTTTCACTGTGAGCGGTAAAAAGATTCACATCATAATATATTTCACGTCGCAAGAAAATCGGGTGTTCTATTTTCTTGCAAGTGCCAGAAAATCCATTGGTTTGACCTGTGCGAGGAAAGCGCCCATCTCTTTCTGTCATGAAAAATTGGATTGCTTACTCGATTTCATTGTAAATGATAGAATTCAGATTCTGTACCGCAAGAAAATCGGGATCCTGGTTTAGCGGATGTGCAACCTAATTGGGAAAAAAGACACATCTTGAAAGGCAGTGCCCCGATTTAGTTGCGTCGCAAAAAAATCGGGATCCAGATTGGAACCAAAGTTTCCCGAATTCTATGTTCAACCATTACACCAAGATCCCGATTTTCTTGTGATTAACTCATACTATCTTTGCGTTTGCAGAAATTCAGGACCAGATTCTTCTATTTTCGTAGTTGCAAGAAAATAGATATCCCGATTTTCTTGCGAGGCGAAGAATAACAATACTGATATTTTCTTAGATATTTTTATTGTAATTGTAAAAAACAGTATTTTTATAACTATATGTAATACGATATATGTATATATATACATATATCGTATTACAGGAATGTTTAACTTTTTCCTTGCATGTGAATGTATTTATGCGCGAATGTGTATATGTTCGCGCGCATGTGTATGTGTGTGTGTATATATATATCACTCGCATACACACATACGCTCTGTAACATACATACGTATTTCGTAAATTATTTTATAACAATAAATGATGATTTTTTTCATTCTGAGTTTCATGAAACTATATAGTCATTAGTTGAAATTCAAATACGCGCGCTCTTCGCAACAGTCTAGGCGGCGAAAATATTTGAACTCTCCATTTACCGACCATGTATACATCGTTTCTTCCTGACTAAAGTCCTGTTTTGTAAAGTACGTAAAGGTTAGAATTGTAGGTACACGCCCTCCAGGCGGCAGAACCGCGCGGCTAACCGCGAGAGTAGCGAGCGCAGCGCAGCGAGCGCAGCGCGACAGTCCACCGCTGAGAGCCGACCAAGCCGCACGCTCCTGGAGAGACACCGCACAGAGCAGAATAAAGGAATTATACGCAAGCCACTCAGCGTCTCTCTTTCCTTCGCCTAACCTACGCCATCAGCCTGCCCCTCACCCCCTACACTGGTGACCCGGGCTATCAAGGACACAGAAGACCAAAAGCACCATCCTCGAAGGCGGCTCTGCTACACATCGCATCCAGCAGCAGCGGCGCAGCACATCGCAACCAAAACACGCGACACAGCAAATCACGCCGCCATCTTCTCTGTGCGTGCAGACACGCCGGCGCACAGGAGAACATCAGCGCTTCTCAGCGGACCCAACGACGACATCATCGCCGGGGAGAATACAGGCGAGAGGAAGGGCTCTCCTCTCGACCCCTCATGCACGCCACACCAATGCGGCACATACCTTGATTTTCGCGGTGCGTGCAGGCACGCCGGCGCACCCGCGACGCAAGAGATCGAGCGACCATCCTCGAGGAGGCACGACGGCATCGACTCCGGGGCAGTAGCGACAGCAGCACAGAGCATTGCAGCAGCAAAGCATCGCAGCAGCATCAACGCAACAGCAAAGCATCGCAGCAGCATCAACGCAGCAACAGATCATCGCAGCAGTAAAGCACCGCAGCAGCGTCAACGCACAACAGCATCATCCCCACAGCGGCACCCGCAGAGAGCCAGCAGCAGAGCACCGCAGCACCTCCGGCAGTCAGCGCGCCGAAAAATATAAAAAAAAGGTAAACCCTTTCATTCTTCGGGCGCGCATGCAAAAAAGAAGATACACATAAAATCCAAAGTACGGCAAAGCGCGCGCGCGGCAAAGATTCCGGCAAACGCCCGGCCATAGTATCAAATTCGACCAGTGCTTTGTTCTCGCGCTGCTAGGCGAGTGCCGCCATATTGGGCCAACCCACACACGCGCCGCCTCTCTCTCTCTCTCTCTCTTCACCTACGCGGCCGAGCAATTTCTCTCGCGCGCAGCGTTCCAGCTTCACCGCAATATACAGAAAACAGAGCGCGCTCTCTCTCTCTCTCTCTTGACCTTCAGCATAACGGAGAGTTGCCGCAGCACCAGGCAACAGAGCGCGCCCTCGTCCTCTCTTAAGGACACGGACACACGGCACGAGCCCAATACACGGCCGAGCAATTTCAAACAGGCGAACGTTTATACATCGCCTCGCGCGCGCTTTTCGCTCTCAACCGCGCGCGCACACGCTTTGCCAAAGCCAACAACAACAAACAACAAGCGGCTCTAATCCGTGCGCGCCCAGCACAAGTAGACGATCGATATGGAGCGCCGATAATCATCATCACCGACCAAGGCAGGCAATTTGAGTCCAGACTCTTCGCCGAGATTTTACAAATACTCGGCATCAAGAGAGACAGGACCTCGGTGTACCACCCAGCGACGAACAGCCTGGTAGAGAGACTACATAGAGATCAAGACAGCTCTCATCTGCCAACAACAGAATAAGCAGTGTGTACGGGTACTCCCCTCAGTGATGCTGGGACTGCGCACCAGAATTCGCCTGGACTCAAACACCAGTCCAGCGAATGTCGTCTTCGGCAGAGCATTGAGAATCCCCGGAGACTTCACCCCCTTCACAGGCGAAGAACCCGATGTACGAACGTTCTACAACAATTTACAAGAACACATGCACCAGCTCCGCCCGGTACCAGTGGATCACAAATCGCAAACGCAGCCCTTCGTACATCCGGGTCTCAGAGACTGCTCTCACGTTTGGATGAGGGAAAAGCCGATTAAACCAGCGCTTACCCCTCCGTACATCGGGCCGTTCAAGGTGTACAAGCGAAACATGGCTGGCCGTACCTTTGAAATTAATAAGGACGGCACCAGGAAGACTATTAACGTGGAAAGACTGAAACCAGCTTTCCTGTTACACGAGGAGCTAGAAGAATGGGGGAGGCGAAATCCTCAACCGAACATCGATCAGACAGCACCAACGGTCATCTCTCAACCCACCGAGAGTGAGCAGCAAAGTAATACTGAACAGAATAACATGTTCAACGCGCTGCAAATTTTCGACACACCGGACGACGGCGACATCACGCATCCCCAAGCTTCGGCGACCCCGTCACCCGATAGGACCGGGGAAACGACTGATCACACGACAACTCATACCACCAATTCTCCTCATCCCAACATAGTCACCCACACAGCCATCATTCATCCGCCACCTCCCCAACGCACTCGCACAGACACTCTTGGACCTCCTCCCCCCAAGCGCGCCAAATTCGTCCCCGGCATCCTTCGCCAAAAGGGGAGAAACAAGTGCGCTTCAAAACCAAGGTCCCAAAACATTAATCCTTCTCTTCAGATCACAATGGAGAAGGTCAGGAAGACCCGCGAGGAACTAGCGACCCGCAAGGTGGTCTCCGCTGACGATAAAATCCGCGCGGATTACTTCCTCGCAGATCTCGCGCTGGAGGAATTCGAAAAACATCTCGACAAACATATCAGTAGGAGAGAGACGAAGCTCCTAAGGTCGCGGTATTCCACGTCTTCGAACCCGACCACAATCCAAGAGCCCCGGACGCCCGTGGCTTTTGTACGCGACGAGCTGGTATTGGACCTGTGGCTCCAGAACATTCGATGCCTTGAGCCGCAGGACTCCGATGACTTCGAAGTCATCAGGGTGTGCCATACGGCCAAGGGCACAACCGCGCACGTGCGGTTCGCGAAGCTGTCTAACTTGATCAAATTGCAGATCCGAGCGTGTAAGTGGGAGCAAATTTTTACGGACAAACAGGGGTGTCCGTCTTACATCCAAACGGCCCCCTCCCACGAGCCTGTCGAACAAACGACACCGGAGGCAGTCAAGCGAACACCACAGCTGCCAGATTTGCTCCAAGGTGTGTTGCACTGCCCGGATGCAGTGGATGCAATCGTTACCCCGCTAACTTCGCGAGACCTGGTAAATTTGTACGTCGCGTGCCATGAAAGTCCATTGTTACACGGAAGAACCATTGGCCTGGACGCCGCCCACGCCAGATACGCGCGGGATAACGGAACGCAGCTAATGCTGCAAGACGTCAAAAATGTCGACACATGCACAATGCGTTTCCGAAATCCACCGGCATAGCTGGACTCCGACAGCGTCGCGAAATTACTCGAGACAAGAATAGACAAGCGGGTCATCCCGCGGCGTTTCGCGCAGCTTCGCGAGCTGGACCTGTCGCGTCCAACAAGATCACGGACCTCATGGCGCAGGGCCTAGCGATAAAGCGGCTGACGCTGGGTAGCACCCCAGGAGACAACGATGAGCGCCTGGACTTCACGTCGGTCGAAGTCCTGCATTTCATCGACAATACAAATAAAGAGTCTGGCTCGAGCGCAGAAGGGGAATGTTCGCGAGGTAGAGTTCGCGAATTGCCGCGGGGTTAACATCGGAAGACGTCTTTCCTCGCGGACAATGACAACCTGCGCTACTTGACGTTCACGGATTCAATCGGCAGTGGCCAGCACACAGTATCTCTAGCGTCATCTGTGATCCACCCCTCGAGCAAAATTAAACATTTTAATTTCAGCTATACGGCGCCGCAGGTCTTCCGCCGGGAAAGACTCCCGATGTTGGTTTTCGACACAAACAGTCACCTTAGATCTCTAAATTTATCGAACAACGATCACTTCAAGAATTTTGTAAATACCATTCTGGAGTCTGCTCCTGCGCTGGAGAAACTGTACATTCGGGGGCTGGACATAGGCTACCAACTCGACTTCCAGCGCACTCCTCTTCTCTGGGCGCTCGAGCTAGGCTATGGTCTCACCGTCATCGACTCCCTCTCGACGCTGATTCCTCAGCCAGCTTAGTTGAGGAGCTCGCAATCACGGTGCACAACTCCTGGGGCAGAAACCGCACTCGGGCTTTTCATGCCGAGGATATAAAGACCTTGGCCTTCGTCACAGGAGCGTGCACCAGAGCTCACTTTAGATTCCTGCGCTGCAAGATCCAGCAATCACCGAGGCTGGGGAAGCTCTGTCGGGAGGAGCATCTCGACCTCAGCATCAACGGTGACGAGATAAAAATCGAGAAGAGAGCACCGAGGCAGGGGCGACGCTGAGGCCTTACTGAAAGTAATCGTACATGGGAAGTGAACCGAAGGGCTGTAGTTGCATCTCGTGCTCTTGGTTGTTGGACATGCTGGACTTTCGACATTTTGTGGCACAATGGACTGCCCTAAGCCTATAGCACAGTCTGCTTATGATTTCATCAATCAGCAGTTCAGTGAAGTGTGTGAAAGTGTTTCTAAGGAGTCTATGCGAGCTGCAGTCCAAGAAGAAAGAGACGCTACTGAAGATGGTGCTCTTGGACTAAACATTTCTGGTGATGGCTTGTGGAGGAAAAAAGGATTTTCATTGCTACAAGGATTTGCCATTAAGGAGTCAAAAGCAAAAGCTTGGCAAGGACTACGAAAATAGATGAGTATTTTTCTCTAGATTGTTTTAGCTGATTTTTATGGTTTTTGAAATATTAATTTATTTCATTTTTTTCAGTGGATATGACGCTAAGTTGGAATTCTATTTTTCTTCCATCAAATCAAGTTGGAGACTTCAACAAAATGATTAGGTAAGAATAAACATGCATTTTTTAGTATTAAATACAATAAATTAATCTAATGTTAAAATTCACAATTTATCATTTTTTGTTTACAGGTTCTCAGAGGCATACTCAACACATTGGTATACATTCAGTATACCATATAAATCCTGAAAGTGATGGTCAACCACCAAGGATCGATGAAAAAATAATTCCAATAGATTTGGTAAGCAATAAATTAACGTATATTAAAATATGCATCAATGAACTTTAAAGTCAATTTTCTCCAATTTTGGTTTTTCATGATTTCAGCTCATTGTCCGTAGAATTCCAGGTGACCATATGCTTCGATTGAGCTGAAATTTTTTGAGTATGCTCTATGTAAGTATAGTTTTCGTATAAACAGAGGGATTTTGATTTGAAAGCTTCAAATTTGTTTAATAAATAAAAATGTGGCACAAAAAATATTAAAAATAAAAAAATTAACTTTTTTTTTAATTAAAATTTTTCTAAGCATTCAAATCAAAATCCCTCTGTTCATACGAAAACTACACTTACATAGAACATACTCACAAAATTTGAGTTAAATCGAAGGATATGGTCACCTGAAATCTTACGGACAGTGAAAATCAGTCTGCGGAGTGCCATTCCGGATAGGTAGGTCCAAACTTGGATTTTTAGTACTTAAGTTGAAGGTAAGTGAACATACTGTAAGTATGAAAAGTTTGTCTAACATATTATTTAATTTTATACTAATTTTTTATAATTTTATGTTTCAGATTTTAAACGTGTTGAGTCCCCTTAATACCAATTGAAAATGCGGAACAACAGTACATTAAAGAATTAAGTCACGAACAATGCGAATTAATTCATGAAACGGGTATTTTTAAGTATGCCAACTTTCACACTATTTCGGATTTAAAGATAAATTCAACAACTACTAAAGGCGTTGATTTTGCGGGAAGTACGGCAGATAGATCGTGTTCTGGTGCTGCTTATGCAGACAATTTCGGATCATGAAATAATGTATTTGTTCGTTATTGTGGCTTAATCAAAATTACGTTGATACAAAATAATGCTAGAGTAAATTTAAAAAATGATAAATTAACACTGAGTTCAGGAGTAGTTTGTAAATTTTCAAATAAGAATTGTATGGATATGGAGGGAGGAAATACGTTTTGGCATATTTTACCGGAAGGAAAATGTTTTCAAAATTCATATGAAGTTTTATTTAAAGGAGTAGCAATTAAATCTTTTAGTACAGATCGTGTTACGTCTGAATAGTGACGCTCACAACTATATATTTGTTATTATTAAGTGTGATGGTTTGATGTAAAGAATTGTATGCTCGGTTGTTCAGTAGAAATAATACATTTATTGCATATTACAAACTCACAAATAAATCTCCCCTTTGGCTACCGTATTCACGATCATGGCCTACCGGGTAGGAGAGCGGAATCTCGAGATTACCTTTTCGCTGATCACTCGGTGTTAGACAAACGTGAGTGTGAATAAACGCGACGCGAACAGAAAAAGAACGGTACCTTGAATGCGTGAGTGTTTGTGTGTATATGTGTATATAGGCAGAATGTCGTGCGTGCAGCTCGATGAGGCGTCGAGTAGTTTCCCCGATGCTCGAGTGATGTTCCCCGAAATAGACGGCTTGGCCTACTGCCGGTCGACGGTCTCCCTGGCCTTCCTCGTTCTTCCAGGTTATCGGATGATGTGGAATAAGCGGTGAACGTCTTGTAGGTGGAAGCTTCTCGCAGGCGGCAATAGCTTGGATAGAGTGAAAATGTCACGGTCAGAGCTTCGCCCTTGCTCTTGAAAATTTGATGGTCGACACAGCTACGGCGCTCTTCCTCCAGCGCTATTTAAGCTCTTACCTCCCCCTATTGTCGTGTAGAATCTGCACGTGCCGGTTTTCTGATCTGAATGCATGGCTTCCCTATAGTGGTGGTTATTTTTGGTATAGCATGATTCACGTATCATCCGCGACCTTCGCGGACATCGAAAAACTTTGCTGTCAATTTATGATTGGCTCTGCCTTATTTGGGGTGGCGGTTCTTGATACTTATAATTATCCGGAAAATAGTCGTCGGACAGATCGGGTTACATTTGATCTACTTAGATCGAGACGATATAAATTTTAAAATATATACATATTTTTCGCGGTTTATTACAATAGTAAAGAAATAGTTTATTCTGTAAATGCAAATGAAATAACATTTGCATTAGCTACAAAAAACATTGAAGTTCATTGTGATAGAGAGTTAATTCGCACTGAGCATCCAAAATTATTGCAGAAAAAGACGGTAACTTAAATAAATATTTTTTCGATATAGATAAAGTAAATGGAGAAACAGTTAACAGAGTTAATTTAGATTTGTTCACATATATAAACTCTACGTGTGTTTATGTAGAAAGACATTTAAGAAATCAAATTAATGATTTATATATTAATTTAATTACTGAAAAATGCGAGCTTGAGAAAAAAGTGATTCAAAATTCCTTATCCATTGCCAATATTGCTCCTGAATAAGTTGAACTGTGCAATTAATTAAGCTACTGCACATTTTATAGCCACAAAACTGCTTATGTAGTATAATTGCAATTAAGTTATTTTGTAAATGGAACATTTGAATTTTGAAAAATTGCTCCCGAGGTGTAACGTCCTATGACGTTATCATATTTTTTATTTTTGAACTATATGATAGATGGTTGGAAATTTATAATTTGGCAAGTCGGGGAAAAACACAAATCTTTTAAAATTCATATCGTAACATGGATTATGTAAATTTCAAGAGTTTTGTCGATTGTCACACTTTTAAAGCTAAGAGCTCAGCTAACGCTGAGTTTGCGAAAACGCTAACATAAGCGTTATACTCTTGAATGAAACCGCAATACTGTATCTAGGAATACAAAATGTTTAGATTAATATTCAATATTGTTGTAAATTTGTAAACCAAGTTCAGGCTTTAAAAGTGTCGAATTGGCCTCGTTTTAATTAGTCTCGTGTTTAAGTCCGAACTTCGTACCTCGCGGTTCGTAAATGTGCGGAGAATTTATTTGTACAAGTACGCAACTGTAAATTAAGAAGAAAATACATAATCAATCAAACTAGCAAACGAAACTGAGAGTGCAATCATTTACACCAAAACCTATCATCCATTATCAAAATAAAACGAGCAAGCAGAAAGAAAAAGACGAGAACAGCAGAATCAGCAAAAACAAGACAAGAGAAACAGAAAAAGGTAAATCAAATAATTATACTGAAATACATATCGGAGCGGGTAATGAGCCTATAAAGCCTACCCATTTATCACAATTCTATACGCGCTCTCAATAAATAATTGAAATACAATATTCACACTAATACTGTCCTACCTATGAGGTGAGAGTGTAGGTGGGACGTAACACAGGGTTTTGGGGTTTCAAAAATATATAAAGGATTCAAATATTCAATAAATTATAATTCAAATAATGATATTTTTTATCAAGCACTATTAAATATTCAAATGAAATGGCGTATATAATAATTATTAGCATTAGTTAAAATTATTTCATCCATACAATATTTCATATTTGAAAATGTTAGAAGCTTTGGGTGAATTTATGACAGTTCTGTAGGTTTGAAAAATATATAAAAAATTGAAATTTGTAATAAATTTTAATTGAGTGAATAACACGAATTGTTGGACACTAGTAATATTCAAATAAAATGGTGTATATGACAATTATTATCATTATATGAAATTATTTAATCATGCAATATATTATATTTGGAAATGACAGAAGCTTGGAATGCAATCTAAAAAAATTCATGGTGATAGATATTTTCAATACAAAAGTATCTGTATAACTCGGAAAACAGGCAATGACCATTTCTAACAAAACAAAATACTTCAAAATTTAAAAATTTTTAAAAATAGAAGCTACGCCTGTAAGAAAAATACAGTTAAATTTTCAAAGAAATTTTAAGAAAAATAGTATTCTTGGCATTTTTCATGATTTTGTTTTGTTTTTGAGCTAAAAATCGCTGAAAATGTCAAATTTTTTACTTTAGCTTTTTACGTAAGTTTTTTAAGCTCAGTTGAAAACATTCGATTTCATTAATTCATATTTGGAATTATTTAAATCTTTGATAATAAAAAATAAAGTACCCGTGAATATCGTATAACATTATATGAAAAATCGAATAACCCGCCTCCGTTTGTTATCGATAAAATGGATGAATTTGAGATTTTGAAAATTTTCTTTTTACGAATGTATAGCGCAATGGAAAACATTTCATTTCATCGGAGCGTATTTGAGATTTTTTGTTTCTTTCGTAGAAAGAAAATACACTTAACAAGCACGTAGGTATGTACATACGTACGTAAGTATATGAAAAATAACAATTTATAATCATACTATAAGTTAAACAATAATAAATTATATTTTTTTGAGGCCTGTCTGCATACAGATCTCCAGTGTGAGAATATGCAGTGCAGAGCCTGTATTCTAAAATCAATTTTATTTGAGTAGAGCGATAGAGTCATTTTATTCTATGTACTATACTTTCGAGTGATAGAGTCGCATACCATCTAAACTTTGACACTGGCTCTTATAAGTGTCCGCTAGGTGGCGACCTGCCTTTTTCTCTATGCTAGAGTTCTTTCTTGCAAGAGAAAAACGCAGGCCGAGACCACATGAATGCCGCTTCTCTTCGAAGTGGCGGGCGTCTAAGGAAGCTGTCAGAGCCTTACTGAGGAGTCCACTCTGACAGCTGGGACGAAACGCCAACAGAGAGAAATTTATATTTCTCTCTTTTATATTTTTTTGAGGCCTGCCTGCATACAGATCTCCAGTGTGAGAATATGCAGTGCAGAGCCTGTATTCTAAAATCAATTTTACTCGAGTAGAGCGATAGAGTCATTTTATTCTATAAACAATAATAAAACTTATCAAGTACTACTATTAATTATTCAGATACTATTTTGTACACTATAATTTTAATTTGTATTTAAACTTATTTTCACATAATCTATGTGATGGATTATGTTGTTGTTAAGGTGAAGGTAAAACATAATAATTATACACTTTATGTAAAATGTAAAATACTCTTTATTAGTAACACTAAGAAACGCGCCTATAGCTCTTAGCTGTCACAGCTAGAATGAATAAGTCTCATAGAGGGACTACTCCATAGGACTCAAGGAGTGGGAGGAGAGAGAACGCAGTCCAAGCGTCTCCTCTATGCATATACAGTATGCATCTACGCAGTACAGGCGTCTAATACTATATACATATATACATATACACACACACACACACACACACACACACATATATATATGTGTGTGTGTATATATATATATATATATATATATATATATATATATCTGTATATCTAACACTCCCTCCCGACTGCACTTAGTTACTAATTCTTATTTATTATTACATCTCTAATTTAAAACTTATCATTGAAAATTTATTAAACATGATTATGTAATTTAAACATAGCTTATAATTTATTTTTTATTCTAATTACACTAGATAGAGAAATGATCTAAATTCATAAAAGGAAAGCATCAAGAAAAACCAAGCCATCAATTTCCTGAAATCATACATAAATTTACAATTAAATTTTCATATTCATTAATTTCTCTACTAAGTAATTATGTGTCTCAAGCGAAAGTAATTAAGTGTCTTTTACGAAATGCTCTTTAATTTCAGTTATATGTCTTAACTTATTACCTCCATTAGTTTCTGCACTAATTGTAGCTGCTCTGTTATCACACCATAGAGTCATAGGATAGAAAGATTTATTCAAGACCAATTTTAATGAATTACTCATGGACAACATTTCTTGACAAGTCATCGCTACATATTCAGCTTGACAAGTCGACAAAGCTACATATGATTGAAATTCTTTTGTTGTCCTTATCGATCTCTCCGAGGCAATGGTTTAGAAAGGGTTTTAAAAAATTAAAACTCCTTTCTTTTAAGAAACGACGTTTCGGCGATTATTGTCGCCCTCATCAGGAAACTGTCAAAAATTTTTTATTACAATAAACATACAGACTTTAAAATGAACAGAGTATTACATAGAAAAGGCGATATTTTTGAAACTTACATATTGGAGCACATTTGATTTGTGTACATCTCGATAATCCTTTCCCCCGGTTAGTTAACAGCGGGGGAAGAGAGCGACCGAGTGACACAGCTATTATTTATACCGCTTTGTCAGCTACTGTCTCGGAAGTGCGGAAGAAGCCGGCAATCGTCACTTATATAGTGCAAAAAGTCTTTCGCGCGGTTTGTTTACATATGACGTCACGCATCACCTCATCCTTTCGATGTATACAGATTTGATTTTAAATCTTAAGCTGGTATATTAGATGTGTGTATACGTTATTGAGTTTCTGGGTATCCTCTTTCTTATTGATACCATTATCTTGCAAATGTATATGCATCATTTCCGAGATCAATCTTTTATTTAAATTGTTTTCTTTGTCTTTTATTTTAAATCTTTCAAAATTAAAAGTATGATTGTACTTTTTACTATGCTCGGAAATGACACTGTCCTTACATATGATTGCTTGTGAGTTCTCCAGACAATGGCATCCCCATTTAAATTTACTAAATATCCGCACGTAGTTATCGAACCCTTACAATCTGCAAAGCTCGCATCTGAAAAAGCTTGAATATCATTTCTCTCGCCTAAATATCTCAAGTCTAGGGATTTAGTGCCTTTCAAATATCTCAAAACTCTTTTAACCATTTCCCAATCATTTTCAGTTGGATTTATTTGATGTCTACTCAAGACATTTACTGCATAAGTAATATCTGGTCTAGTTGCACTTGCTAAGTATAAGAGACTACCAACTGCTTCTCTGTAAGGAGCATTTTCTTTCGTTTCTGACAATGCTAAAGTCTCATTGTCATATTCAGTCTCTCTCATCTTTCTTTCCTTGTTAGCTACTTGGATAGTAATCATTGGCGTTCTTTTTGGACGTGAATCATCAAATTTAACATTTTTTCAATATAATTTGCTTGACTCAAAATAATGATTTTATTTTCTCTGTCTCGATTTATTGAAATACCTAAAAATACTTTTGGCTCACCAATTTCAGTCATTTCAAATTCTTTTCTTAATTTTGATTTTACTTCTCTTAATTTAGTATCATTGTTGCTAGCAATCAAAATATCATCAACATACAATAATAAGATTAAAATTTGATCTTTATATTTCCAAATGAACATGCATGGCTCTAAATCTGAATTTTCAAGTCTATAAAGTGCACGTTCTAGTTTACACACTTTTTCTAAACGTTCTTGTTTAGAATGAGATTTACCGTCAGGTATTTCCATATAAATTTCTTCTTCTATAATACCATTAAGAAAAGCAGTTTTCACGTCCATTTGACACACCTCAAGATCATATTTATTTATAATCGCTATTACTGCTCGAACTAAAGGTAATCTAGACACTGGAGCATATGTTTCTTTAAGCTCATAGAAATTTCTATCTAAGAAACCTCTGATAACTAACCTCGCTTTATATTTAATACTCCCGTTTGGTAGTTCTTTTCGTTTGAAAACCCACTTAGAATCAATTATGTTAGCTTTTCTGCCATTACTCATAGCAGTAGGTCAACTATTTTCCAACTCATCAACTATTTTCCAAACTCCATTTTTATTCATAGAATCAAATTCATCATTAATAGCTTCTTGTCAAAAATTTTTATCTTTAGATTCTATCGCATCTTTATATTTTATTGGATCCAAATTGATTTTAGCAAGCAAAGCATGATAGACTTCATCTTCTGTTTGACTTTGTACTAATTGCACTTTTTCATTTAAACTACTAAAGAAATTTGAAAACAATACTTGCACTTCAGTCTGATCATCAATTGAAAATTCATTGAAACTAATTTTAGCTAATAGAGCATGGCAAATTTCACTTTCTGCCTGATTTTGTACAGTTTGTACAGTTTCATTTAAGTTATTGAAAAAACTTGAAAATAGCATTTGTGCTTTAGTTTCATTGTCAAGAGCAAATTCACTAAAACTAGTATCTTTTAAGTTTTGACTGTTTGGTTTTGATATTTTATCTGAAATTATTTTATTTACATTTTGATGTAATTCCAATTTTCTCGGTCTACCTCTCTTTTGTTTGGGCTCTCCCTCCATTTCTAAGAGTTCTCCGGACTCATTTTCTCCTAATTCAAATTGAACAAACCAATTATCTTTGTTAATATCCGTATTCTCTAACGGCAAATTTTGAATCGCGTCCTTTTTATATTTATCACCATAGACAAGTTTTTCGTTAAATCTCGCGTCTCTAATTTCATAATATTTACCCTCTTCTGGTTTTAAAAATTGATAGCCAGTAGGAGTATATCCTACCAAAATTACTCGTCTAACCTTCATATCTGAATTTAGGACCGATTTTTCTCTGAACTTTAATATATGCTACACAACCAAATCTTTTAATCTGATTTAAATCAAAACTATGATCAGGAGCAAACTTCTCTAAAGGAGTGATCATATCATTCGATTTTTGCGGTGTTCGATTGTAAGCATACACTGCTGCATTCACGGTTAAATCCCACATACTTTCTAGCAATTTTGCATCATATATATATGCTCTTACTTTCACCATTATGCTCGGGTGTATCAGGACTGGCTAGCTGCAGTCCAGCTCCTAATTTCTTAAGAACTTCTACTGTGTAACCACCTGTATATTCAGTTCCCTGATCTGAATGTAGATAACATATTTTCGCGTCATAACCGAGTAAATTTCGAGCACTTCGCACAAACATCTCAAAACAATGTCCTGTGTCGCTTTTAGCTTTCATCGAATACGCCATGGCTAATATCGAAAAATCATCAATAAATACTGAAATATACTTATAACCTCTTGGATAAGAAACTGGATTTATAATACCCATTGTATCTGAATGAACAATTTGCAATGGAGCTGAAGCTCTTCTACGAGTCGATTTAAATAGCAATTTATTAAATTTAGAAAGCTAGCATACTTCACAATCTAACAAGATATCATAAAAAATGGCTTCTTTTAATTCCTTATTTTCTGGAAATTTAATTTGCAAAGTAGGCTATCGATGCATGACCAAATTTAACACGTCAAAGTACAGCCTTTTTATTTTTAAGAAATTTCTTATAATTATCAGTAAAGGGCGATTCGCTATCTGGTACTTCAACAATTGGCAATTCATCAAAATCATGAAATTTTCTGTTCCAGATAGTAGTATCAAAATTAGATTGTTCATACAATACTTTAGATATTTTCTCATCATCTTTATCTGTTTCACTTAGATCAGAAGTTTGTGATTTAGTAATTTGATTTTCGACACTATTAATATTATTTAACTCATCTTGCAAATTATTCTTCAATTTCCCAATGTCAGATTTAATTCACTTATTTATATACGCTTCGAGTCAAGTATCTTTTTGTTGTGATACTTTGTTCTGCAATATTTGCAAAACATTGATTATTGTCTAATTAAGAATGATCTAATTCTTTCAATTTACTTTTATTAATATTAAGTTCAATTATCCAGTATGGTTGTTTATACACACCACTTATAAACAACTCATTCGAAACTGGATCAAAAATATCTATTTTCTCATTATCTAAGTAAATGCTTAGATACCCATTTCAACAAATTTACGTAAAGACAATAAATTTTCTGACAAACTTTCAGCGCAAATTATATTCTTAATTTTAACAAAATTATCATTTTCAAGTTCGATTTCAATCTCACCATCTCCCTCCGTTCTTATGTCTGCCGATTCATTCTTATTTGCACATTTAATCACACCATTATTGCTATTTTTATTAAAAGATTTAAAAATCATTTTTGAATTTGTAAAATGTTCTGTAGCACCTGAGTCAGCTATAAATTTAGTCAATACTTTTGACTGACTCTCATCCACAGACTGTACATCTAACTTATTTTTCTGTGCATACAAAAATGAAACGCAAATTTTATTTTCACAATAATAAATTTTCTCACCTTTATCAGTTTTATCAAACTCTTTCGTCGTCTGATTCTCACTTTTATTACCATTTTGATTGGTATTTCCTCTACCTCTACCTCTGCCTGCACATCTGCCTCTGCCTCTCTGACTATTTTTTTAAACCCCGTTTTTGATTTCAATAATTTCCACGCGTTTGGCCATTACCTCTCACATTGCCTCTCATCATTTTGAAATTGCTACTTTGAATTTTAGGATGAGGACAGTTGTCTGCCTTGTGCGTGGTAAATTCTAAGCAATTATAGCACTGAAAAAATTTCTTATTTTTATTCGGACAATTCACACCTATGAGTCCATAAGCTTGGCATTCATAACAACGCCGATTATCTAATTGTGCCGAGTTTGCAGCTCGCACTTGTGTTGTTAACTCGAAAGTTTGATTCCTCTCGGCCTCCTCGCGCATAATCAAGGTCTTAATCTGTTCATATGTAAGACCTTTCCCTTGCTCGCTTTTCTTAAAAAAGTCAACAGACTGAACTTATGGAACAGAAACCATTACTGCATTAAAAAGTGCATCTTGTTTTTCTTCTTCTGATAGTTTCATAGCATCAGGAAAATTTTCATAATTTCTTATAACATCTTCAAATTGTTCCACAAATTCAGCTGCTTTTATTTTGCCAATAACATATCTCATGTTATATAATTGCTTTCTAGCTGACAATGATGTTACATTCACTTCGCATGATTTTAATTCTTTTAATTTCTTCAAAATTTCAATCGGATTTTACATGTGCATGACTTTGCTATGATATTTAAAATCCATTCTATTAATTAAAATGTCTCTAACTTTAAAACTTTGGTTATCCAAAATCTGCTGATCTATTGATGTTGTTGGTACAGAATTATCAATTATATGTAATAAATTGTTTGATCTTAACTCCGATAAAAAGTAATCATAAAAATGCTCATACTTCATGTTATTTGTAAGTTTATAGTCGCGTCTGGTTGAATTTGAAGCCGTATTTATTAATTTAAAAGCTTCAGCTGCATTTTGCATTTGATTATTTCTAAGCTGTTCTTGTACTACTTTAGTAATTTCAGTCCTTAAATTCTCGCCTGATAAATCTTGTATTAATGAATTATTTATTTCTGAATCAGTTATTTTATCATTATTAATTTCACCATCTACATCAATTAAGTCAAAATTTTCTACTAATTGCTTTACTATTTTATCAATTCTATTAGCTTGAATATTTAATTTATTTGACTGATTTGTTACTATTTTCATATTTTCTTCAATAAGTTTTGATTGCTCAATCAAAAGCTCTCTTTGTTTTTCAAACTTATCATTTATATTAACAATTACTTTATCATAACTTTGCATTGTTTTATTATTCTGTTGAATAACATCACTAAATTTTTCAGTTATGTGAGAGGAACCCGCAGTGAAATCATTAACAACTTTAATTAAATCCATTAATTTACTTTCAAGCCCATCTACTTTATGTTCCAAATCATTTTTATCTTTAACTTTACTCATACCAATCGGCTCTAGTATTTTATTTAAAGACTCTGATTTTTCAGCATTTTGAGGTTTTATCAGAGAGGATAGATTAATTAGTCTCGTATCAACGATGACTGGCTTAGGCTTAAGTATACCAGATATTTGTAGAGTCTCAGAAGCTGTTGATCTGGGCGTCGATAGATTCCCTTCAACTTGAGCGACGTTTTCTACCGTTCCCTCATTTTCCTGGACTAGGGTGGTGTGATCGCCTATCACATCTATTTCATCGC
The DNA here is from genome assembly GCA_018906965.1 of Philotrypesis tridentata. Lineage (NCBI taxonomy): Eukaryota > Metazoa > Arthropoda > Insecta > Hymenoptera > Pteromalidae > Philotrypesis > Philotrypesis tridentata. The sequence continues at coordinate 90,863 of JACCIB010000208.1, forward strand.
TGACCAGGCTCCCAGTCTGATGGCTTTCGACCACTGGCATAATTAGAGGCAATCCTTCACTTTTTCTCTGCTCACACCATTCGATGACACTAGTCCACTGTTTCTCCGTAAACATTCGTTTTTCTGTAAAATTTTACTAATAAATAACCGGTTTTTGAAAATTGTATATACATGCCATGCAGTCTTGCCTCCAAATTAATTAACCGAAAAATAAGTTATATTAATTTAGAAGCAAATAAACATGTAAATATCCGAACACAAGATACCGTACATGCTTATTCTAGTCCCCAATGCAACAAAAATACTGCACTGCAGTATCAATTACCTTGTTGACCCATCAGAAAAAAAAGTAATTTTATTATTATTAACAATTGTTATTAAAAATTTATGCAAACACATTGCCCAACGTATGCAAACACATTGCCCAAAATATGCAAACACATTGCCTTCACCTCTAAATTTTTATACTTAAATACCTGTTTTATATCCAAGACCCTTTTCTGGATATAAACGTAAAATCTCTCCTTCAATTTCAATTGATACATTTTCATATTTATGTAGGTAATTTAAACTAAATACTTTAGTTAAATATTCCCACATCTGTTCCAACGTGCTCTTTGTTGTACAGAAATAAAAATTTTATTAACATGATATCATGATACATTTATATAATACTAGATCTAGATTTTAAAATTCAATTCTTTTTCAATTGTGCACTTAATAGTTTAATTCATGAAACATTCTAAGTCCGCCGAAGCACACTGCCGAAGTGTATTTACAAACGCGCCAGTATAGTGTATACTGTATATACTGTGACGAGTATCGTCACACCGCATGCTATTTTATTGAATACATATGTTTTCATATATTTGCATGTGAGACTTTTCAGATGTTCCTGCGCACCAGAGCTGTTCAGAGGCTGACGTATTTGTGAACGCGTCGTCTGATGAGAGAGCACGTAGGAGAGAGAAGCTCGTAGCGTCATGTTAGGCTAGATTTATATTCGATTTATATTCGATTCGACTATCGAGCGCGCAGGCCGTGTCCTGAGAGAAAGATAGCGTCCTTTCAGTGCAACAATCATCTATTATTATTTATTGTTGTGTAACTTGCGTTCACGCGTGTGCAAGTATAGTGCATTGTACCCTTGCGATTGAGGCGACCTAGCATCGGCAGCTGGATTGTAGCGAGACCACATCACAAGGTGATCTGCGTGCGAGCGTTTTCCGCAGTTTTGTAAGTACCGGCTTTTCTCTCTTACTCTCACCAGCGCGTTCAAGATCATTAGCTTTCTACCGACCGTGAGTTTGTGTGCAACGGTAGCACATTTGTACATATTTTATTGTTAAGATCCTTACACTTTATTAGTACAATATACGCAATAGCCTTTTACTGAACTTTACGTGTGTTTTATTTGTTAGTGTTCCATTCTCCCTGTTCTCCTTTATCTAAAACTCACGGAGAATTTAAGTAGAGTGATCTACATTTAGCGAGTGGATAATCCCCGTTACAATACATATATATAACGGACTCTATCCGCGCGCGCTATGTATATATACCTATACTGAAATCAGTCTCCCTCTACCTTTTCGGAGACGGTTACTCTTGAGTACAGCATTGCTATACCCAACCTTCCTGACTCTACACTATAGTCCGTCGTTCAGCGCGTGCCGGCCTTGTCTAATACATACAACACGTGCGCTTCGGCGGTTCGTTTTCAAATCGACCCTCCGAGTTCGAGATTTTATTGCTCTTAACGGCTCAAATTTTCTTCAACATAAAAGTATGACCGTCGCTCATACTTTCTGTCGCCATTATTTCAAGCCAAAGGAAAACTCCAACGCGTCTCACCCAAGCGCCGCTATTTTTAATTTTAATGAACGTTATTTCATTTGAACTCATAACTTCTGTTTTGTAATTTATTTACTTTGCGTTATTATAAAATGTTCACACAGATTTACTTGACATTTTATCCTCGGCTTTGGATTTAAGAGACGTTATATACGTTATAGACGTTATCATCACTCTCCATTCTCTTTGTTTAAGATAGATTTTCAGACGCCTTGCAAAAATCTATATATTTTCTTTTGCTTCACACACCTTGTAAAATTCGATGCTATATTTTACACACGTTGCAAAATAGTTATAAATTTTTGTACACAATTATAGTCTTTATACACTTTACAAAATTTCTTCTACACTTCACTCAATTAACAACAAATAACAGCGCGCAGTGGAAGCGTGCTGGGCCCATAACCTGATGGATTATTGTTGTTGTTAAGGTGAAGGTAAAACACAATAATTATACACTTTATGTAAAATGTAAAATACTCTTTATTAGTAACACTAAGAAACGCGCCTATAGCTCTTAGCTGTCACAGCTAGAATGAATAAGTCTCATAGAGGGACTACTCCATAGGACTCAAGGAATGGGAGGAGAATGAACGCAGTCCAAGCGTCTCCTCTATGCATATGCAGTATGCATCTACGCAGTGCAGGCGTCTAATACTATATACATATATATACACATATATATATATCTGTATATCTAACACTATGATATTTGAGAATTACAGAAATTTTGGGTAAATTGTATCATAGTTTTAAGGGTTTAACAAATTATATTATATTATATTATTAAAAAATTATATTATATTATATTGTCACGGACTTAAGCCGTGGTAGCTCAGGTGTCTCGGCCGACGATGCGCGAAAGCATCATCAGCAGGAGACACCACCGCTGGCTGTTACCAGGCGCGAAAGATGCAGAACATGCACTTTCGGACCTGGTACCGCTCGCCTACGACTAGCCATGTCGCAGAGCGAGCGGGCAAAATACCGTTGGCTCTCGAGTGGCTCGGAGCTACCTGGACATTGAATAAAGATATCATCTACCGAACTACGCCTGGTCTCATTACTCCGCCCGAAGGACGAACTCGACACTAATCCGTAATATACTTGGCATCACTTGAAAATTCGGACCAATGGTACGATTCCAGTCACCAGAGATTTTCCTCCATTTCTTGGGAAAATTCAAAAAAAAATCTGAAGTCAATACCATATCGCCAGGAACGTGGCGTTGAGAGGCCACTCAAGCTCAACGAAAAATCTAGCACTTCGCCGAGTGCGCAACACCAGCGCGGGAGCTTATACTCTCCGTGCAGCAACAACACGAGAGCTCACACTCCCCGCGCGATATTAACGCAAAAGCGCACACTGTCCATCTGGACCATACTGTCCATCTGGACCAACTAAGCCTATCTGGACCAAGTCCATCTGGACCAACTAAGCCCATCTGCGCCAACGACCAGCCAACCCACCACCGTAGCGGTTTAACAGCCGCCCCACCAGCGCAGCCCAACCCGTATCGGAACTCGGCTCAACAGGAGAGCCCAGCTTGCAGCCCACGCATCTCAACAGGACAGACCAGCATACCATGCTTCCAGCAGTACCCATATTCATCTTACTGTAAGTCCTTTCCAATTTTTACCGGCGTAGCATACTCTTGAAGCAGCGTTATAAATTTGCGCGGGTGCGTGCGAGTGCTCCGATCAAACACAGTATTCGATAACACCATCACTTCATACTTTGTGCAACGGGAAACCCGCACCGATAAACGATTTATCCCCAGAAAAGTACGTGCGAAAAATATTTCGATTGGACCGTAAATTGTCGCCTCTAACGCGTCGCGCATATTACAAAAGCATGGAGAATCTACGGTCAAGCGAATCCGAGATCGAGGGGGCACTGCCGGGGCCGATTAAAATCAGAGGTCTCGCGCCCCCGGGAAAGACAAACGGACAGACTGAGTACGAATGGCCGAAGGAGATTGACAAATTCATCGAGCCGACAACCGAAAAGAACGAAATCGCGCAGTCGGTCAAACCACCGTCACCCGATCCGATCGTCGAGCTCGAACAGAGGATCGTCGAATTAAATCTAGGTAGTGACAAACCCGTCGAGACGAAAAACAAGAAATCAAGCGAGCCCTTAACATTTCCGGAGCGGCTACGCTTGGCCAATAAGTATTTTGACGGGCTGAATAACTGTCTGGAGATAATCGACATAGCCTCGGGGCTAAATGAAACGGGCTAGCTCGACGAAGCCGCGGGCGGTCTATCCGAGAAAGTCGAAGTAGAGAGCATAAGATCGAGTAACGGGAAAATAATGTCGAGCAGAGAACGTCTCGCGAAAATGACAATCGCCGAATTACTCCAGCTAGCGATGTCAGGCGGTGTAGCAGAGCATTCGCGGCAAAATAGTCCCAGCCCTCCCACCAGAGCGGTCCTTAGAGCGGAAATCGAGAGCGCACATGAGTTGGACGGCACGCAGGGTACGGAGCGGTACGATATCCCTCCAGCCCGAGACATTGAGAGTAGCCGACCGTCGAGCGCGCTATCGCGAATAAGCCGCACGGTAAAAACAACCGAACGCACGTCGCGGAAATCGGAACGAACACATCGGCGTGACTCGCGGCAAGTTAGTTGGGACAGAGACGTGGACAGCACGCGGTCGGAAGATGAACCCCGATGTAGTAGCACCCCGCACGCGTGGCTATCATACAGGGAGACGGTCGAACGTCACCTGCCCTCACCGTATTACCAGCAGCGAAGGGCAGAGGGCAAACAGAGGGAGGTCAGAAGCGCCTCAGATGGGTGGTTATCGTACACCCGCAAGTCACCGTCCTACGAGCGACTATCCCTTAGCGTCCCCTATCGTTCGGTGAGCCAGGTTATGAGAGGAGAGCGAAGCCTTCGGAGGTCGGAGATGCCCACGCGGTGCATCAGCAACCGCGGCTTGAGATCGAGGCGCGGCGGAGGAAGCCCCCCAGGCGACAGTTCCGACGGAGAAAGCAATTCCTCTCGCGATCCACCCCCGTACAGAAACCACAACTCGGGCGGCAGTCGGGATCCCGGCAGAGGAGGACGGCGGTCGTCAGACGACGACTCAAATAACGAAAGGCGGAGACGCGGTGGATCGGGGAGAGGCGATAGAAGCGCAAGGCGCGAAGACCCTTACCGACACCCGCGGAGACGCCACTCGGACGACCGGTGGCCGTCGGACGACGACCCCGCGGACGATCCGAGTGATCCGAACGACAACGATTACAGCGACTACAACTATAGATGCAGACGGCGTAATAACAACAACACTGCGTGTAGACTGGCATTCCACCAGGCGGTGAATATTGATGCACATCGCAAATAAGTTAAAGGGCAAAGCGGCAGAAGGGTTGAGGGCGCACACAATCAGCTACCCGAAGGTCGAGCACCTGTTACGCGATCTGACGTTGCAGTACGGTAATATCGGCATATCCGACGAGGTAATGTCGCAAACGAAGGTACTAACGCAGGAGTTGGGCGAAACAGCGGGCAATTTTGGATTACGTATGCAAAAACTCCACAATCGGCTGTTGACGATAATCGAGTCAGCGCCCGGCCTGTCGAGCTTCGACAGGAGAGTGCGAACTCGCGACGCGAACCAAAACGCACTCCAGCACTTTATATTCGGCCTAGCCCCTCCGCTTGACCACCAGGTGCGCGGCGTCAATCCGCAGTCCCTTAACGAAGCAATAAAAAAGGCCCTCGAGTTTGAGGGCATGCAAAGCGTACGCCGCACAGCGAAGACGTCTGGAGCATCCGGGACCCCCGCAACGGGCTAAGTGCTGGTGATGAGAGCGGTAGCAACAACCGATGCACCGCCGAATCAGCAAAAAAAGGAACAAGCCCCGAAAACTGGGAACGTCCCGGCCAGTAACAGCCAAGCCACGGACGGTCAACCCGCGTATTGCGAATATTGCGAGATTGGCGGGCATGCAACTGAAGGGTGCCGAGCCCTTATGTCGCACGTAACGTGAAAAATGATAGTAAACCCGTTCAAAGAAATTAATAGGCAAAAGCGAGAAAACGGTAATAACAATAACGGGAATACTGGTAACAATAACAACAATAAGAACAAATACAGAGGTAAAAATAAAAAAAATAATAACAGAAATAACAACAGCGGAAATTCGGGCGGCAACACTAACAATGCTAACAACAATAATAACAATAGCGGCCCCAAGGCAAACGACAAAAATGCCGCACCGAAATCGGACGAAGGTAACAAGTCCGAGAATTTAAACTAGACAAACGTTCGCGACAATCCCCGAGCCACGGACGTCTAGTTAACAAAGAAACAACCAAGCAACAGTTCAAAGACGCGAATATAAAATTCCTGAAAACAGGGAGGCAACCGCCCCTCGTAAAGTTAAAAAGTAGCCATCTCAAAAATGGAGAAGGTATATTCTACGTGGATTCGGGGGCGGATGTCTCGATAACACAGGCACACAAAAAAAACTAAGTCTCTGATATTTGAACGCGACACATATATTCCCATGTAATTTGATCCGCTGATCACGAATCCGCGGTCCAATTGATCCCATGACGTCTGGGTCAAGGGCATTTGAAGGTAAAAATTGAACACACACATTTTAGTTGAAAAAAATGACTAATCTTTATGTTTTTTGGGTCGCTGAATAATAATTCGAGGTCGGTTTGACCTCAAGTAGTAAAGGTCAAGGGCATTTGAAGGTCAAACGTGTTTATTTTGGAAATAATGCATTTTTTACTGCAGATTCTGAAAGAACAAAAAATTTTACGTCCAAAACTGTATTTTTTAATTTTTTTAATATGATCCAAAGGTCATTCAAGGTCATTATAAGTGGTGATGTGGAGAATCAATTTAATCACTGCAAAATTACGAAAATATGGTTCCCTTCACCTAAACTATTGCGGTAATCTATTTTCGTGGTTGCTGGATCAGAATACGAGGTCTTTTTGACCCCATCACACCTGAGTCAAGGGCACTTGAAGGTCGAAATTGGGAAAAATATCGTTTTAGTGGAATAAACTACTTATCATTATGTTTTTTGGTTCGCTGAATTCGAATTTGAGGTCGGTTTGATCTCAAGCTGTGAAGGTCAAGGTCATTTTAAGGTCAAACTTGTTTATTTTGAAAAAAAACTGCATTTTTGACTCCAGATTCTGAAAGAACGGAGTAGTATCTATCAGTAATACCTATCTTGTGTTAGCACCCAGGACACCTCCACGTGGTGACGGCAGAAACGGTTTTGTTTTTCTTGTTTGTTTTCCGGCTAAGCCCTGGGATGAAGGCATGACGCCGTCATGGCTGGCAAAAAAGTCTACGATGCAGGGTCTTGGATGCCCAGTATCGGCGATTAGTCAGGGTGAGCAAGCGGGCCCGCAATCGTCGTCATCAAGTGACCGCAGCTCTTTACTAGTTGGTGACTTGGCTAATAAGGAGTATGATGCTACAAGAAGAATTGAAGATGCTGCAAACCACTTTTGTGGCACTGATAAAAATATTTTTTGTTACGTTTGCGGGAAATATGAAGTAAGCAAATATCGTAGGTCAATGAATAAAAAATGTACAGATATATATGAGAAATGTTATAAAAAAGAACTTTCTGTTCAAAATTCAACGTTTGCTCCAGAAACTATTTGCTGCTCTTGTTTTAATATGCTTATCCGATGGGATAAAACCAGAAATGATAAAATTTTGAAATATACTTCACCAGTAATATGGTCAATACCTGAATCCGAGAAAGATTGTTATTTTTGCAATACCAATGTTAAAGGACTCAACGTTAAAACAAAGTCACAGATATCATACGCACTAGTATCTTCCGTTGTACCAGCAAAATCTAGGGTAGAGTGTGCTGACGAAAAAATGGATACGAGTCCATCAATGAATGAAGCTTCAACGAGTAAAGAAACTGATAGGGAGGAATGGTTTGACAGTGTAGAAGAATCTCTCGATAGCTCCGACCAAGATGATCATGAAGAAGAATATGTTCCAAAATTGAGGGAGGAAGAAAATAAACCTGTAAAACTATTCAATCAAGAAAGTTTAAGTAATTTTATCAGGGATATGGGGCTTCCTAAAGATGCTTCTGAATACATGGCCGCTGTGTTGAAAAATCGAGGAATGCTTGAACGAGGAACGAAGTCATCAGTCTACAGAAATAGAGAAAAAGAATTCCGTCAATATTTCAAGAAAGACGAAGAAGGTACTCTAGTATATTGCACAGATGTTTTAGGTTTGATGAACGAAATGAAAGAAGGTATTTATGTTCCTGAAGAATGGAGATTGTTTATAGATTCCTCAAAACGGAGTCTGAAGGCAGTGCTTCTCAATAATGGAAATGGGTACGCAAGTCTACCTTTAGCGCACTCAACGCAATTGAAAGAAAGTTACGAAAATGTGGAATACGTATTGGATAAAATACGATATAAAGAACATAATTGGCAGATTTGTGGCGATCTAAAAATAATAACGATTCTTCTTGGTCAACAGTCAGGATTTACAAAGTATCCCTGCTTCCTATGTTTATGGGATAGTAGAGATCGCGAAAACTATTATGTAAAAAAAAATTGGCAATCAAGAGCACAACTAGTTCCTGGAAGTTACAATATACTGAAACTGCCTTTAGTTGATCCCTCAAAAGTTTTACTTCCGCCTCTTCACATAAAACTTGGGCTGATGAAACAGTTTGTCAAAGCGTTGGATGAAGGTGAAAAATGTTTTAAGTACTTAGTGGAGCGATTCCCTCGATTAAGTGAAGCGAAGTTGAATGAAGGGATATTCGATGGACCTCAAATCCGTAAAATGTTTAACGATGAAAAATTCATTGATACCATGAATGACTTAGAGAAAGCTGCATGGCTCAGTTTCCGAGATGTTTGTCAGAACTTTTTGGGAAATAACAAAAGCGATGACTACAAAACTATTGTAGCAAATATGATAAAAAACTATAAGTGTTTGGGATGTTTGATGAGTCACAAAGTTCATTTTATGGATGCTCATCTCAGCTATTTCCCTGATAACTTGGGAGATTACAGCGAAGAACAAGGGGAACGGCTCCATCAAGATCTGAAAGAGGCTGAAACTAGATGGCAAGGGAAATGGGACGTAAATATGTTGGCGGACTACTGTTGATTACTGAAAAGAGATCGAGTGTCAGATGATGAAGAAGATGACGAGAGCGCAAAAAGAATTAGAAATCCGCTACACAGATCCTTCGAAAGTAAAAGAAAGCGTTATAGAAGAAAAAACAATAGCTAAGTCTCATATTTATAGTTCTGCAGAGATTCAGTTCTTTTTTTACCTTGATGGGGCGACCCTTATCTGGTCCTTGAGGAGACAGACGAACCTTGTATTCTGGTTCAACGATCACCAAAATAGATTACCGCAATAGTTTAGGTGAAGGGAACCATATTTTCGTATTTTTGCAGTGATTAAATTGATTCTCCACATCACCACTTATAATGACCTTGAATGACCTTTGGATCATATTAAAAAAATTAAAAAATACAGTTTTGGACGTAAAATTTTCCGTTCTTTCAGAATCTGCAGTAAAAAATGCATTATTTCCAAAATAAACACGTTTGACCTTCAAATGACTTTGACCTTTACTACTTGAGGTCAAACCGACCTCGAATTATTATTCAGCGACCCAAAAAACATAAAGATTAGTCATTTTTTTCAACTAAAATGTGTGTGTTCAATTTTGACCTTCAAATGCCCTTGACCCAGACGTCATGGGATCAATTGGACCGCGGATTCGTGATCAGTGGATCAAATTACATGGGAATATATGTGTCGCGTTCAAATATCAGAGACTTGGTTTTTTTTGTGTGCCTGTGTAATCAAAGTCGGGCAACTAGTGCAAAATTTCGCGTTTAATCAAAATAAAATAACAAGAATTTCTAGCGTCACGGCAGGCATTACACACTCTCTCGGAGAAGCTATAATACAAATCGAAGAGCTAGAGTGCAAAATGCAAGTCATGACGGACGATTTTCCGGTAGAGAACTCGGTAATTATTGGGTGGGATATAATAGAGAGTTATGGCGGCTGCTTAGATACGGCAAATACACGCCTAATTCTCAATAACAGAGAATTTGCGTTATTAAAAGACGAAAGGATCTCAGTCGCACCCACAGTAAAAATGGTAATAAGCGCCCGCGTACGTGACAACGGCATAAAAACAGGCTGGGTCCCGCTACAGGACCTGCACCCGAGCCTACTCTTCGGAAATTTTGTCGCGGAAAAATCCAAAAGTAACCGTATCTACACGGAGTGTATAAACACTAGCGACGAGGAAATCAGGATAACGACTCCTTTTGTTGAACTGCACGAGTGTGAAACTACCGAAAATACGAGCAGCCGAACCGACGGGGACGATTCGACCGAAAATTCAACAAAATTTTCGGCATGCTTGCGCCGCATACATGATGCGAACGAATATGCCGAAAAACATCCAGAAGTAATAGCTCTCAATGAACGCTTACAAGCGAATAGCGCAGAGAGACGCGAGCGCGTAGAAACAATTCTGAGTCTCGCAGATTTAAGCGCTTGCAACGCGGAGGAAGTAAATCTCATTCGAGAAATAATAGACGAATACGCGGGCGTGTTCGGTTTAGAAGGCGAACCATTACCGACCACTCACTTACTTCAGCACAAAATAATATTAAAATCTAACAAGGTGATTAGAAACCACCGGTTCAGATTTACATCTGCTTTAAAAGAGCATATGATCCGCGAGCGTTTACACACACACACACACACACACACACACACGTGTGTGTTTGTGTGTGTGTGTGTGTGTATATATATATATATATATATGCCTTTCACTGTACGACGCATTGGAAAAAATTTTAAATTTGGCGGTTATCGGCCGAGGTAAATGGTATCTACAGCGAATGGCACTCTAACTAGAATCCTGTTTTACCATAGCGCTAGCAGGTTGTCAAACTCGCTGTTAAATGATAAACAGTGATTGTTTAACTAAACAAAAATAATATTCAGTTCAATTTTTCAGTAAAGATTTTAGTTTTAAGGGGTTATGCCTGAGTTAAAATTCAAAAAAATCAAATTTTTTTTTATTTGATTTTTTAATAGCAAATTTACTGTAGAATATACTGTTGAAACTCCTTTTGCCCGAAAAAATTTTGTTACAAAATTATAGGCAAAATACTAAAAATATATAATTTGTCAAAATTAAGTATTTTTCATATTTTATTCTATAGCGCTTTTGTTTATTCAAAGCCATTACATTTTTATAGAAAATTTAACGTTAAATGTGCATACAAACTCCTTTTGATAAAAGACAGTTTTATTAAAAATAACACAAATTATTTATTTATGAATTATTGCATATAGTAAATAGCTCATTCTGATGAAAGCATAGATTTTTTTATTGTGAATGTTAAAAATAAAATAAATTTATCTGTTTCATTAATTTAATCTTTTTAATAAAATAATAAGCATGCGTGCAAACTAAAATATTTTTATAAATTACCACCTATAAACATGGTACCATACAGCATATGGAAAAGCCAATCACTGTTTTACCAACCTAGTTAAGTTTGCTATCAGACAGCTCTTTCGTCTGCTTGATCTGCAGTCTAGTGCAAGCTTGATGTTGTGAATTTTGATCTGAAGTGAAAACTTCTGAGTGTCAGTGGTGTTTAAATTTAGATAAGTATTTTGGACTCTAAATAACACATTATTTGTGAAGAACTTGTTCTTTGTGAGTGTGTTCTTTATTTTTAGGTATATAAGCTGTCAATGGCATGTGAACGATAAGGTACTTCTGTGTTCGATGCAAGGTTAGATGTTGTGGAAGTTGGCTGTAACTATTAACAATCCTAGAAAGTCATGGGTAAGCAATACCAACAATTATATTCATATGAAACATACTGACTGTGAATGCGTATAAAAATTTATATTTCAATTTCAGCTTTTGATACTAGTATATCAATATGCGTGGCACCCGGGTCTTAATATATCCCTTAATACAGGGATATTTTATGCCAAAACACAAAAAAATATGCCAAGCAGTTTCTGTAAGTTCTACCCGATAAATGGAAATAAGTTTCATGTATAAACTTTAAATGCAGTTTTCTCAAGTTTTGAATTTTTGTGATTTTAGGTCAGTTGCCGCAGGATTTCTCAACAACTATGGGACCGATCAAGCTGAAATTTTTTAGAGAACTCCAGGAAGCCCTTCTTCACTGCTTGAACGGAGGGAAATTGGCTAAGGTAAGTTTAAAGAATGTTACGCATGTGAACATATGCATAATTTACTATAATTATGAATATTATGACCTTATGTGTTTCTAAATATTTAAAATTTTTATGTTTCAGTAATCCCTTCCGTTCAAGCTGAGGAGAAAGACATTTACAAGATTGCCCATCCAGTTTGGTCTATATTCATCACCCGGATGCTGAGAATTCATACGGCAAAGGGAAAAATCTGATCAAATTTAATACTTCACACATGGAATTGTTTGTATAGTAAGTATAGATATATAATTGTTTAAAAATATGTAAAATTACAATTAATATGTATACTTTAAGTAGAAAAAAAAATTTTTTTAATATTACTTATAAATAATTTTTTTTTGCCTAATAACTAATAATTTGTTTTTTTCAGGTTTAACTCAGGCATAACCCCTTAAACTAATAATTTTAACTGAAAATTGCACAAGTATTTTATTTAGTTTAAAATCTAGGTTATTATTGTGTTATTGTGAGTCTATTATTGTGTTGTGAAATATCAAGATTATAAAAAACAATAAGATGACTGGCTCAAGAAACAGAAAGCCAAGCTCATCTGCACAAGGAAAGCGTAGGTTTGGAAGAAAGAAGAGGAGGCAAAGGAGGTTCTACAGAAGTGAACCATCGTCAACGACCATCCCATCTTCAAGAAATGAAGCACCATCGGAAGCACATCCTTCATCGTCTACTGCACCTGGACCACCAGAGAGAGAAATGCCACTTCCATCGACATCCAGTGCAAGATCTCCAACAAGAACTACGCAACCATCAACATCAGGTACAGCAGCTATGCAGTTTGCACAGCCAGAAATTCCAGTATCCAGATCAAGACAGAAATTAACATCAGAGTATGTAGAAGTTGGTTCTATACAATATAGAATTTTTGACATTTCTATACTTTTGCCCGGATTACAAGAATTTCTGGTTTGCAAAAACTGTGGCGGAGATATCACTTTTAATGAAGTTGATATCAGAGGCCTGGATAGCAAACTATCTATGACTTGTAATAATTGCTGTAAAGCTGAATCCATTGACTCATGTAGGCAAATTGGTCAAAAGCGTAACGCCTTTGAAATCAATAAGCGAGTAGTTTTAGCAATGAGAGTTCTGGGCCATGGACACACTGGTTTAAAAACCTTTTGTGGAATCATGGATTTTTTACCACCAGTTGCTCATAGTCATTTTGGAACTATCAATCATGAGTTAAAAATTTCGAGTCAAAGAGTAGCTACCGAGTCAATGAAAGCAGCTATGCAAGAAAAATGTAATACAGATGAGACTCAGGAGAATTGTTGTGATATGGTTTCCGGTGATGGATCTTGGAGGAAACGAGGATTTTCTTCCCTTCAAGGAGTATCAACGTTGATCCGGAACGACAATGGCAAAGTGATTGATGTGGCACCGAAACAATCATTTTGTAAGGCTTGTGAATCACATCAAGAGGAGGACACTGAAGAATACAGAGAGTGGTTTGAAGCACATCAAGACCAGTGCTCCGCCAATCATCAGGGAAGTTCTGGAAAAATGGAAGTAGACGGTATTGTGGAAATGTTCAAAAGATCAGAGGCATTACACGGTATCAAATACAAGAGCTATATAGGAGATGGCGACTCAAAAGTATACAAGGCCCTCTGTGATGCCAAGCCATATAGAGAAGATTTTTTCATCATCAAGAAGGAATGTGTTGGACACGTGTAGAAGAGAATGGGAACCAGACTGAGAAATCTGAAGAAAACTTTGGCTGGCCAAAAACTGTCTGATGGTGCAGGGATAGGTGAAAAGAACCGTCTGACAGCTCAAAGAATTGATCAACTTACAACATATTAAGGCAATGCCATCCGAAGCCATCATCATTCTGTTGAAGAAATGTCCAATGCCATCTGGGCAACATTCCATCACAAATCTTCAACGGATCAAGAGCCGAGACACCACCTTTGTCCCGTGGGATCAGACAGTTGGTGTAAATGGCAAGCAGCCAAAGCCAAGGGACAACTGAAGAATTTCCAACATCGAGACACGATTCCTATAGCAATTATGGAGGTAATCAAGCCAATTTACAAGGACTTGACGCAAGCAGACCTGCTGGAGAGATGTATTGGAGGCTTCACCCAGAACAGCAACGAAAGCTTCAACCAGTCCATCTGGAAACTCGTCCCCAAGGAAACTTTCAGCGGCCTCACAGTCTTGGAGATTGGAATTTTCATTGCTGTTGCTTCCTTCAATGATGGCAAAGCTGGAGTACTTCAGGTGATGAAGAATTTCAATGTGCATCCGGGATCTTCTGCAGTAGACTGGGCCAAGAGTGCAGACGAACAACGGCTTTTCTGGTCAGACAAGAGAGCAATGGAATCTACACTAGAAGCCCGAAAAGCTAAGAGGAAAAGGAATAATCCGGATGATGATTCCTACTCAGCTGGGGCACACTAAACATTTACACAAATAACCCCTATACTTCTCACTCCTAACCAAACACTGAAACGAGCATTCACTACAAGCTTCATATCACTTTTCATCCAACATAGACAATACACACATTACAAAATAAAATGAAAATTTGGTCAGAGCAGAGCTGACAGTTTTCCAGTTTTCTTTTTTTTCATAACCATGCACATTAGTGATAGTTTAGTCTGCTTGAGTCTGCTGGCTTGCTGTTAGCTCAACAGCTGATCAGCTGTTCTCTGACCTACTTTTTATCAATCACATCTGGACAAAAGCTTTTTAGCTTCTAATGTTCATTTCTTCTGCTCTTTTGCTACATGGATGAGAAACAGCATTTGTAAGTATATTTTTAAATATTTAGAATTTATTATAAAATATTTATTAAGAATACGTTAACTCAAAGTATGTTGAATAATTTTTCACAAAAATTTAGCATACTTTGAGTTAGAATTATAAAAAAATTTAAAAACTACTGAATTTAATATTTTAACCTTTTTTCACTTATTACATATTTTGTGTTTCAGAGGACATAAGCTTTCATAATGAAGCTTTTTTGAATACGCGTCTCTCCAGTCATCATCCCCAGACAGCTACTTTTGGATTATATTTGGCCTAGACGTTGAAAATTATTTGTAAGTATACTTTATTTTATTAAATATTAAGTAAAACTTTAAATGCCATTTACTCAGAATTAGGTTTTTCATGATTTTTATTCACTTGCCGCAGGTTTTCTCAGGAACGGATGAACCAATTGAGCTCATATTTTAAAGAAACCTTCGGGATAGGTTTCCTCACAAACTGAGCGGAGCAGAATTGGAAAAGATAAGTTCAAAGTGAATGTTACGTATGTTTACATATGTAACATTCACTATAATTACTAATATTGTCAATGTATGTATAATTAATTATATTGATTTTGTATTTTTCAGAAATCCCTTCCGCTCAGTTTGTGACCAGACTTATAAGAAAGATTTTCCAGTCTGGTTGACCAGGATTGAAGGTACGGTTCCTTCAGAAACCTGCGGCAAGTAAAGAAAATTGATGAAAATCAGGACTTTTGGTAAGTAAATACCTTTAATTGTTTTTAAATGTTATACTCACTTTATGCATATTTTTTATGCATAAAAGTGATGTATAATACTTATATTTTAAATGAAAAATGTAGTTTTTAGAGCACCTACATATATTAATTTTTTACAGCCCTAATCATTTTTCTTTTTTTTCAGGTTTTAACCCAGTCATAACCCCTTAAATGTGACTAACTAGAGGGACACTCGGGCAGAGTGACCTCTTGGAAGGTGTTGCGGAGACAGCCCCCGAGATCGGGTGGCTCTGGCCTTTTATAGGAATACGGGATGATTGGAAGAGGGCAAGGGGTGAGGTGGTGGCGGAAAGGAGGATCTTAATCCTTCTTGTCTCCAAGCGCCGTGTAGTGCACAGAAGCGAATACTTATGTGTACATATTGACACAAATGTCGGTCCAGTTTAGGATGGGGGAATTTGATGTCCTTTTTACGACCACACGTAATCTGTGTAATACACACTGTTGGTCTGCTTCGTCCCCCTGGGCAGGAAGATATTGATTATTTGTGCAGCCTTTTCTGGTATTGCAGTGAGTCGTCCGATTCCATTTACCGCCGCCTTGTTGGTCTGGTAGGGGACGATATCGATGTATCACCTGTCGGTAATGTATCATGACGTTACACTCCCCCTGCTAACTGTAGATCAGCGCCGGGCGGTGAATACGGTTTGAACCTGGTGAAATAGAGGAGAAATGAGTGGAATTGCAAGGTTTATAGGAGGATTTTGGAGTTTTTCTTTGACCTTCACTACAAAGAGAATCATTAAAAGATTAAATATGGTATTTGTTGACTCTTTTTTTTTGTTTCCTCGAGCTTCTATTTCTTACTCTGCTTATATTTTTATAGTCCTCAATCTTGCAACGGGCGCTTCTTCCCCCTGTTTCCTTGGACTTCTTCTGCTCGTACTCATAATTGCTGTATGTGGGAGATTAGTCGATTTTTCTTCCCTAGTGTTGACTAGTCCTTGCGTTTTGTCATCAGTCTGCTTTCAACCTTGTATCGTCACACATCATGTTTCCGGAAGTAGTTTGCTCTTATAACGCGTTGGCCATAGCGTGTGTTACTTTGATGATGGTAGTCTGCTTCTCCTTTTTATGGCGTTGTTTGCCTTCCGTGTTGTGTGCAGATAACTCTCAAGCGCGGGTGTTCAATCCTAGTTAGGAGCCATTGGTACCGGCTCCTGAGTCGGGCGCATGCGACTCCACGGGGCCTCTCACGTCGAATGAGATCGAAGTCGCGGAGTCCGTCTCTCCGGTAAGTCTCTTGACTTTTGTTCTATTTTTTTTACGTATGGCTAGTATTTAATACTTTCATTTGGTTTGTGCAGGTCTTCCCTTCTCCTGATGATACGAGAATAGTTCTGCGCGATCGATTAGGATGGGTCCCTTGCCACTTAGAGCGCTGGGACTTTCCTCACCTCTCCTGTGGAATCTGTGGTCAAAGGGTGACTTCTTTTCCGCCTTATTTATTGGTAACTATTGCTCTCTTGTCTGTTGTCTGGTTGGTTGAGAATTCATCTTTAATAATTTTGTCCTTTGTTTCTTAGGAATGGAGGCCTTTAATCGATTTTCCCGATCCTTTTGAAGATGAAGATGAAGATTAAAATAAAATTCTTCTGAAATATTGCCGATTGCTTGATTTATGTGAATAAATGGTTGATCTCTCGTATTCCTGGTTTGTTTTTATTGCCTTTAAGGAGTTTTTGTTTTCACAATTATTTGATATAAGCTTTACATTTATATTTCTTTTGGTTTGACGATTATATATAATTTACTGAATCAATCTACCATCTATTATTATTGTTTCGTGTTTTTTTTGTGTTGACTTTTAAGATATTAATACGTTGACATCAATTTCACACTACTCTACTAAATTGTTACCATTTTATATTTTTTTTGCCATTATTTATGGTATAAATATTTCGAACATCAATTTCATACTATTCTACTGAATTGCTATATATTTTTTTGCCATTATTTATGGTATAAATATTTTGACATCAATTTCACACTATTCTACTGAATTACTATCATCATTTTTTTAATATTTTTTATAAATATTTTAAACATTAATTTCACACTTCTCTACTGCATTGTTACCATTTTTTTAATATATTTTTTTCCCATTATTTATGGTATATCGACATGCTTTGACGAGCTACCCTTTGGTTAGTTATTAAACCGAATATAAATATTCTTATCTTAATTAGTTACCTTATCGAGATTATTTTTGCTCTTTTTGTCATTGTTTAACTCTTTTAATGGTAGTTGTTACAATGTCATTCTTATACATAGTTACAATTATTTGTTGCACACATGTCTACATGCTGAATTATTATTGCGCCGCCGTTAAGCGTAGTATCATTACAATTATCTCATATAGTTACGATAGTACAATTCAAAGCTCCTTGCACAGGTGTTATACGTTAATAGACTTAACTTACTAAGGTTAAGTATTTTTACGCATACATTTTTTTTGCAGTTATTATTTTCTTTCCTTTTCTTGCTGATCACACTTATGCGCTCTTACAAGACAGGATTATATATTCGTATATCAACGTACCTGTTGATGGTCTGTTACGCTGTTGCTTACTTGGTAATTTTTATTCGAGTATATATAAGGATTGTTGCGATCCTAGTTATCTTATCGTATGAGTAATATCGCATAATGGTTCCTATGTTCGTTGTTACCCTGGGTTAACTAGCTGCTATGGTTATATGTATGTTCTCACAATCCAACCATATTGAATTGGTTTCTCTACTGCAGGTGTATGTTTAATATTTGTCATACGTTTGGAGCATATAGACATCTGTCGGCGTTCGTTCTTACTGTCATAATGCGTTACAGATCTCTATAGGCGTCGTAATTTTAATGATAAGGTCTTAAAGTTACCTCTACATGCTTGTCTTTTACTTACGGCGTAGTGCGTTCAATGATTACTAGGCTAACTCTTAATCTTATTACGAATGGACAGTACTTATATTGAAAATGACTACATATATATTTTTTCATTTTCCTCTCTTCTCGTGCCTTTGGGAGTACAAGACCACAATTGTGCTGTAATGTTAATTGTTATTTCCGTTCCTGACTTATAAGTGATAACAAAAAAAAACTTTAAAATCTAGTTCATATCTTTGTTCTCATCGCTCATCGGTTGCGGAGAGAATTCCAAGGGGGCCAGAATTTTCTCCTCAACTGTGACATGGTATGCATCGACCATTTGTCCCACCACGTTGATTAAGCTTGGTTACAAAAGGTTTAGTTCGCATGTATTGTTTAACTTACTAACTGCTTGGTTACATGATCACGGACTTTTAGGCTGAGTGTATTGCTATCTTATACTAATTCAATCCAATCATCCTTATCGTTTCATTATTATCAATGATGATATACACAGATTTCTATTAATGTGTCACTGCTAAATAAAACTTAGCTTCATCGGAATCAGGGTTGCCACCTTTAATATATGTATATCTTTTCGTTAATAATAGTAGTTTAAGAAAAGTTACTAGATTATTTGAGTACTAATTCTATGGTTATATATATATATATGTGTGTTTATATACGGTTAAGTGATTATACTAAGAGAGATTAATTATTTTATTTTTGAGATTATAAGTGTTTAAGTGTTAAAATATGTATAGATATATGCATACTTGGTTAAATGCTTATCTTAAGAGAGATTAAGTATTTTAGTATGAGATTCTAAGGTTTTTAAGTCCTGTTGTATGAATATATATATATATATATATATATATATATATATATATGTATGTATGTATATATAGTGTTAGTAGAAAAGGGTTTTATTTTAATAGTATCTTATAATACATATTTACCAAGATTTATTGATGAGAAAGTAATGTTATGTAGTATCGATATTTTTAACCTTTTTTCCTTACTTGTTTACTTCCTTGTAGATATTAATTAACACTATACTGTATATATTGACTTATACTTACACTAAATAATTAAACTAAATTTAATAATAAATAGTAATTAATCTAAATAAATCGCGTTAACTCGAAAATTGCGCTTTGCCGACTACGTTTGAGTGTGCAAGCTTTCAAGTTTAGACGTAAAATGGTGGACAAAAGGAGTTTTCAGTGTGTAGTAGTCTTTCATTTGGTATACCTATATGTATAGTCCTTTGTTTCAAAGTATATGGTGTAAACAGAATCCATGATTAAGTATGTGTGAATATGTGTATAACACAATATTCAAAGACTTTATCCCTCGGTGTTTTTTAATATTATATATTATATTGTCCGTCTCCTTGCTTCTCGCTTCTCCTTCCCCCGCCTGAGATTGGCCGGGGAAGAAACACATTTCGATCTATAGGCTGTTGTGCTCCTCTATATGTAAGTCATAATTTGTCACACATTATAATTGTATTGTGCTTATTTATTTATTGAAATAAATTGACAGTTTCCTGAAGAGGGTGACAGTGTTCACCGAAACGTCGAAACAAAAGGAAAAATGGTATAAATTAATTTTTACCTTTTTCCCAACACTTGCCTCGGAGAGATCGGTAGACTCTTTCATATAATAGAATCCATGATGTATTATAAATATACACTACAGTTAAATATATTCTGCACATGTGACGGTTACGGAAACCGATTGCGGCCGATTCGCATGTGCTCAGCTCGTCTCTAATGACAATTATGTTAATTTTGAGATATGTTCAAAATAATTTAGACGCTATTACAATTTGGACTGTTTTGCTGTTGAATACTTATAGCTACATATAGTCCTATACATTTTTCTCTAGAGATGTGTTTATGGAACTTTGTTGGGGTAGGCTAGTCGCTAGTATAAAGGTTATTGTAACGCACTTCGAAACTGTTATCCACACTATCATTGAAATCATTCACGTATTTACTACATGCGACGTTGAAAGTTTTATTTCATTAACAGCAATGCTCTATCTCCAGCTTTTGCTAAGTTCTGACACTACTGTGAGTTTTAATTTTAAACAGGCAATTATTAAAGTGCTACGTTTACGTTACAAAAGGTGTCGAGTCAATATACTAAGTCCACCAATTATACTACTTCAAGTAAGTAAATCTGGCAAATCTCAAAAAAATATTTTGTATAATGTATGAGATTTTAATAATTTTTAAATTATTTTATTCATCTTTAGATGTAACAGCATAAGTTGAAGAAAAAACGACACCTATAGTACCTAAACCACAACCACGATTAGAATCTGTTGAAGTAGATGAATAGTTTGATGTAGACAATGTTGTGTCGATGGTTCTATTTGGCGGTGAAGGTTTCAATCAAGCAGGTGCTGCAGCTAGAGCAGTAAATCTTTTCAAAGCCTTATTAGGTTCTGGAGATTTTCCACAATTGTTGTGTTGGACACGCCACAAGCTGAGGATGATGAAGCTATGGTAGAACTTGCTATTGCTCTCAGTTTATAAGATCACAAAGGTGGTGCATCAATACAAGTATTACAAGAACGTTTAAAACATAATCTAGCCAATTTGCAAGGACTCGAAGCGCACCTTAGTGTATAAGCTCTACAGAGTTTAAAACAGATGAACTTTTTTGATTGAGGATTAGCTTGTACCTGAGGTTGATTATTTTCCAAATAGCACAAGAAGGTTATGAAGGTATGTAGTGTTATATTGTAAGTTTTAATATGTCTGGTTTTTTGGTTTTTATAATTGGTTTATGTAATTGGTTTATATAATGCTATTACTACTACTGGTAATATTATCATTATCACTATCATTAGAATGATTTCGAGCATTCTTGAAGTACTGTAATCGTCTTTTACATTATCCAATGATGATTCAAAAGTACCATTAAAGTAGACCACGATTGAAGTAGCTTTTTGTTGATATTGCCAACATCTTTATCAATTGAAGTTCATGTAATTGCTCTTCTTTCTGCTCTACATAACTCTAACTCTGTTTATCATTGTCATAAGGTACTATTTTATCTAGTAAGAATAAGAATTTATATATACATAGCATAAAATAATTATTAAAATTGTAGGATTAAGTATTCCTGAAGCATGTTCTTGATGTACTGAAAGTGATGCGAGAAATAGAAGATCCTTGCTATATTGATGTTGAAAATTTTCACAGATTGGTTATGATAGTATGAAGTATAGTTGTTATTTGTCTACAGAATTTGTATACGTTATTGAACAACTGGCTCAAAAACAATTGAGGAAATTTATAGTACGTCTAATATATTTTTAATAAATGATCAATGTATCTAACCATTTTGTCTTATTGTAAATACTGTTTTAGTTCCTATTCTCGAGCAAGATAAATCAACACCACACATGTCAGCTATTTAAGATTGATTACTTTATACAGCTTGCGGCATAATATTCTTTGGAATCGAATATTTTTGAAGGATCAAAATATTATGAACAAGACAAAATGATATTTAGATTTTGGAATATGAAATGCGAGTATTTATTAATGATGAGAATTGAGGAAATCTCTTTTTTCGATATTATGATGTTCAGCTGTTGGAGCACAATTGAAGAATTTTAATGTACATGTTTAACTTATATTTTTTATTTTTATTTATTATACAGATCGCGACTTGACATAGGTTATAATAAAATAATTGTATGTATTATCGATGCGTACTTATCAGAAATATTTTTATTGTGAGTTGCAGTGTCTCGTAAGCAACACTGTACAAAGTTATACAAGTCAATGCGATTGGAGAGTTCGATGGTAGTCTACGAGTATGGCATACATTGTAAACATGGATGGAGTCTCCATTCAGTTGATTGGAGAGCAATCTGGCATTTGATCAGGATGGAAATGCTTTGGAGACAGAGAAATTGTCAGGGTGGCATCTGCCAAAGGGACGCACATAAACTTGGTATACAAGTTTTTCGAAGTTCAAAGGCATTGTTCTGTACAGGAGGCTATAGCTTATTTTTCTAGTGAAGTGTAAATTTGGGTAAATAGTCTGTTAAAGAAGAAATAAGTTCACAGGGTGTCGCACATATTGAAAAATTTTGTGAGTAAATAAAATAATGTGTGATAATTTTTTGAGACTATTTTTAATGAATAAATAATTTTAATTTCAGGGAAAAGTACCTATAGACTATATTCGAGCAGTTTGGTTAATTTGCAAAGAATCTGCGTTAAGAGATTATTTAGCTAAACATGTAGAGCCTTCATTTAATGCTCAAGAAAAAGAAGTTTGGAATATTGTCAATTTAATTGCCAAATATGAAGAAGAATTTTAGTAAGTTAAATAAACAAACTTTTACATATTTATTACTGTTAGCTTATTAAATATTTCATAACTTTTACAGTCTTCATAATGATTTTTTTAAGTGATAAGGTTTTGATACCTTTAAATAATATTTTATAATAAAATTTTTTTTGCTTTTTCAGCTATTTTTCATTAAGGAAATCCATTAGAATCTTCTGTTCTATTTGGTAAAAATCTTTTTTTTAAACAATCTGCTTGCAATTTATCAATACTATTAGAAGCATCAGTATATATAATTATTTTTGCAGCTCAAGTTTTTCCACAACAACCTGCATTCACTTTTACTCAAATAGGTATACCACTTTGCATCAAGAATGAACTACTAACAGAAGATGAAATTCTTCTTACAAATGAAATACTATTTTATAATTCTGAAAAGACATTACCAATTTCTTTCAGAATATCGATGTCAACAATTTAACAGTTATTTCAGCAGGAAATGTACAATCATCTTCTCCATCATTTCAATTACCGGACTTTTCTGTATCTTCACTGAATTTCAGTCTACAAACTGCTGCTATTAATCAATGGACTACTGTTAGTGACTTTAGTGATCAATGGAAGATAGACGCTTAAATGGGTACTGAAATCAATGAGACTGATAAAGCATTTTATCAAACAAGGTATCCAGACATGTAATAATTATTGTAATAATTATTAAAAGGACAATATTTAAGAGTGTATGAGACGTGAATTTAATGATACGCGGTTTAGAAACCCAGATAACATTTTTCAAAAATATTCGAATAGGAACAATGGGATCTGGGACTCAAAAAGCTAGTTTAGAAATAGACCACGTAATATTAATGGTAGATTTTGAGATAGAAGGAATTCATTCAATTCAATAAATAGTGGATATTGAAGGAATCATTTAAATTTTAGAAATTTCTATACAAAGCGCTGACAAACGAATAACTATGACAATAATTTTAAAAAAGACCTTCAGAAAAATAGGCATGATTCTTTAGAAAAACAGCATTACTATTGCTCATCGCAAATCCAAATCTCAAAGTTTTTTTGAAGAGTGATATAGTTTGGGATTACTTGTTAACAAATAATAAAGTATAATTTATTAAATTTTGGATTGCTTTGAATTTATGTGATAAAAATATTTCAATTATCAATTAGGAAGAGTATAGAACTGATATTCAGTTACTATTTGAAAATTTGGTCAAAAAGTATGGGCACAAAAAGAAACTAACCTATTTATAATATTTAAAAGAAGTAAAACCACAAATGGCTGCAAATATTCTTCGTATTGAATAACAGTAATTAGCTAGCGGAATATCATCAAAAGTGGAAGTATGATTAAGTATATACTAAATTACTGACTTAAGTAAATAATTTTGAAACTTTTGCTTCAGAAAACCTCAATCTTCACTCTATGCACATGTTTTCGCATTAAGACATTTTAAAGAAGTTTATTTGAAAATTCTGGTTTTCGCTCCAATAGTTGTTCCAGAACTTACGCATATTGAAGCTGCTATCCATACATCCATTGAAATGTTTCTAAGTTCACTTTTGCTAAGTTTTGAGGCTACTGTGAGTTTTAATTCTAAATAGGCAAGGCATTGAGTGCATATGCTAAATTCACCATATTATACTACTTCAAGTAAGTAAATCTTTCTAATTCCAAAGATATATTTTGTAAAATTTATGAGATTTTAACAATTTTTAAATTATTTTGTTTATTTTTAGATGAAATTGTAGAAGGTGAAGAAAAAACGACACTTATAGTATCCTAACAACAACCACCACTAGAATCCATTGAAGCAAACGAATAGTTCGATGTATGTTGTATCGATGATTTTACTTGGTAGTGAAGGCTCTAATCAGGCAGGTGCTGCAGTTCCAGCAGTAAATCTTCTTGAAGGCTTATTAGGTCCTGGAGGCTTTTCACAATTGTTGGACATGTCATAAGTTGAGGATGATGATTTATAAAAAAGTTTAGCCAATTTGTAAGGACTCGAAGCGTACCTTAGTGGTCAGGCTTTGTAGAGTTTATAAGCATTAGCTGTATAGGGACTTGGTCAGGCACAGGGTGTTTTTTAAGTAAATATTTAATAATATTTGATTTTAATTTTGTGTCAACATTAAGATTGAATTTGTTATTATTTTTGTTTTAATTTAAAAAAATCTTTTTTGCAGGTTCAAGAAGTAGGGCATTATTTTGATATAATGACTTTGGCTGGCAGTTTAGATGATGAATTGAACCAGAAAGTCACGTTACTGGTGAAATTACAACAAATTTGTATGATGTACGCCTCATGTTGTTAGACGCCTCATGTAACGTCCTATGACGTTATTTCTTTAATACTCTTTTTACTATTTTAACTATTGAAAGATATGATGATTTTCAAAACGATAACATTTCAAAATTCAAATTACAACATCGATTATGTCGATTGTATGTGGTTTGATGATTGGCACACTTTCAAAAGTAAGAGCTCAGCTGATGCTGAGCTTGCGAAACGCAGACTAAGCGTTATACTTTTGGAAGATCGTGTTATTGTATGTAAAATTACAAAATGTTTAAAAATTAATGTTCAATAATGTTGTAAATTTATAAACTAAGTTTTGAGTTTAAAAGAGGCTCAATGCCCTCAATTAGGCAGTCAAGATTTCGTATTGACTCCGTCCACGCCGGTCCGAAAATTGGCGGAGTTTGATTTATTTTTCCGTGATACTTTTGTTGTATTCTATAATTTTCTATTTTGTATTTTAAGGGAATTTTTGAATAAATATATTTTTATGAATTCTATTATTCTAAAAACAAAATAGATCGGAGAGTTCTCTATCATTTAAAAACCAGCTGAAATTAATCATCGTTCTTCGGAGTGCAGCACGCAATCTATTATTTGCGGGAAAAAAGGTAAGTAAACAATCGTTGCACATTATAATTGATGGTGAGAATTAAGTATTCCTAGACACTATTAATTTAATTTTTATAAATAATCCTGACTATAGGCATTTAGTTGAGGTAGTCAGGACTTAACAGTTAGACAGACTTATGCAGATTATATTAAATCTATCAAACGTATTTGGTGTTCAAGTTATTCCTTTCATGTAAGTAATTTTAATGCTGATGTCTGATCTGGATGGTCAAGATGAAAGAGGTGAAACTTGTTATTTAATACAATTTTTAATCGTGAAACATATTTTTTTCAAATAGATGGGCTCGCAATCGATTATTTGAGAAATTACCATGTGAAGTTCTCTTAGATATTTGTCAAGAAAATCCGCAAGCTATAGCTGAGATTACTTCAAAGCCAAAAAGTAAATGGAGACCACTACCATTAGATACTATAGTAAAATTCTTTAAATTTATTTAACAATTTTTATTGAACATTGTGACACGGCGGGGCAGGTGGCTGCGGCGGGCGAGAGGAGAGAGGCACGTCGGTGCGTCTCCCGGGGAGTTTTTCGCGCTCGCGCGTGGGCCTTCCCCTCCGCGGTCCTGAGCCGAGCTACACGTCGCGTCTATTATTTTTCCGGGTGCGGGCGCCTTGACGCGAGGCGGATGGCCCACTCACAGGCTCGGGCCTCGGCAAAGACTTTCTGTCTCGCGGGTCGCTTGAGCCGGTAATTATGGTTTATAAATTTAGACACTCAGACTTAGTTGAATTTCTTTTATTACTTCTCACTACACTTGCTGCTCGCAGTCTTCCTCGCGTACGGCCGTTGTCTCGTACTCTGTGAAACGACGAACACGAATACAGGGCGAGACGCGGTTGTGCGCGGATGGATAAAGGCTGCTGGATAAACTCTTACAAAACTCTCAAAGACTCTCGATGCTCGATGCTGCTCATTAGGAGGTTGGATCGGTACTGCCCGCTCGCTCACTCGCCTCGACGCTCTATCTCGCGATCTCACACATACACGCTCGCATCCATGTACAGTCGTCACGTGATCAACCACGGCAAATTACAAATTCCTTATCTTTATTTTCGCCTCACTCGCACTCTGGCTTCGGCACACTCGCTCGCTTAATGCCATTGTGGAGAGCCCTGGCGCCTCCACTCCGACTGCCAATAACATTTCACGTTACACACGAGGCTCGGTAGCCTCCACTCTTTCGTGCTCCGCGACGGCATCGCGCTGTCTCTTTCGCACTCACATACTCTTCAGTACGCGTCGTGCTGCGCGCGCTCACACACACACATACGCACGCGCTCGCTCTCTATAGTATTCGCGGCTCAGCCGCTCGTCGCGCCGCTCGCTGTAGCGCCATGCGCTGGCTACGTTCGCCGTCACCTCGTGCTCCTCGGCGGTGTCATGGCGGCGGCTGCGGCCCAGCGATGCGCCTGCTGGCTCTGCGCGCCGCGCGCGACCGCGTGTAGTAGTCAGCGGCGCTCCCACTCCTCGCGCGCTCTCTCGCTGCTCGACGACCGTGACGTCACGGCGGCGACTCGGCTGGCTGCTACTCTCGTGCGCTCTCCCTCTCTCTCTCTCCTCTCTCTCTCTCTCTCTGGTAAGCAGCCGCTAACAGAGCCTTTAAAGCGCTTGCTGGTTTTTATAGAAATACTAATATTTCTTTCACTCCTTTGAGTGTGATTTTTAGCGGAGAGGATCCTCGACTTGGCTCCTAAGCTGACGCCAAATAAATGCAATTATTTGCATTTGTTACGAGCCAGGAGGTACCCTCTTTGCGAAGAGCGAAAAATATAACCTCAAATTGTTGTCGCCTCCCATCAACAGGACTGTTTATCATTACTAGTCTGGACCAGCTTCATCACCAACTCAACTGAAGCATCCATCTCTTCGTTTTCTTTCACTTGGATAGTAAAATGAAAAAGGGAAAAAAAAGAAAATAATAAAAGAACTGCGACATCCACGACAATATTGAGGTTAGAAATCTATTTTCATCTTCTGTCTCTCTTTACGCGCGCCTGTCCGGCTCGACTCGCTGAATCATCATTTGCTGCGCTTAAGTTGGCATAACTTCTGTGATCCTACAATCATGCGCGAATAAGATCTTCTCCGACCCGCGAATTTCAAACTGGAATTTAATCCTTTTTGCGCGCGAATTTCAAATTTTGAAATTGGACTTGGGAGTTTTTAGTCGTTTACAATAGTAATAATTATTTTGTCAAATCATTTAATTGAATAGCTTGATTATTTCTAATTAATTATTAATAATTTATTTATTTATTTAATTTTATTTTACTTATTGAAATATTTTTGATTAATGGTTTATTTATTTATTAAAATATTTTGTTACAAAAATATACTATAAATATTTACAATGGCTCCGACATCCTGCTCTAAACCGTCGTGCAAAAAAGTGTTCCGCGCAAATGCTGTTTTGTTAAGATGTAACAAATGTGACAAACCTTATCATGATGTTTTCCATGAGTGGTCTGCCCGAGGAAATATTGTAATTTGTAAACAATGTAAACTACTAAGGCGGAGTAATAGCGTCAACAATGGTTCTCGCAAGGACAGTGATGACATTGAAAGTGATAAAAAATTTAAAACAAGCAGCAAAATTAGTAAAAATGGGAATAACAACAATAATTTATTCACTTCAAAAAAACAGCACCACTCCAAACAATAGTTTTTTAAATATTACTGGTCATAAAAGCAACACTGATGGCAGCACTGTCAATGCGAAC
This sequence comes from Philotrypesis tridentata, assembly GCA_018906965.1. NCBI lineage: Eukaryota > Metazoa > Arthropoda > Insecta > Hymenoptera > Pteromalidae > Philotrypesis > Philotrypesis tridentata. Next base: position 119,391 of record JACCIB010000208.1, read on the forward strand.
GCCATTTCCAGCGATAATAACAGCAACAATAACAACAACAATAACACTAACTGTATTAATAAAACCATAGGTAGTCTACTAGATAGTGTGTGTGATCCTGAGAAGTTAGAGTGTAGCTCGCCAGCGCCGGCGACATTAATTGCTAAAAATGTGCTCATCCCGCAAAGCACTCTAGATTTGTTTTTTCAGCGATTTGATATGCTCCAGCAACAGTTTGATGATATCAAATCCCATATGGATCGGGGCACTGTGTCCCCTGACTGCCCCGTTTCTCACACCTTAGCTGCTGAGGAGAAGAATGGGGATCTGCTGACGCAGGTCTCGGCCCTGAAGGAGTTAGTAGTTAAGCAGTCATCTCAGTTAGATGAACTGCGGCTCGATCGTGAATTGTTGTTGGAGGAAAGGCAGCTCTTGAAGGAGCAAATAAGCTTATTAACTGATAATCTGGGTGCTCAGCGGGATCGGCAAAAGAAGCGGAGTAGAGACAAATCTAGGGACGCTCTGCAAAGTAATGATGGCTCTTCAGCTAGAGATGCATCTAGAGTAGATCAGGATGGGGGTGGTGATGAGCCCCGTGAAGTCATCATTAATGGTATCCTTAAGGGAGAGGTTGAACCAGATGTGTCAACACTCAATACCATAGCCTTTGCGGTGCTCAGCACTATCCATCCCTCCTTGCAGAGGCAGGATATAGTAGGGCTTCGTGTGGTTCGCTCTCGTGAGTCATTGAGTGATAGAGGAGAGAGAAATTTGACTAAGGGCTCGAGCCCTTCTATAGTTGTACAGTTCGCAAATGGTAGACTGGTCATGGACATTATGAGAGCTAAGCGGAAGCTTGCTAACAGCTACCTCACCACGGCGAATATTGACAATGCCCTGCTTGGCAGGGGGTCAGACTACTGCATTCCACGACATAAAATATTCATTAATGAGGTACTACCTAGGGATAAATTCCTACTTTTCAAAAGCTTGAGATCCGTTGCTCAGGGACTCGGATTTAAATATGTCTGGCATGCAGGGGGAAGATTCCTTGTTAGGCTAAAGGGCAAAGAGCGTGCCTACATTTTTTCCTCGGCTACCGATCTGCAAGCCATTCGTACGGCGTGTCAGTCCACCCCAGAAAAACGGCCAGACTTGGACGGAAACAAAATCGAGACGACACGTAAAGGACAAGGGGCTGGCCTGGCAAACGGATTGGAGTCGAATTCCTCAGCATGACTGAGTAAAGATAGTGGTAAATCGAGGGCGAGGCATTCCCTGAAAGCGGGCTTTCTCAATGTAAACTCTATAAGAGCTCGTATTGAGGAACTCCGTCTATTCCTTCATGAAAATCCCTCCTATGACATCTTTGGAGTTGCCGAGTCATGGTTGGGCCCTATTGTGGACGACAGTCTGATTCAGATCAGGGGCTTTACAATCATAAGGCAAGATCGCAACGTAAATGGTGGTGGAGTGCTGTTGTACGTACGCAGTAACTTTAAGATTCGTAAAGTTGCTTTTTCTAATACACAGGGTCCACGGAAACCTGGTATACCAGAATATTTGTTTTGTGACGTTCAACAGGGTAGCTCCCCTCCTGTACTAATAGGTGTAATCTATAGACCCCCGAAGATCCCCATGCAAAAGGATTCTAATTTGTTCAGTGTCCTACGCGATCTTTGCAGTGATTACAGTCACAAAATTATCATGGGTGATCTGAATGCTGATCTTTCGTCCACATCTGATGACGCTAACACTATCAAGCGTCTCACTGAGGAGTTATCTCTTCAGATAGTTCACCATGGCTCGACACACTTTACTTCGACGTCTCGCACATGGATTGACTTGATCATGACTGACGAGAACGATTCGATCTTGGACTTTAAGAATGAAAGGTTGCCAAGCTTCGGCAAACATTGTTTAATAGATGTCACTTTAGACATCTTTACAGCATCTCGGACGGGAGAGACTTTTAGTTACCGTGATTTTAAGGGTATCACACCCTCCGCTCTCGCCGATATGCTGTCTAGTTGTTGCTGGGCGACCTTTGATTCTGCTGAGCCTGATTTGGAGGATACATTAAAAACCCTAAATGATAATTTAAATTCTGTTATTGATGATTTGGCACCGGTAAAAACGGTTTGCCCTAAGAAAAAATGTGCTCCTTGGTTTAGTCCGGAGTTGAAAGAGCTCGTCGATCGGCGAAATGCCACACATAGGCGCTATAAACGCACTGGACGAGCTGACTTGTGTGACGAGTTTTTTCGGCTCTGCAAAGAGGTCGACTTACGCATAGCTCAAGAGCGAAATTCCTTCATTTTGAATCACCTCTCTGATGCTCTTGATGATAACAAGGATATTTGGAAGGAAATGCGTAATCTCGGCCTCTTGCCAAGGCGTAAGGAGGAGGAACTTCATGGTTTCACGCCGGGAGAGTTGAACGAGCACTTTGCTGGCATATCCACTTCTTCCCTTGAAGATTTAGATGATGTGACGGACAGTATTTTGACAGCGAGTGATGAGGGCTTCTCCTTCAAATCTATCAGATTGACAGATGTTGTTCTAGCAATATCGCATTTCTCCTCGCAGGCAAGGGGAGTTGATGGAATCCCTCAAAGTGTAATCGTGAAGGCACTCCCAGTTATTGGCGACTTCATTGTAAAAATATTTAACTCTTCCTTCGCTATGGGGATCTTCCCTGGCATTTGGAAAAAGGCGCAGCTTATTGCCTTGAAAAAGGCCAGTGCCCCTTCCACCGTCAAGGACTTTCGTCCTATTGCACTGCTCTGCTTCCTGTCTAAAGTGCTTGAGAAGATTGCCCATACTCAAATCACGGAGTATCTTAATAAAAATAGTATTCTAGATCCTTTCAAGGCTGGGTTCAGAAAAAACCACAGTACACAGACTGCTTTAATCAAACTGACAGATGACGTACGTATGGACATTGACGACAGAAAAGTAACGCCCTTGCTGCTATTCGATTTCAGCAAGGCGTTTGACACAGTTTCTCCATCGAAACTGCTGTGCAAGCTGAAAGGACTGGGTTTCTCAAGGATGGCTCTTCGTTGGGTTAAATCCTATTTACAAGGCCGCACCCAGATGGTGATCTCGGGTAAAAGCGGAAATTCGGATTGGTTAGAGACTAACCTAGGAGTGCCCCAGGGCTCTGTCTTGGGGCCTCTACTTTTCAGCTTGTACGTTAATGACCTGCAAAACGTACTGGACGGTGGACAGATCAAACATATTTTTTATGCTGACGATCTCCAGGTCTACCTTCATACCACGAAGGACAAATTCCTGGAGGGTTTAGCTCGGCTGTCCGAAGCGGCACGACTGGTCTCCGACTGGGCGGGGAGCTCCGCTCTGCAGCTTAACTCCGGGAAGACCAAGGCGATTTTCTTCGGCTCACAGAAGAATACAAATGACATCAAATCCTGGAACTTACCTGGAGTTGAGCTGCCGGACGGGGTGATCGTCCCATTTGAGGATTCGGTCGTGAGTCTCGGTGTTACTCTTGACAGTAAACTCACGTGGAAGCCGCAAGTTGATTCCGTAACTAAAAAAGTAAATAGAGCCCTGTATAGCTTGCGGTTCATCAGGGATAGTACCACTGAGACCCTCCGTAGAAGACTAGTCGAGTCATTAGTCCAACCACATCTGGACTATTGTACTGTGGTTTACCTTGACGCATCGGACGAACTAAGACAACGTATACAGAGATTGAGCAACTCCTGTGTGAGATATGTTTTCGGAGTGAGGAGGGATGTCCACATCTCCCCCTACCGGAGGCGCCTGGGTTGGATGCTTACCGATTCGCGCCGGCTCTATTTTGAAGCCATATTACTTTATAAGGTTACCAGGTTGCGCGAACCCGAGTACCTTTTTTCAATGTTTAGTAAGCATGTCTCCCGGCCCAACAGTAGGGGTATCCAATCTGAACTCCGAATACCGGGCGTGAACACAGTGACCAGGTCCAAGGCCTTCCAGGTTCATGGTGCCCGGTATTGGAATTCCCTTCCTCTTTCCCTCCGAAATCTTCCCTCCTTAGCCTCATTTAAAGTGGCCTTACGACGCCACCTACTAACCCTCGACCACTAGCGTGATGCGAGAACCAAATTTGACTGGGTCAGTGGCCCTGCATATTGTATTTTATATTTTAAAGTATGAACGCAATCAGTGATATAGTGATATCTGACTGAACGGTTTTAGTTCGTTATTGTATTTTTATTTGGAAAGTAGTCTGTGATCTGATATGATATGATGTGATGAAAGTATTTATTATGTACTATACTATGCTGTGATATTCTCTAATTAGGCCTTGACCAAAGAGTACTATTTTAGTTTTATTATTGTTTGTATTGTGTTTCCAGTGCAGTATTAGTAGGTATTTATCTATTCATTTATTTAATGTACGCAGACTACAAAACGCATTTTTATATATTATAAGAGTTTTATGTATTTTAAATTTTTGCTATTGTTATGCGAATAAAGGCTTATCTATCTATCTATCTATCTATCTCCTACGGCGCGGCTCAGTGCCGGCGCCTGGCTACGGCTCAGCTGTTCTCTCCTGTAAGCACCCGTTGCCATTAGAGTATATTCCTCTGCTCGGTTTCGGGTGTCTGCAGGAGAGTCACTCAGCTTTTCTACGACGGATTCTCCGTCGCATTCCCCCTTCCAAACCTACAATGCCCTGCATTGTTAGGTTTTCCAGACTAGGGGTGCTGAGCGCTCTCCCGCAGGGACCCTCCCCGACTGTGAGTTAGTGGTTAGTACTGTTCTCTCTCCTGTGTTGGGTCTCTGCTGCCTCCGGGTGTTGCTGAAACGAATAAACTACCTCGGTGTTCCTTGTTTCTGCTTTGGGGTCGTTTCTCCTCTGCTCGGCGCGTTTCTCTTACTCTGTTTCTCCAGGTTATGTCGAGTAGAATAGATATGGATAAAACGGAAACAAAGACGCTTACCTTTACTTCTTTCCGCTTCCTTGCAGACTTTCCGGGGTGAAAATCCTCTCGAGGATAGCCTCCCGCAAGTGTTGGGGCAGATCCTCCACCCTCTCCAGGATTCTGAGGACTTCCGAGGGCGCCATCCGGGCGCTAATTTCACCGACGGCTTCAGGGCCGGCCGACGGGGTGGTGGTGCGAGGCCTCGGGATGGGCTGTGGCTCGGTGGGGCGGGGCACAACGGCGCGGGGCCGGGGCACTGGCCGTGTCTCGGGCGGGCTCGGGCGCCTCTTCTTGGCCTGGGGCGCGTCCGATGTGCTGGCCGGGGGTGATGGTGTGGCGGTTGGAGCGGCGGAAGGTCCGGCGATGGCGGCGTCGGCTGTTGGGGCGCCAAAAGCCCGTTGCCGGCTCTCCTCCAGCTCCTCTCCCAACCCTGCAGCCATCTCGCGGTAGCGGTCGGCGCAGCGGGGACAGCCGTCCACCTCTACCCCGTTCCTGCCGCAATTGTGGCAGTAGGTTCGGACTCCGGACCGGGGACAGTCCAAATGTCCGTGACCACGCTGCCAACAATTGAAGCAGGTGTACGGGGGAGGATCAAGGGCGGGATTATGAGGCAGCGCCCTCAGCCCGTCGAACCTTAGCCCGGTCAGCTTCAGGTGCCTCCTGCGGGTCCTCTTCCTCTCTCTACTCGGCCGTTGCTCCCCCTGGGGTGCCGCGGTTGTCTCCGGTGCCGGTGGGGATGAGGGGGTGCCAGGAGGTGTCTGGGGCACCACCTGTGGGCGCGCGGGAGCAGGTTGGGGTTCGCTCCGGATCGGGGGGCCTGGTGGCGTGGTCTCGCGTGGGCGGCGGGGCTCCTCTACTGCCGGGAAGTAGTCTTCCGCCGTCCACTGCACCGGACCTCGTCCTCGGCGCCTCCTGGAGCGGGCTCTCCTCTCCGGCTCGTGTGGTGGCGGGGGAAGGCGCTCGGCCGGCCTGTAGGTGGTGACTGTGAGGGTACCGTGCTCCATGTCCCAGTCCTCTGGCCCTAGTCCACCTTCGAACAGCTGCACCGGTGCGTAAAGGCACCGATACTGCGGCTCCAGGTCCTCCTCTCGAAAGGGGACGTCTTTAATTCGCGGCTCGTCCAGCCGCCCGTACGGTTGGGGCCGCGCCTCTCCTTCTCCCTCTACACCGGAGCTTCGCTCTACGGCTGGCAAACCTACCTCCCCTATCACGCCGGAGCTCTGCTCTACGGCCGGCAGACTCACCTCTCCCGTTGCGCCGGAGCTGGGCTCCACGGCCGGCAGGCTGTACTGCGCCCGCGTTCCCTCGTCGGCCTCGCGCTGGATACTCGTCCAGTCCCATTTGGGTCTGGGCGCTCGCGGGAATTCTTCCCGGGTATCCCCGCCAGGGCGCGTACCCAGCCGTGCCCACACCGAGCTGGCTCGTTGGGGACCGTCCCCCGTACCGGGATTAGGCTCTCCGGCCGTATAGGGGGGGGTCTCCGGTGCCAGACCCGATGTAGAAGGGGTGGCGATGTGCGGGGGCGTCTCGATGGTGCGGGGGCCTCGTCGCGGCTCCTTGGGCCTCGCTCCCTCTAGGGAGTAATCCCTAGTGGTTGGCAGCGGCCCGGGGGTCGTCATCGGAGCGACGGGGTTCTCCGCTTCTCGCAGGAGATCGGCCTCCTCCTCCAGGGAGACGCAGCACTGCAGATCTCCCTCCAGGTCGTCCGGTCCCTCAAGGGCTGCCTCATCATCTGAGGCGTCCTGCCCTAGGGGTGCGGGACGCGTGGCCGGCACCTCCTCACCCTCCATGGCCTCGGCGGCTTCCTGGAGCGGCTCCCTTTCGCGGGCAGCTCGGCGAGCACTCGTCTGTCGGAGGAGCTCCTCCCTCAGACGCTGCTCTTCCTCCATTTCACCGTCGCAGGCGGCACTACGGGGGTTGTAGTCACTCATCCTATAAACAATCTTATTTTATTACGGGTTCGCGGATATTCTTAGGACAGCACAGTTTTCCATCACCTTGTTACTTACATGCGTTACCTCACATAAACATCTGGCACTCACGGCACCTGCTAATACTACTTTTTGGATACATCGCGGGGGTTCGGGTTAGGAACAGGGAGGTAGCCAGAACGCGGTGGGATGTACTTCCGTAAATCACTAACATGGACTTTGGCTATCTTCCGCCCCTTTCCGCCCTCCGTTTCTAGTTCATATACAAGGGGCGATATATTCTTTATTATTTTGAAGGGGCCCTCGTATTTCGGCGCGAGCTTAGCTGCGAAGTGCGCTGCTGCATTCGACAGCGGATACGCTTTCCGTAATATCAAGTCTCCCTCTGAAAACTCTGCAAACTTACGCCCCTTGTTATACGCTCGGCTCTGTCTCTCCCTTTCTCTATCGATAAACTTGGCTACAAGTTCGCGCAGGGCATCTAGCTTCTTCATCCTTTCCGACCACTCTTCTGGCTTTCCTACATCCACGCTTGGGCTACCCTCCATCTCCTTTTTCCGTCGTAGGCTCCCCACCGGGGTGGGATGGCGACCGAAATTAAGGAAGGCTGGTGAAGTTCTAAGCGTGGCCTGGTTTGCTGTGTTGATCGCGTGTCTCAGCTCATGTAACCGCTTGTCCCAGTCCTGGTGACTCTCTACATACATCGCGATCATGGTTTTCAGTGTTCTATTGATCCTCTCTACCGGGGGTTGGCTTGGGCGTGGTATGGGGAGGTCGTGATATGCACTACCCCGTATTCGGCTAAGGCGGGGGTGAGGGTTTTGTTAACAAATTCAGTCCCATTATCGGTCAAGAGGTATTCGGGAGTTTCCCATCGAAAGAGAATCAGTTCTTCGAATGCTTGTAATACGGCTTTCCCGTCTGCCTTTTTTAGTGGCTTAACCTCGATCCATCGCGAGAAGAGATCTTCGAAGACTAGCAGATATTTGTTTTGGCTTTTGCTCCTAGGAAACTCCATCATGTCGGCTGCTACCACTGTCCAGGGTTCTTCGACTATCCTTCTCCCCATTAATCCCTGGGGCCCCTGTTGGCTAACTTTATACTGCTGACACGAGAGACAGGAGTTCACGTATCGATATGCGTCCCTATAATGCCTGGCCAGAAATATTCTCGGACTAGGCGGTCGTACGTTTTGTCGATCCCCATGTGCCCAGAGTTTGCGGCGTCATGGGCAGTCGAAAGCACGCTCTCCTTTTCCTCCTCGGGGACTACAAGCTTCCACCCATCTTCTCCTCGCGTGATAGGCTCTATTATTGGATCTATTTTATACCGGTGAAGTCTTCCGTCGATCACCCGCCACTCTGGGAACCTTTTGGGATTTTCTAGGACATCAGCTCTACGGCGGAGATACCAGCTGTCGACTGTCTCTCCCAGGGCGGCTACCTCGGCTTCAAACATACGCGATAGGGCATCGGTTACTTGGTGTTCTTTCCCCGGGCGGTGTTCAATCGCGAAGTCCCACTGCTGTATCTCTGCAACCCATCGGGCTAACCTCCCCGTCGGCTCTTTTAAATTTCTGAGCCACTTGAGCGCGCTGTGGTCGGTAATTACCGTAAAGTGATATCCCTCGACGTACGGTCTCAGTTTCTTAATGGCCCAGATCAAATCTAGGCATTCTCGCTCGGTGGTGGTGTAATTTCGCTCTGCCTTGGTTAACATTCGACTCACAAACACTATTGGGTGTTCTCCATCGTCAAATTCTTGAGTGAGAACGGCCCCAACCGCGATGTTGCTCGCATCGCACTGTATGCAGAAAGGCTTCGTGAAATCCGGTCTCGGTAATACCGGGGCTGAGGCTAAGGCATTTTTGATACTTTGGAAGGCCTCCTGCTGATCCTCTTCCCATGACCATATTCGGCTTTTATGGAGTAACGCTGTGAGAGGCGCTTTTAAGTCGGATGCGTCTTTCACAAACTTATCGTACCATCCAAATAAACCCAACAATCGGCGGACTTGTGTGGGTGTTTTAGGCACAGGGTACTGCAATATCGGTGCTATTTTCTCGGGGTCAGGGCGTAGCCCTTCTTTGTCGAGGATGTACCCCAGGTACTTAATTTCTCCTACACAGAAGTTACACTTTTTCGGATTGATCGTCAAACCTGCATCTACAAGTACCTTCAACACGTGTTTAGTCCAATGTATATGTTCTTCGACGGACTCTGTGGCTATGACGACATCGTCGAGATACCCAAACACAAATGGGGCTACGGCAGGGCCAAATAGGGCGTCCATGAGACGCTGCAGCGTTGCGGGGGCGTTGCAAAGGCCGAACGCCATTCTGGTGAATTAGAACAACCCCATGCCTGGTACGGCGAAGGCGGTGTACTTCTTGCTATTCTCCTCCATTTTCACTTGAAAATACGCCTGCCGGAGATCTATTTTGCTGAGGTATTTGGCGTTTCGCAACCGATCGAGGATCATCGTCATAGGTGGCAGCGGATAACTGTCCTTCTTGGTCACGGCGTTGATTGCGATGTAATTAACACAAAATCTCTCCGTACCGTCTGGCTTCGGCACGAGTACAGGTAGACTGCAAAAGTCACTGGCGGAGTTTTCGATGACACCTAGTTTCCAAAGTTCCTCTACGGCCGCTTGTATAGCGGCTAACTTTTTTGGGGATTTCCTTATCCACTTTTGACGGATCGGCGTTTCATCCGTAAGTTGGATGTGGTGCTCGGTCTTTGTAGTGAAGCCTAGGACGTCCGGAGAATACTCAGGTAGTATCTCTTTCACCATTCTGTCTATCTCTTGGCGATCTTCTACTTCTAACTCTAATATGCCTGCGCACTCAGCGTAGATTGTAGCTACTGGCTGGTCGCTTCGCCGGTCAAACTCCCTCCACGGCCCCGAATTGGCTCTCCACCAGCCTCTATGGTCTGTGTCTATTATAAACGTGTCGCTGAAGTCTTTCCCCAACAGTATTGGGTGTTGGACTTCCTGTACGGCTCTGGCTGATATGGTACTGGGGATTCCCTCTAAATCGAACCGGATATCCAAATATCCCAGGATTGGTGTTCGGGCTCCTGTGACCGTCTGGATGTGAGCCGTTGCATTGCGAAGCCGACTGGCGAGACGCTGAGCTATCTCCGGTCCTACTAATGATACAACTGCTCCCGGGTCGAAGAGCGCTCTGTATTGCTCCCCTGCGAGGATAACTCGTAAGTAATTCCGATTATCAACGGTGATTCCCGCAATTTCTTCGTCATCCTCCTTCATAGAGCTAGGCACGTCGACAAGGGTGGCGTCGTCCTTCGACTCGGTGTTATTGGTAAATTCAGTGCTCTCTCTATCGTTTGCAGTTGCTCATACTCTTTTTCTTCCTCCGTATCGCTACTATCTTCTTCTAGCCACGTCGCAGCCTCGATTATCTCGATCTCGTCCATGTCGAAATCGTCAGGCGATCTGTGGCTGCCTTCACAGGTGTTTCTTCCTCTTTGTGCGACGTGGCTCAGCTCAGGCTCGCGGGTGGTGTACACAAGTATCTCTGATTCAACTCTAAGTTTTTCTCCTCAACTCTTTTTCTCCATACATCCAGGTTGAGTTTTGCAAACTCCTCCGCACTCAAGTTTTTTGATTTCTCGGGTTTTCTCTCTGGCTCGGATTTCTCGGATTTCTCAGATATTCTCTCTAACTCGGATTTCTCAGATTTTCTCTCTAACTCGGATATTTTCCTCGTAGCGTTGCTACTTCCCAGAGGCTCAACCGGCGTCCCGTTTGGCGTGGCTTCCGCAATCTTTTCTACTCGGACTTCTGATTTCTTCAGTTGCGCCGTGACTTCCTTATCCTCGGCTAGCGAGTTCGGCTTATCTGCGGCACTCTCTTGCTTAAAACTAGTTTTCTTTCTCTGCTCTCCTCTTACTTCCAGGAATTTTTCAATACCTCGTGCTTTGTGCTCTTCTTTTCCGTTGCGGTTGTTCCCTGTTTGGTTATGTTTTTCTGGTTTTTCTTCACTTGAGGTAGGGGTGAAATAGGCTCCTATCCTTTGATTTTGTTTGTCTACCGCTAGCTTTAGGTTAGAACTTCCAATCCTCGGTATTGATACTCTCGGCTGTGGCTTTTTCGGTGTTGCATCTGCTTGACTCTGTTTTAGTGGCAGCATGCCACTCTCTCCCCCTTCCAAGGCTGACGTCCGGATAGGAAGGTCAGTCTTGTCTATCACCAAACGCCCTAACGTGGGAGTTGGCTCCAAAGGGGATTTGATGACTGCGGTTGTGGGGTTTGTTGCGCCTGTGGGGGTCACTGTAATTGTGGTTGTTGCTGAAGTGGGGCTTGTGGTGGTGGCGGGGGAGTCAGCGGCCCCTGTGCTGCTCCCGCCTGCGCGTTTCCCAAACCGTTTCTGATTTGAGCGCACATCGGCGTTTGGCAAGTTTGGAATCTTGCACCTTTGTTCCCGCAAACCTGGCAAGTCGGCTCTGGCCTTACCGGACAGTTTTTCAACTGGTGTCCCATCTGTTTGCAATAGAAGCACTGCGTTAGGTGACAGTTAGCTGCACGGTGTCCGGTTTGGTGGCATGTGTAACATGCACCTACGTAGTCGGCTTGGTTGCCTGGTCTAGCGTTGGACATCTGCGTCGGTGACGCTGTGTTTAGCGGTGGTGTGCGCTGTAGAGGTTGCTGGTAGTTTCCTGTATAAAATGCCTGTGCTGCATAGACAGGTTCTGCTGGCGGTAGTTGTGGTGGCGTTGGCGGAGTGTTTGCTTGGCCCGTTTGTGATAGAGGTGGTTGCTGTGCCGGCACTTTGTTCTTTTTCCCCTTCTTCCCTTGGTTGGGTGGCGTTGAGCTTGCGTCTGCAGCGGCTACCTCATCTACTTCCTCCACTGCCACCACCTTAGGCTTGGGCGCCGGTATCCAGGCTACGGCAGGAAAACGAGATTTCTCCACCGGTGGGGGTGGTGTATATCTTATATCTTCCTCTACTTGCTCTTCATACCTTCGACCGTATTTCTTCAAATCATGATACGTTTCGATGTGTTTGTTCTTCAGTGCCCTTCTATATTCAGGTCTCAGACCTTTCATAAGGAGTTTGATCTGCTTCCTGGTCCTTAGAGGTTTTCTTAGATGATCGGCTATATATCTGAAGCTTGTAATATATGCATCGAGTTTCTCTCCTTTACCCTGTGTTCTCTTGTATAGTTCGTCCATTATGTCATTCGACGACATTGCCTTACAGTATCTTTGTCTGAAGGCTTCTTCGAAATCTTGCCAGTTACGGAAATCCTCTTTCTCCGTTTTGTACCACAGTGCGGCTCGGCCTGTCAGAGTGTATGAGATGATTGCTAGCATCTGCTTGCTGTTTTGTCCTGTGCTCGTTTTTATATCTGTAAGCTTCGATATATATTCCTCTGCGTTGTCTCGGGCTTCGGCTGCAAACTTTACGTCGTAGTTCTTCAGGATTTGGAGTTTGGAGGCATACTGTGTAAGGTTATTTATTGTATCTCTTTCTGCTTCCCGACTTCTACTGGTTTCACTTCCTCGGCGTCGTCTCTGGTTACTACGGGTTCTTCGTCGTGGTGTTCTATGGCTAGGCGAGGAACTATAATCTGAGTCACTTGTTTCGGATGATTCGCTGCTTGATGAACTACTCGAACTCTTCCTTCTCCGCCGATCGCGTCTTCCGCGTTCGCTCCTACGACTTCTGTCTGTGGTGTGATTCTGCCTTTTGTGTCTTTTACCAGCTGATGCTCTTTCGTTTTCACTGTAGCTGGATTTCTCTTGGTCAACGCTGTATACAGGTGCGGGCGGTGTTTGTATTTGTGGCTGCCGTTGAAATCGTTCGGTGAAGTAGGGGTTTGGGTAGGTGTGCTCTAGGACGTGTCTGTTTCCTCCTCTTCTAGATTTGTTTCCCCTCGTTCGTGAGCCTGGGTTCGTAGGAAGGCTCGTGCGAGGTCTTGGGTTTGTCGAGGGAGGAGCATCTCGTACGGGGTCTGCCCAATCCTTTCCTTGACCGTAGTCAATCGCCACGTTATTCTGACCGCTCTCTCGTCGTTCATGATTGACTGGGAAGTCGTAATTGGTAGATCTTAGTCTCGGTTCTTCGGAGGCTCGCTCCGATTCTGCATTGCACGGCTTTGGCTGCTCATTCATTTGTCTCGGTGTGCTATTTCTATGATCTTTCGGTGAATTCCACTGATATATGCTGTATTGTGTTTCGTCTGCTGAGGCGTTGTCTTCTGCGGGTAAATTGCTGTTTAGGCTAGGAATTTTCGGGATCGCTCCCGTTGATCTCGGAGTTGTATGAGTTGCTGCAATTGATGGAGTTGCCATGGTATGTGTCTCAGGCCCCTGGAAGGATCCTGATGAGTTGGTTTATACCGGCACGTCCATAAATTGCTGTACTTCATGCGACTGGTGCACTCTGTACGGGAGTCCTTGTTCATGTCCCTGCATCACGAAGGTTACTCTGTGGATCTGACGTACAGTGACGTTCTGTATTTGTCCGAGACTGACGTTTGCTGTGGCAGGGTAGTTGTTGTCGCTCACGGATACTGGTATTGCTTGTGTTGCATTTTTCCGCAGAACTGTCTTCGGTGGGAGCAATATGTCCTGCATTGTGCTCGGTGGCGGGCGACCATATTCATCCCACTCGTACCATGGGGCTTGGGCTACTTGGCTTTCTCTGATTCTCAATCGTAATAGTCTGTCTTTGAGGAGTTCCACAGATCCTATACTGCTCACTCGATCGCTCACCAATTGTTCGAAAACATCCGCTTGTGTCATTCTCTCGATGTCTCTGTGCAAGTGTCTGACACGCCTGTTTTTGCGCAATTCTTGCATTATTTGATAATGATTCTGCCTCTCATCCATCGTCAATACTAGTATCTTCTGTTTCGGAATGATTATTTGTTCTCTAATCTTCAAAATTATGTCTTCGTCTGATCTCTGATCGGTGTTAAGGGAGAATTTCTCAACCTTGGCTATGGCTGTCTCTAGCTGATTCCCAAATCCCTAACTATTGTAAATTCGGGGAGGGAGAGTTTTGCTCTCGACCTTGGCAGGGTGTGGAGAAAAAAAAAACTTAAATCCCCGGTCTACTTTGGTGAAAGGGGTGTATGGAAAAAAAATATAATTCCACTTTTGACGTGCAGACTGTTAACCGTCAATGTGGCTTGGCTGAGGCAGACAATGGTTTGGTTAACGAAATTTCCCAAATCATGCGGGTTACATAAATTAAAATGAATAGAAATAATATGATAATAAGTGTAAAAGAAAATTATATGGTACAGTAAATATAATTAATATTGTAAAATTAATAATATGTAATGATTAATAATAATTTTATCTGCGCAATAATTGTTTGCGCAGGGCTCGGCAGTATTTTCCGTGACTGTCGCAGAGAGCAGCTCTGAGTTTGTACACGAATAATTATTCGGTGCGAATATGCGGTTACACGACACTCCTTACATTCACGGACCAGGAAAAAACTTTTCGATCTAACGCGTGCGGGATAATTCGCTGGTTAAGCTAGCGGTCACTCTAGTCTCCTTAAAATTAATTTGACACGTTAGAATTTTCGTAGATCAATCCTGATTTATTTACAAGGTTGTGTGGTATTTTTGCGATTTCACGTACCCGATAATCAATTTTATTCGGCCATTAATTAACCGGAAAATTTTTCTTGCACGTTACACAAGAGAAAAATTTAAAACGAGGAAGAAAAAAAAAATTAATCACTTGCTCTCTCGAGAGGGAAAAAAAATTAATTTAATTAATTTGTTGTTGTCCTCGGGGAGAAACAAAAAAAATTATTTTCGCGTCACTGTGTTCGCGCTGGCGCTCGGCAATCCTCCTCGGCGAGCAACCGACGCCACTATTCAATATGGCCGCCGGCGACTTGCTCGTTCGACCAAGATGGCTAAATTCGCGTTTGCACCACGCGAGCACTTTTTCACACGGAAATTCTGACAATTTCCTCCAATGTTTTGAACAAAAAATTTAACACGCATGAATCACGGCTCCGGGTTTTATTTTGTGGGTTATGGGCGCCAGTGTGACACGGCGCGGCAGGTGGCTGCGGCGGGCGAGAGGAGAGAGGCACGTCGGTGCGTCTCCCGGGGAGTTTTTCGCGCTCGCGCGTGGGCCTTCCCCTCCGCAGTCCTGAGCCGAGCTACACGTCGCGTCTATTATTTTTCCGGGTGCGGGCGCCTTGACGCGACGCGGATGGCCCACTCACAGGCTCGGGCCTCGGCAAAGACTCTCTGTCTCGCGGGTCGCTTGAGCCGGTAATTATGGTTTATAAATTTAGACACTCAGACTTAGTTGAATTTCTTTTATTACTTCTCACTACACTTGCTGCTCGCAGTCTTCCTCGCGTACGGCCGTTGTCTCGTACTCTGTGAAACGACGAACACGAATACAGGGCGAGACGCGGTTGTGCGTGGGTGGATAAAGGCTGCTGGATAAACTCTTACAAAACTCTCAAAGACTCTCGATGCTCGATGCTGCTCACTAGGAGGTTGGATCGGTACTGCCCGCTCGCTCACTCGCCTCGACGCTCTATCTCGCGATCTCACACATACACGCTCGCATCCATGTACAGTCGTCACGTGATCAACCGCGGCAAATTACAAATTCCTTATCTTTATTTTCGCCTCACTCGCACTCTGGCTTCGGCACACTCGCTCGCTTAATGCCGTTGTGGAGAGCCCTGGCGCCTCCACTCCGACCGCCAATAACATTTCACGTTACATTCGAGGCTCGGTAGCCTCCACTCTTTCGTGCTCCGCGACGGCATCGCGCTGTCTCTTTCGCACTCACATACTCTTCGGCACGCGTCGTGCTGCGCGCGCTCACACACACACATACGCACGCGCTCGCTCTCTATAGTATTCGCGGCTCAGCCGCTTGTCGCGCCGCTCGCTGTAGCGCCATGCGCTGGCTACGTTCGCCGTCGCCTCGTGCTCCTCGGCGGTGTCATGGCGGCGGCTGCGGCCCAGCGGTGCGCCTGCTGGCTCTGCGCGCCGCGCGCGGCCGCGTGTAGTAGTCAGCGGCGCTCCCACTCCTCGCGCGCTCTCTCGCTGCTCGACGACCGTGACGTCACGGCGGCGACTCGGCTGGCTGCTACTCTCGTGCGCTCTCCCTCTCTCTCTCTCCTCTCTCTCTCTCTCTCTGGTAAGCAGCCGCTAACAGAGCCTTTAAAGCGCTTGCTGGTTTTTATAGAAATACTAATATTTCTTTCACTCCTTTGAGTGTGATTTTTAGCGGAGAGGATCCTCGACTTGGCTCCTAAGCTGACGCCAAATAAATGCAATTATTTGCATTTGTTACGAGCCAGGAGGTACCCTCTTTGCGAAGAGCGAAAAATATAACCTCAAATTGTTGTCGCCTCCCATCAACAGGACTGTTTATCATTACTAGTCTGGACCAGCTTCATCACCAACTCAACTGAAGCATCCATCTCTTCGTTTTCTTTCACTTGGATAGTAAAATGAAAAAGGGAAAAAAAAGAAAATAATAAAAGAACTGCGACATCCACGACAATATTGAGGTTAGAAATCTATTTTCATCTTCTGTCTCTCTTTACGCGCGCCTGTCCGGCTCGACTCGCTGAATCATCATTTGCTGCGCTTAAGTTGGCATAACTTCTGTGATCCTACAATCATGCGCGAATAAGATCTTCTCCGACCCGCGAATTTCAAACTGGAATTTAATCCTTTTTGCGCGCGAATTTCAAATTTTGAAATTGGACTTGGGAGTTTATGTAAATGAAATGTGTAAATGAAATGTATTTAATAATTTGTAATAAATAACAGTAATTTAAAAAAAAATATTTTTTTAATTTTTTCAAAAATTAAAATTATTACAAAAAAATGAAATTATTAAAATTGCTATAATTATCATTATAAAACAAAATGAAATAATTTTTAAATCATAAAATTAAATTATTACATAAGTTAAAGTTAATTTATTATTAAGTATAGGGTTTAGTGGAAGTTATTATTAGTTGATGTTGAAGGATTTTTATTAGTGTTTGTTGAATTTATAACAGTGAATATTGTAGGCTTTGGATATGTGAATGTTTGTGGTATTGGAAATGTAAATGTTTTTGGCATCGGAATTATGAATTGAGATGGTGGTGTGGATGTCGTGGTTAGTGAAGTGCTAAGTGTTTGTCAATTGTTTATCAATGATGTATTGGTTGAAGTAGGCAGGTTTTGTGTGTTTGTAGACTGATTTTGAAAGTTGAATGTTTTTGGCGGTATAAAAGTTGTTGGTGTAAATGTTGTGACTGGTGAAGTGTTTAGTGTTTCTGAATTGTTTATTGATGTTGTATTGGTTGGATTAGGGTTTTGTATGATTATCGTAGACTGGTTTGAAAAGTTGAATGTTTTTGGCGGTGGAGAGGTAAATGTTGTTGGTGGCAGAAAATCAGTTGGAAGTGTAGTTCGTGGAGAATAAAATGTTGTTGGAAATGTAGGATAGGAATATGTTGTCGGATAAATGTTTGGTATTGGAGGGATAAAAGTTTTAATATAATTATTTTTATCTGTCTTCGTATAATGTGGATTGTTATCTTCTTCGAGTGAGTATTGTTTTGCACTGTTTTGTTTGAAATTAGATTGATTGTATTGTTTTTGTCTATAATTTTGATGATTTGAATTTTGTTTTCTTGATACTTGTAAAAAATGGAAGTGGTCATTCCACAAGTTTTCAGTGTTCCTTCTTGTTTTATGAATTGCATTCCATTTTTGTTTAGAGTTCATCCATCTTTGATAATTATTTTTTTGATGGTTTGTGGTTGATTCTATACATTTTTTTAAAATTATTGATTTATTAATATTATTGCTTAGTTATTTATTATTTTAAATAATATTTAGATGCATAAAGGTCTCAATCATTATTCACCAAGCTCGAGCAATAGATTCAAATACTGTAATATTTAGATACGTACTTTCGCGATCATCCATCACGAACAAGTTGTTTTATTCAATAATACTGGAATAAGCAAAAAATTTTATCTTTAGGCCGCCATATTGAGCGCCGCCATGTTAAATTTGGAAAAACTCTGTAGTGCATTTTAAAGGTTAGGGTCCATGGACGCAAAAATAATTATTTTTTTGATGGTTTGTGGTTGATTCTATACATTTTTTTAAAATTATTGATTTATTAATATTATTGCTTAGTTATTTATTATTTTAAATAATATTTAGATGCATAAAGGTCTCAATCATTATTCACCAAGCTCGAGCAATAGATTCAAATACTGTAATATTTAGATACGTACTTTCAGTAGACACAGATACTTCACTTATTGTGTCATCTGAGCAATATTCAAAGATTCCATTAAGATCTACAATTATTTTATTTGATTTAGTTATAATTTAATTATAATAGAATCTTTTATACGGATAGTTAGATAATTACCTTGAAATTTTAGTCGAAGTCCTTGTCTAAAATACATTGCTTTGTTGTGACCTTTGATTATGCTTTCTAAATATTCAATTTTTTTATTTGCCTTTATAAGTTTACATTTTAAATTATTAATTGCTTCCTTTTGATTTTCAATTAATTGATCTTTGTTTAATTGTTCATTATTGATACTTAGATTATCTGTTATATTCTTAAAATAAAATTATACGTGTTTAATTTTTTAATGTTAGGTTAAATTGTTTTTAACCCATTAAGGATCAAATGGACGTTTTTTTTTGTCTGTTTTCAGTGGCTATATTCAATATGAAATAGGTCCGAAAAAAATCGAGATAAGTCATTATCAATGTAAAATTGTCTGAACTTTCGGTCTATGCAGTCAGAATTTTGAAAAAATACATATTAAAAAAGTTATAATTGTTTATTTAACAAAAAACATGAAATTTCGAACAAAATTTTGGCTTTATCGAGCATTTTCGGATCGAAATCGGTCTAGGATTTTAATGATTACGCAAATTTTTGCGTCCATGGACCCTAACCTTTAAAATGCACTACAGAGTTTTTCCAAATTTAACATGGCGGCGCTCAATATGGCGGCCTAAAGATAAAATTTTTTGCTTATTCCAGTATTATTGAATAAAACAACTTGTTCGTGATGGATGATCGCGAAAATTAATTTGTGGGGTTTTTTTGAGTCGCTGATAATGAATTGGCTATTTATTTTTCAAAATTCAAAATGGCGGATCCAATATGGCTGACGAAATTTTTCAAAATTGTTGATATTTTCTGAAAATTGATATACGGGGGTTTTCGGAGTCGCTGATTATAAATCTACTATTCATTTTTTCATAATTCAAAATGGCGGGTCCAATATGGCGGCCAAAAATTTTTTAAATTGTTCAAATCCCATGAAAAATGGTACTTGATTTTTTTGGATCGTTGATGATGAATTTGCTACTTGTTTTTATCAAATTTGAGATTGAAGGAATAATATTGCTATTAGTTTTTCTAAATCCATGATCTAAAATCAGGGCTAAACCTTTTTGGCTGATTATGAATTATTATTTTTCCAAAATCAAAATACTGGATCTAATATAGTGAGAAAATTTTTATGAAAATAAAAGAAATAGTCTGTATTACAAAATTATTGTCAACTGATCTGTGAAAAAATATTATTAGACCCTTTTATTTTGAAAAGAGGATACAACACAGCTTGAAATTATTTTTTGCACATCATATTTTTATACAAATTATGAGGTTGATATTCAGATAGTCACGACATATAACAATATATTATCACTAAAATCGGCATATTTAGATAAGTATATTATGTAACAACGCTACTTTATAACGAACATTTTGTTATATCGAACACTTAATATATCGAACATTTTGTTCAATGTAAAATGTTTTAGTTTGATGACCTATTTCAGTTTTTTTTCCTGAAAGATACAGGATATAAATTTTATTTATTTTTTCACATAATATTCAAAATATTTTGACAACTTAGGGTTTGAAAAGAGGTATTAGAGGATTTGAAATAATTTAAAAATGTCATCAAAACGCCTAAAGCGATCTCGTGGTGAAAATATTGAAATCGAAGAGGGTGAAAATGGAGGATGTAATGCTATTTACATACCGAACATGAATGATTCTGGAGATTCTGATTCGGATTCAGAGACGAATGCTGAATCCGATGCAGAAGTTCAACATCCAAATAATTTTCAAGGAGTATCTAAGGTGTCATTTCATCAAGTATTCGATAATTACACGGAAAATCAATCGCAACTAGAACCAGAGCATACATATGAATGGGTTCATGGACAATATAAATATAATGAATTACTGAAAAATGAGAATTTGCTTTCTGATAGTACGAAAAAAATGATACGTAACTCATCTGCAGCAGAATTATTTGAACTTTTTTTTCCAAGGAAATCAAGGATTATATTATTGAATGTACAATTTTGAATGGATGCAATCTCACTGAAAATGACTTGGACATTTTTATAGGCGTATTAGTATTGACAACTTTCAGTCAAAGAAAATCACAAAAGGATTATTGGTCAACAGATCCACTTCTTGTATGTCCAGCCATTTCTTCAGCAATGAGTTGCAATAAATTTATGAAAATCAAGTCGAATTTGAAAATGAACAAACCTGATGACAAAAATGAAAACGATAAAGCTTGGAAGGTTCGCAAAGTACTTCAGATTTTTAGGAAAAATTTACAGCAATTTGGTTTTTTTTCTACCGCTCTTTCAATAGATGAGATGATGGTAAAGTTTTATGGGCGTACAAATTTACAACAATTTATACAAAACAAACCTGAACGTTGGGGCATCAAAAAGTGGGGCATTGCTAGTCCTGAAGGGTATTTGTTTGACTGCGACATATATTGCGGGAAAGGTTCAAATATTTATTGTTCGGGTGATAAAGCTAAACTTGCAAAATGTGCTTTAGGTAGTCGTGTAGTACTTTTGATGACTCAAAATTTACTATCGACAGTTGTACCTAAAAAGCTTATGAAATATCACTTATATTTCGACAACTACTTTCCTAATCCAGACTTACTAGTGCATCTAAAAAGACTAGGTTTGAAAGCTACGGGTACGGTAAGAGTGAATAGAGTAAAAGTAGATAACTGTGTTGATAAAAAAGCGAAGAGATGTACGTTTTCTGTAAAACATGATAAAAATAGTGGACTTAACTTCATTACAGTTATGGATTCGAAACCTGTATCAGTGCTTTCAACAGCAGCTGGAGTTGATCCTTTAGATGAAGTACAACGATTTTCCTCTACCGAAATGGAACGAATTGGTATACAATTTCCCCATGCCTTCAAAATTTATAATTTATTTATGGGTGGTGTTGATTTACACGATTTGCATTGCAGTAATTTGATGCCAAGTATAAGAGGAAAAAATGGACTTGGCCGATGTTTATTAGATTCATTCAATCTTCGATGGCTAATGCAACGGTTCTTTGGAATTACGCGCAAGAAAAAAAGATTGGCTCAAAAGTTATTGCTATGAAAATAGCAAGATATTACCATGCGAAGTCAAAAATAAGTAAATCACACACATCCATAACTGTTTCTTCAAAAAAAAATTGTGAAAATTTCAGAAAATGTGCTTCTAGAACAACAAAAATGTGTAAAGACTGCAAAGTCCATGTATGTTCGTCATGTTTGTAAGGGTTCGTTTTTCTTAAATCAGGATAGAGAGGAATAAGGAGAGAGAAAATAAATACACAGGTTCGTTTATGCTGTCACGTACCTAGGCTTTATTGATTTCAACTCGCTAATAAATAAGTCAGCGATCGAATAATCCCCGAACGAGTCTTACCGCCGCTTTTATATGAAAACACGTATATACACATTGAAGCTCAGATTGATATACACATCAATCCGATACTCCCTACAGGCGACGCGCTCATATTCTATTTACACCGCGAGAAAAGGCGCGAGTCTGCCCAACGCTATACACGAGACGACACGCACTATTTACATGAAGGAACGCTTTCTATTTACACGGGGAGGGACAGGACCGTGACATAGTCCCCTTATGTTAATTAATTATTATTGTAAATAATAATAAATTAACAGAATTCCCCACTTATTGAATTTTTCATTACGTTTTTCACCCTTTTTTCTAATTCTTTCTCTTGCCAAGAATATTTTTTCTTCATGTATTAAATCATCCGCATGGATATTAGTTCTTATCCATACTTTCCACACCCTACTAGGTTTTATATTTAAATGTAACTCCAGAGGCGTGTACTCAGTCGTTTCGTGATACGTTTCGTTTATTATTGATTGAATGATATTAACATACGGAGCCCATCCTGTATGTTTATCACTAACGAACGTTCTGAAAAATCGACCAAGCTCTCAATTTACTCTTTCTACCACATTTCCTTGTGGATGGCGCACAGAAGAGTATACTAATTGTATATTTTCTTTTTCTAATTTTTGCTGCCATTTTTTAGAAGTAAATTGAGTACCATGATCACACATGATTCTCTTTGGCTTTCCAAAATTTTTCTCAATACAGTAGACGTATTGGCTTTTTTTATCGGGTATAAAACTACCAGTTTGCTAAAAACATCAATTGTTGCAAAGATATACTTCATCCCTGCAGTAGAAGTCGGTAATGGACCATAAAAATCCACAGATAATAAATCACCGGGCTTCTCTGGAATGATTGTTTGTCTTTTAGCAGTGCTCGGCCTCGTCGAAACTTTGTTTCTTTGACACGAGTCACAGGTAGATAACAAGTAAGAAATTTTATGTTTTAAATTATTCACATAAAAATCTTCTTGTATCATTTTTTGTAATTTTCTAGTTCCAATATGACCATAAAATTCATGTAATTCAATAATAAATTTACTTACGAACTTTTCTGGCATCACCAACAAATACTGCTCAAAACGATTTTTTTGATAAGTCAAATCATCTTTCACAATATAAGTCGGCATTTTAAGATTTTTATTTAGAATTTTGTCTAAAACTGGTACAGCTTTAGCTTTCATTTGCTGAATTTTCTCATCTTCTTCTTGATAAGTTTTAAAATTCTTAAAAACTGAAATCATTTCTTTACTCAGTTTTCTTTTTCTATTAACAGCCGAGATTACAATTTCTCCAGGCTTGTTTCTTACCGTGCTCATGTAATCGGGATGCCTTGATAATAAGTCAGGCACGACATTGTCTTTCCCTTTTACATGCTCAAAATGAAGATCGTAGTCTTGTATTGCCATTACCCATCTGCGTATTCTCGCACTGGTAAATCGGCAATTAAACATATAAATCAGTGCTTGGTAATCAGTTTACACCTGCACTTTCGCCATTCTTAAATAATCGTCTAACTTCATTATGCAAAAAACAATTGCAAGAAGTTCTTTTTCAGTAGTGAAATAAGCCAATTCGCTGCCTTTTAAAGTACGACTAACGAACTTTATGACTTTTTCCACTCCATTTTCATATAATTGAGACAGAGCACCTGATATCGCAAAACCACTACTATCTGTTCTCAATATATAAGGTTTCGTAGGATCAGGATGAGACAAAGTAGCATTTTCTAAAAATAACTGTTTAACATTTTGAAATGCTTCATTCTCTTTGTCCCCCCACCCCCACTTTTTTACTCTTAGTAATCTAAATAATGGTTCCATTGCATATGCAAACTTATCAACCATTCTACCATAAAAATTTACCAAACCAAGAAAACCTTTTAATTGTCTATGGTTTCTAGGTATTGGAAATTCTCTTATTAGTTCAAGCTTTGCTTCCTGAGCTTTTATTCCTTCAGGAGTAAGCGTAAAGCCAAGAAAATCAATTTCTTGTCTAAAGAAATGTGTCTTTTTAAGACTAAGAGTGAAATTATACTCTTCTAGTCTTTTAAACAATTTTTCAAGATGCACTAAATGAGCTTCTTCTGATCCGGAGATACATAATAAATCATCTACAAAATTTATTATGTATTTACCGAGTCCTCTGATAGCAAAATCTAAGCCTCTCACTAATGCTGAGGTACTTACACTGGTGCCAAAAGGACAAACGTTAAATTCATATACTTTGCCTTCGTGCATAAAACCAGTATATTTTTTGCTTTCTTCGGCTAACGGTATCTGCCAAAAACTACTCGTTAAATCAAGACTTGTCATCACTGCAATTTCATCACAAATTTGCAATAATTCCTCTACATTTCTAGGAGACTCATAATCTTTTACAAAGCGCTTATTTGCCTCTCTAGCATCAAGACACGACCTCACCGTTCCGTCTTTTTTTACTGGAGTCACCAATGGACTGATGTATTGACTGTTTGACCTTCTAATCACTTTCCAGTCTAACATCTTTTTTATCATTGCTCTAACAATTTCTCTATTGTTAATTGCAATAGGATATGGAGCAACATAAAATGTAGAATCATCTTTAATCTTGATTTTATATTCAAAATTCTTTAATAATCCTAGTTTTTTACAAAAAACCTTTTTATATCTCCAGATGAGATTTCTGAGACTGTCGATAGTTTTCGGATTTTTACAGAGGCAATTCTGAAGTTTCTCTTCTACTTTTTGCACTGTAATGTCATACAAATGTGTCATCTGATGACAAATTATTAATTACCAGAGACGCCTCGCATTGATTTCCATGCAACTCTGAGTAATTTTTATTGAGTTCAGAGAGAAAAGTCCGACCTGCATTCAATTCGGCTTGTTCCTCCTGACTTCAATAATCCTCAACTTCTCCAAAACCTTCGATTGCCTCAATGCAACGATAATTTATCTCTTCTATATTCAATGGAGAGGTTTTATAAATTAACCATTCCATATTATCTTTTGATTCTCTTAACTCCACTGTGCCCATACGAAATTTGATAGACATATCAAAACTTCCCATAGCATCAACTCCAATTATGCAATCCCTAGATAATCTCGGAATTACAATGATATTAAGATTTTTGCTTGTTTTTCCAATAGTAACTTCCGCAAAAATTGAATCTTTAGACGGACAGATTGAGCTCCAATAGCCCCTTTAATAACTTGTCTTATAATAGGTAACGTTGGACATTTATTAAATTTATCAACATGCAATCTGTAAAATTCATCAGAAATGCACGTGATAGGGCTGCCTCTATCGATGACAGCTTCTACCTCGACATCTTGCAAATTTATTTTAATCACAGGACACTCTGTGTTTTGGCATTTTTGAATTCTCTCCTCCGGACCATCTAACAAGGCTCCTCTAGGATCTTCAAAAATCGTTTGAATATATCCTTTTCTAGAATCAGTCGCCTCATTACTCTCTCTATTTGAGATAAAATCCGGGGCACATGCTGCGACTGTCGTTAGTTTCCCGACATTCCGCATGCCTCTAACGGATTTTTTAAAATTTCTCTATCTAAAGAGTAAATGTCATGTCCATTTTTCGATTTAGTACCAGTACTCTTCTGTGGCATTTTCTTAAATATACTCTGTCCACCCGAAGTTTTCTGACTAGTCGCAGCTTCTCCGGATTTAGCTTGAATTTTATTAGTCTCAGAGCTCTCCTCGGATTTACTTTGACTATTCAGATTGTTACTGTTATTATTATTAAACCTTTGATTGTTCCAAGGTTTAAAATTTTTCTGAGAATTCTGTACTGTAGAATTAGTACTAGCACCAGAATCCGTAGATTTATTGGATAATACAGATTTACTCTCTTTTTCCCTCTGCATTCCAATATCTTTGCAAGATAATAAATCAAGCAAACCTGATTTAGTTTCTATTTTCTGTGTAGAAACTGCAAATCTTACTTCGAATCCATGATGATCCGCAAGTTTTCTTACAAGCTCTTTTTCAGACATTTCTCCTATGTCTACTGCTTGACTCATTAATTCAGTAGTATATTCTACTCGAGTTTTTTTCTCCATATCACTGTATGTACCATATTCAATTTTTCTTTTGATTTGGTCAGTGATATCAGAATTCCAAAATCTCTGTTTGAATTCTTTTTCGAATTGATCGAATGATGAGATAGAATTTTCTATCATATCCCACCAACTACCTGCTATACCTCTCAAAGAACGTGCCAAAATATACTTGACATCGTCTAGAGGCAAATCCTCCGATCCCATATATCTTTTAACCTCCCTTAAAAATTTCATAGGCTTATCAGATAAATCAGCCTTGAAAATAGGAGCAGACATTTTTTCTCTCCGAAAAGCAGAGCGACTCGTATTTAAGAAACTCTGATTTACTCTTGTACTCCTGTCCGGAGACAAAGTTAAACTAGGCTTAGTTATATTTTCTCTTAGCCTGTCTTTTATTGGTCTCATGGGCGAAGGAGATCGACTACTATTGGATAATCGTCTAGTCGAAGTTCTCCTATCTCTTATTTCATCATCTGACCATTTTATTGAGTTATTTCTAGTAACTCTAGATTTTTCATTATCTTTATTGATCCGACTTTTGAATAGATCAATTTTCAGTTCATTTTCAATCTCATGATCTTTGACATTTTTCGTCATTCTCATGAGATCGTAGAGCTGCTCACTATGCTTATCAACGCTAAGCTCATGAGTGCTTAATCTGCTTTGCAGAATGTCTATTTCATTCTCAGCGTTTAACTTAAATGTTCTTAAATCGCTGAATTGCTGATCTTGATCGATTATTATGTCCTGCATCTCTGTTATTAGAGCGCTATAATTTTTATTCGAATTTTAAGCTTTTGTCAAACTGGATAGCAAATGTTTATTGGCATTTTCCAAAAAAACAATGCTCCTCTAGAGATTTTACTTGAGAATTATCCCTCAAGTTTCTCTGTCTCTCGTATTCTTCGAAATACTTTTGAATTATATGCTCCACAGCTCCTTCATTTATGGCTGACTCTGGAGTTATATCTTGAGACATATAAATGCGTAATTTATCTTCACTTATATTCTCAGCATATGTTTTTATGTCATTCACATCTGTGGTGAGTTGTTGAATTTTTGTATTAATCAATTCAACACCCCTAGATGCCTCATTACAATTATCACGACGCTCAAAATCTCGTTTTTGGCATCATTTTTCAAGCTCCTTTTCACTTGTATTTAATTTCAATTCAAGTTCTTTTATTTGTCTAAGAGCTTCGAGATAATTTTCTTCGGAAGTTTGAACATTGTTTGTCAAATCTTGCAAAGCAACTTCATTTTCTTCTATATACAAAAGTATATTTTGCATATTCTCATTAACTTGCTCATTGAAAGCCATTACTTCATCTTCAAGAGCATTGTCAATGTGTGTGTCGTCTTTTAATTTAGCAAGAGATTCATTCAAAGCATCTCTTTTTCCCTGCAAACTACCATGATTCTCCTCAAGGAGCTTAGAACTGCGTGTTTTCACCATCATACTATAGTGTACTCGGCACAGATAGTATATAACACCGTTGGTCTACTAAGAGTTAGATGGCTCAGAGGTAAAGCAACTCTTCGATCAGAGTTCGAATCTCGCTTAAGTCGAAAAAATTCTTTTCTTCCGAAATTATTGTTTTTTCATGTGAAAAAATTAATAAAATTCTCTTTTACAATTTACAAAAATTTCAGTTGCAAATTTTAAGCGAATTTTATTATAACTCCTTTCGGATATTATTTTTCGAAATTCGTATATTTCATTAGTTCATATTCTATCGGCTTTTTGTCTCCCACACAATATTGCAATATTTATAAGTCATTGACAATATTGCATATTAAACAAATTTAACCATGAATATTTTGAACTATTATTGAAATATATAATAATAAAAAAACCCGAGATTCTACTTCTGATATATAAATAACTATTACTTTTATGATAAATTTTTTTTTACGGAAATAAAATACTATTTATACACTAATTATTCACTGGCAATTTTGGAAAAAAACACTTTTAAATAGAAAGGTTTGACATTTTTAATGTCAAAACGTCGATTTCTTCTTCGACCTTCTGCAGACGAGCATCGACTTCGACGTTTCTCTGCTCAACGGTTTTCTCTAACACGTCTAAACGTTCTAGAGCCAACTTTAAATTTAATTCTTCGAGACGATATACTCTTTCCTCTAATAAACAAATCAACTCTCCCAGCTGATAGTTTTCGGAGGCCAGTTCCTGTACTCTCTCTCCGAAATCATAAACAGGATTTTCCGGATGATTTACGAGCTCTTCTCCGAGCCACGGAAAACTCACCGGAAAAAATATAGGCACCATTGAAACGAATCCGTGTACAAACTTGTAACTCTCTTTCTCTCTATCCTGGCAGGATCGCCAATGTAAGGGTTCGTTTTTCTTAAATCAGGATAGAGAGGAATAAGGAGAGAGAAAATAAATACACAGGTTCGTTTATGCTGTCACGTACCTAGGCTTTATGGATTTCAACTCGCTAATAAATAAGTCAGCGATCGAATAATCCCCGAACGAGTCTTACCGCCGCTTTTATATGAAAACACGTATATACACATTGAAGCTCAGATTGATATACACATCAATCCGATACTTCCTACAGGCGACGCGCTCATATTCTATTTACACCGCGAGAAAAGGCGCGAGTCTGTCCAACGCTATACACGAGACGACACGCACTATTTACATGAAGGAACGCTTTCTATTTACACGGGGAGGGAGAGGACCGTTCACTCTCACACAAACAATAAAAAAAATTTTTTTAAAAATAAAAAAAATAAAATAAATTAAAAATATAAAAAAACTAAAAAAAACAAAAAAAAATAAAAAGAAGAGGCCCTTAGTTTTGTTGTTTACCTCCACGTGGTAGGGCTGGGCAACGTGAAATCACGGCTAAAAAACAATATTTTCAGAAGTAATGAATGTAAAAACTCCTTACATTATAATATTTATAACATAAGAGCGGTTTTGTCAGTGAGTTGAATCTGTAATCTCAAATTTGATAAAAACAAGTAGCAAATTCTTCATCAACGATCCAAAAAAATCAAGTACCATTTTTCATGGGATTTGAACAATTTAAAAAATTTTTGGCCGCCATATTGGACCCGCCATTTTGAATTATGAAAAAATGAATAGCAGATTTATAATCAGCGACTCCGAAAACCCCCGTATATCAATTTTCAGAAAATATCAACAATTTTGAAAAATTTCGTCAGCCATATTGGATCCGCCATTTTGAATTTTGAAAAATATATAGCCAATTCATTATCAGCGACTCAAAAAAACCCCACAAATTAATTTTCGCGATCATCCATCACGAACAAGTTGTTTTATTCAATAATACTGGAATAAGCAAAAAATTTTATCTTTAGGCCGCCATATTGAGCGCCGCCATGTTAAATTTGGAAAAACTCTGTAGTGCATTTTAAAGGTTAGGGTCCATGGACGCAAAAATTTGCGTAATCATTAAAATCCTAGACCGATTTCGATCCGAAAATGCTCGATAAAGCCAAAATTTTGTTCGAAATTTCATGTTTTTTGTTAAATAAACAATTGTAACTTTTGTAATATGTATTTTTTCAAAATTCTGACTGCATAGACCGAAAGTTCAGACAATTTTACATTGAAAATGACTTATCACGATTTTTTTCGGACCTAAGTATTTCATATTGAATATAGCCACTGGAAACAGATAAAAAAAACGTCCATTTGATCCTTAATGGGTTAAAGGTAAAAGCTTTTAATATTTTACATATAATTAATCTATTTTTGACTTACTTGTGTTAAAGTGGTAGTTTCTTGAGGGACAGTAATTATTACTTCCATGTTTGGGTGCTCCATTGTTTATTTTTTTTTATTGCTTTTTGTCGTAGTGGAGGTGAATCGTAAAATGATTTTTTCCGTTATTTTTTTTAAATTCTTGAGAAATAGAATAATTTTCAGACCAGACCGTTAAATTTTTTAAAATAGATATATTACATATGTATAGGTCATCTGTCGCAGGGATGCCAACTGTATGAAATTTGAATAAATTTGGGTATTTCTTTCTGCTTTGCTGATTCGAATATTTCAGATTGAGGCACATTCATTTTTATCTAATTTTTTCTTTTTTCAATTTTGTTTTTAGTTTTCCTCGCAGTGTATTGTTGTAGGCAATTGTGAGCCATTGCAGTAATTTGCAGGTAAATAGTTAAATATATATTTAAATTTTGGTTTTATTCTTAATGGATATGATACATGTGATAAGGGCGTATATTCTAATACAGTTGTATATTTTCAGATTACACGAAAAAAGGGGACAACAATTTCATCTGGAAGTTTCTTGCTGAATGTTGTATCCTCCACTTTTGCTTTGACGAGTGTAATCGCATCATGAATATGGCTCTTCAGTTGATGTTGAAACTATTTAGAAATTGCAAAAGATGTTTAATCTTGCTATAGAAAAAAAAAAAAACAAATTGCACAGTCAATTACCAACAATGGTCTGTGTGGGATCGAATTGCACCATGGGTCGATAGAAAAAAATTGTATTTTTTGTGTGAAATACTTAGAATTTAAGTTATTGTCAAAAGATAATTTTTCGAGAATCTAAAAAATATTGGCATATTTTTTATTTTTATATATGTGGGATTGAGCCCAAATTTACTCTGTCGTGATATCAACATAGGAAGAATTTATAAAAAAAGTTTGATCGATTGGAGCTAATTTCGCAGAAATAATCGTGGTCAACTGACATCTTTTTTAAAAAAAGTCAGTTTTTGAGTTTTAAAATGTATTGAATCATTTAAAGCGTATAATCATTATGGTCAAAAATTGTAGTTTCAAAATATCTACAACTTTTACATTTAATATTTTTATGTAAAATGTATACCTGGAAATTTTTATTATAAAAAACGAATTATTGTAATGTTAAAATTCAATTTTAGCTTGTTAACATGAATTCTAAGCATTTTTGACTGTTCATGTCAATAGGAAAAAGTTGTATCTTTTGAAGATCTACAACATTTCCATTTAACTTTTTTGTGTG
This sequence comes from Philotrypesis tridentata, assembly GCA_018906965.1. Classification (NCBI taxonomy): domain Eukaryota; kingdom Metazoa; phylum Arthropoda; class Insecta; order Hymenoptera; family Pteromalidae; genus Philotrypesis; species Philotrypesis tridentata. The sequence continues at coordinate 150,092 of JACCIB010000208.1, forward strand.
AAATGCTTAGAATTTGAGCTGTGGGCAAAAAACCGTTTTTCCAAAATCTAAGAAATGCCCGCATATTTTTTGTATATATGGAATCGAATCCAAAGTTATTCTGTCGTGATATTAACATAGGAAGAGTTTATATAAAAAAATTTGGTTCGATAGGAGCTAATTTCGTAGAGATAATCGTGGCCAACTGAAACTTTAGTTAAAAATACATGTAAAATTAATCATTAAGGGGTTATGCCTGAGTTAAAATTCAAAAAAATCAAATTTTTTTTTATTTTATTTTTTAACAGCAAATTTACTGTAGAATATACTGTTGAAACTCCTTTTGCCCGAAAAAATTTCGTTACAAAATTATAGGCAAAATACTAAAAATATATAATTTGTCAAAATTAAGTATTTTTCATATTTTATTCTATAGCGCTTTTGTTTATTCAAAGCCATTACATTTTTATAGAAAATTTAACGTTAAATGTGCATACAAACTCCTTTTGATAAAAGACAGTTTTATTAAAAATAACACAAATTATTTATTTATGAATTATTGCATATAGTAAATAGCTCATTCTGATAAAAGCATAGATTTTTTTATTGTGAATGTTAAAAATAAAATAAATTTATCTGTTTCATTAATTTAATCTTTTTAATAAAATAATAAGCATGCGTGCAAACTAAAATATTTTTATAAATTACCACCTAAAAACATGGTACCATACAGCATATGGAAAAGCCAATCACTGTTTTACCAACCTAGTTAAGTTTGCTATCAGACAGCTCTTTCGTCTGCTTGATCTGCAGTCTAGTGCAAGCTTGATGTTGTGAATTTTGATCTGAAGTGAAAACTTCTGAGTGTCAGTGGTGTTTAAATTTAGATAAGTATTGTGGACTCTAAATAATACATTATTTGTGAAGAACTTGTTCTTTGTGAGTGTGTTCTTCATTTTTAGGTATATAAGCTGTCAATGGCATGTGAACGATAAGGTACTTCTGTGTTCGATGCAAGGTTAGATGTTGTGGAAGTTGGCTGTAACGATTAACAATCCTAGAAAGTCATGGGTAAGCAATACCAACAATTATATTCATATGAAACATACTGACTGTGAATGCGTATAAAAATTTATATTTCAATTTCAGCTTTTGATACTAGTATATCAATATGTGTGGCACCCGGGTCTTAATATATCCCTTAATACAGGGATATTTTATGCCAAAACACAAAAAAATATGCCAAGCAGTTTCTGTAAGTACTACCCGATAAATGGAAATAAGTTTCATGTATAAACTTTAAATGCAGTTTTCTCAAATTTTGAATTTTTGTGATTTTAGGTCAGTTGCCGCAAGATTTCTCAACAACTATGGGACCGATCAAGCTGAAATTTTTTAGAGAACTCCAGGAAGCCCTTCTTCACTGCTTGAACGGAGGGAAATTGGCTAAGGTAAGTTTAAAGAATGTTACGCATGTCAACATATGCATAATTCACTATAATTATGAATATTATGACCTTATGTGTTTCTAAATATTTAAAATTTTTATGTTTCAGTAATCCCTTCCGTTCAAGCTGAGGAGAAAGACATTTAGAAGATTGTCCATCCAGTTTGGTCTATATTCATCACCCGGATGCTGAGAATTCATACGGCAAAGGGAAAAATCTGATCAAATTTAATACTTCACACATGGAATTGTTTGTATAGTAAGTATAGATATATAATTGTTTAAAAATATGTAAAATCACAATTAATATGTATACTTTAAGTAGAAAAAAGAATTTTTTTAATATTACTGATAAATAATTTTTTTTTGCCTAATAACTAATAATTTGTTTTTTTCAGGTTTAACTCAGGCATAACCCCTTAAGAGCTCCCATTTGAACAATTGGTCGGTAATCGTAAAAGTAAAAAAACGTTTTTTTGTACATATAAGAGCTGCACTGTCATAGATTTTTAGCCCGATTGGTCGAAAATTGGCTAAGATGTGGCTGGTAACAGTTTTTGCGATGATAAAACTATAAGGCATTCCCGCGTTGCGGTCGTGCCTAAAAAGTGGTGATACGTTGTTTCTTTTCCTTTTCTGTGCAAGTAGTCGCTAGTTGTTGGATATTACTCATTGGCGAAAGTAAAACTTTCTCCCTTTCTTTCTACCTGCCGACTCCTAATTCTTACCTACCTGTCTTATACCGTACTATGGTTTTGGTGTTTCCCGTGTATGCTTTTACAGGACATTCTTCTTTGTCCCTGTCCATAGTGATAGGTATGGATTGACGAGTAGTCCTCATCCACCCCCTCTACAATGGTAGATAGTGAGCACCACCTGGTCGCTTCTGGGGGCTCCCGGGGCGTGTCGTTCATCGTCTCTCTACTGTCGTCATCAGATGTGCCTGTGAACTTTAACATTTTAGTCGCTCACATTATCAAATATGATGACTCTGGACTGGATACTCGTGCGTACACCCAGCTTTCTGATTTTGCTCCTTCTACTTGTACCGGTGGTTCGGGGAGTTCCCTCTGTGGTCCTCTGAATTCCCATCGAATCTCTGGGTCGATTCTGATGCTGGTGCATCTACTAGCTGGCGCATTCTCTTAGTCGTGGTTCCCGTTGAACCATAACTTGTCGCGGAAGTACGCCACTAGCCCTCTTATAGTTAGTATTATTCCTACCAACATACCTGCCATTACCGACGTGGCTATGCTTCCATTAATTTCGACTACCTGTATCTTGGGTTGCTTCGGAGAATGATTCATCTCGTCTTTCAATCTCCCTGATTTCTCTGAGGTCGTATCTTCGTACAACGTTTCCTGTGTGGTTCGTGCCTTTGCCTCTAATCGAGTTTCCGGCCAGAATTCTTCTCTCTCCCGGTTTGCACCACCGAAGTACGCTTTTCCACCTATTTTTACCTGACACTTCTCCGGAATCAGTATCTCTCCGGTATTAACGAGAAACATTGTTTTCTCCTTGCCGTTGCATATCGCCCGTGCACGTAGTGGCGTTGACACCGAGTACAACCATTTAGTTGGGTTCGGGGTTTTCACTAGATACCATTCCTTACCTGTATGATAACGTAGTTCGCATCGATCGATGGCTTGGTAGGACTCCGGTATCCTTTTTAACCCGACTTCACAGTCTTCCGCGGTTAGTATAGCTTTAGTGACTGAGCAGACTCGTAACCCTTGTACTTTTAAACATCGTTCCCACTCCTCTGTTTCCAAGAAAAAGTGCCTTTTTAGGTCGAAGGTTGTTAAAAGAAACTTACCTTCTGGTACTATTTCCTCAGCTAGGTTGCTGGAAAGGTTGCCCAGATCGAACACTGGTATAGTTATGAGCTCGTATGCTTGGTATTTCGATTTCGACACCAATCGGTGTCGAAATCGAATTTCGGTACGCTTACTTGCAGAATTATTTCATCTCCTGCCTTTTCGAGTTTTGGAGTTCCGAATGCGAGAAGTTTATCCTGGTCCAACTGGTGTATAGGTACCGGGAAGTACCGATCGTGCTGTTCCAATTGGGCTCTCATAGCTTCCTGTAATGTCCTCGTATCAAAGACGCTTTTTGTTCCTTTTATGATCCCTATGGCTATCTCCGCTAGTCTTACATTCTCGTTAACTAGGTTTATCCCTTCCATGTAAGTTAATTCATCTGCTCCTTTTGATATTTGCCTCATTAATTGTTCAACTGACACCCTAAAAGCTTCCAAACGTACGTCGTACTGGCTAGCCGTTATTATTTTTGTATCCTCCATAATGCTCTTCCTAGTTACTCCGGTTAGTCCCCTTACTATGCTTATAAGTTTGAGTGTATGGTTGAGTTCCTTTCCGTCAGTCGTAGTGCCTAATGTTTCCGTGGAGTCGTTGAACTCTGCGTATAACTGGTTCAACAGGTTGATTTCCCCCATCAGGATCATCTCGCGTCCTTCGGGGTCTGATTCTGTGGTATTGCGGTTCCTAAGTAATTCCCAGAGACGAGGGAAAGCTTCGGTGTACTTAAGTGCTACTCCTACCTGCACCCCCGCGATCACTGTCCAGTTACCCAGGGTGAGTACGACGTCGTCATCCCTGGAATACATTATTCTGGCTCCATGCTCTTTAGGTCTTATTACAACGTCTCCCGTTAGGACTCCTATAACTGAAAGAGTAAAGATAATGATTGCTAGCATTTTGTCAATGTTTAATAATTTAATGCTTCTTCAATAAGTGCCCGCAGGTCACTGTGTGGAAGAATTCGTTCTACTTCCTGTACAGTACTTAACGTTCCGGATTCGAGTTCGAATACAAGGGGTTCCATTTCTAGGGAGCTTCCCTCCATTGATTTTGCTTCCTCTCCGTCCTCTGGCAGACACCTGCCTCCACACCATTTTTCCTTGTGCTCGTCTTCTCCTCGACCGTCGTGTTTAATTTGCTCGCGAATAGCTTTTGTAATCATCTCCCGATTGATTTTCCTGATTTTCCTGCTGGTGAGCCATTCTTCTTGGGTTGCAATGGTTGTATCGAGTTCTACAATTTGTTTTACAATTTTCTGGTGGTGACATTTGTGGTGAAATTTAATCGGTTGTTGGCACTTTCGGCACCTAATCCTGGTGCCGAATGGAATGGTGCCCTTGAGATGCAGAGTACTGAGAGATCTTTCTCAAATTTTGGTGCCCTCTTATGACAAATCAGGCATCTATTGGAATCCATGTAATTATAATATTCTCTTTCACAATCAGCGATTGGGTTCATACTGGTAGCTCGGCTGTGGATATCAACCGTAATTCCTCTTCACTGATTATATGACAGATTCTGTAGTAATTCACACTTCCGAGGTTCATGACCTCATGCCCACACTGTCTACAGGACCAAGGAATTAATGTTTTGGAGGGAATGTGTACGTTCCTGATTGGCCTAAATTTCTTTCCTAGGTCATTGATTACTTGAGCGTAGCAGAATGAGCAGTATACTTTCGCAAAATCTTTAGTATAAAATGTACTATTATGTTCAGTGAAAGTTACACATTGATAATTAACGGTTTCCTTCGCTTAAGGGAGTTTTATCTCAGTCATGCTCATCATTTCTTGCTTGATTAAGTTAATATCCTTCAATCTCCGCGCTATCCTCTCGGCGTGGTCCTTTGCCTGTCGGAAGTTACTGTAAACATTGATGCTGCTCATATATCTTTTGACTTATTGTTTTAGTCCGTTGATAAAGACTTCCGTGGCTCGTTTTTCTTTGGTTTCAACGGAGTCTGTTAATTCATAAAATTCATTTCTTGCTAGGTTACCTTTATTTACGTAAGAGCTTAATAATAATTCTATTCTGTTGCCGTATTCTTTGTTAGTTTCACTTTTTTCCTGTTTTACCTCTATGAGTTCATTTTTTATATATATCAACTGATAAATCAGTGTAAGCTTCGCGTTGTCGTCTAATGCTAACATACTTTGTGCAATTATTTACTTAGGATATTACAGATACTTACCTGCGAATGTCTTATTTTTACATCTCTGATTCATTTTTACCGTTGTTTATATCTTTATTCGTCAATATTGGGTATAATCGGTTCTCTACTACCCGATATTTTAATGGTTGCTCTCCCTGTCCGCTTAGATTCGCTTAGTTATAGTTTATAGTTCCGCCTTGAATTCCTCCCGCTCGTCCTTGCTACCGGTGTTTGTTGTTGCTGGTTCTGCCTGTTTCTTCTCTCTGGTTCCCAAGTGAATCAATAGGTGTGTGACCAAGTTCCAAACGGACGCTAGAATAAATACAGACCACCCATATATTGAGTGTAAGGCGTATCCATGTACTACTGTATCTATGCAAAATTTAATAAGCCTAGCAATCATAAAAATTCCTATTACTCCCGCTGAGACTGAGCCAAACGAAAGAAATCGTCCCCACATTTTAGACCACGTAGACTCCGCCAGTTTTGACAGTGCCTCTTCATCGAATAACCTCATCATGGTGAGTCCATTTAAGGAGTTATGACAGTGTTAAAATTTTGAAAATATCCATTTTTTTTTATTCACTTTTTTCATAGTTAATAGTCTGTAGAATATGGTCCTGAAAGCCGTTTTTGGCTAAAAAAATTTTCCTAGAAGATATCAACAAAAAACTAACAAATCTGTTTCAAGTAAATTTTTGAAAAATCGTGATTTTTAAATATTTTAATTAGGCCAAACTTGTGGAAAGGATTGTTCTAACCCACTTTTTACAGAGTAATTTCATGAGAAATCTTACTGAAAATATGACTTAAAAACCGTTTTACAAACCGTTTTTTTCTCAAGAGTTATTAATTTATTTCCGTAAAATAAATAAAATCTGTAAAATTAATTTTTCTATGTGTGATTTTATGTTACTAAACTCAATGTGTTAAAGTAAAGGCATTCAACAAATTTGAATTTGCCACTCGAATAGGTTGTACCTCACAGCGTCTGATTGAGAATGAAGATTTCTGTTTGATCGGTATAGTAGAATTTTCTGTAAAGCAGCAGAAAGCAGCCAAACAGCTGTTTTTCATCCAAGACACTAGATCAGTGCAGTTAGTCTACTAGCTGCTGTAGCAATGCTTATAACCTTAGTGGTGTTGCAAAAGTGCAAGAGCTTCTGCAGAGTAGAAAAATTATTCAGATAAGTATTGGAAGCTAATTAGTAATAACAGTGTTCATAATGAGCTTTTTCTTTGTTGGTTTATTTTTTGCTTTTAGGTATACGGGTGCAAGCCAGCAAAATGGGAGCTTATATTGACTGCCTGAAGTATTATTTTGCATACTTTTTAAGAACTTGAAGTGTATTTAATAATGGTAAGTATTGTATGTAACTGTAATTCATAAACATAACTTGATTATGAATAGCTAACGATAATTTTTATTTTATTTTCAGCTTCTAAATGCTATTATCACACAGCATGACAAGTGCGTACCATCAAATATACTTTATTGTATGTATATTTGAGTACCAAAAGCAAATCAAGGTATGCCGGATATTTTCTGTAAGTATAGCTGAGTTCATTTGAATGATTTACATTATAAACTTTAAATGCCTTTTACTCAAATTTAGTTTTTTCATGCTTTTTGTGTACTAGCCGCAGATTTCTGAAGGAACCGTACTATCGATCATGATGAACCAAAGTGGGAAACCTTCTTTATGAGTATGGTCACAAACTGAGTGGAGCAGATTTGGCAAAGGTAAGTTCAAAGTGAATGTTACGTTTGTTTACATATGTAACATTCACTATAATTACTAATATTGGCAATATATGTTTTATTAACTATATTAATTTTGTGTTTTTCAAGAATCTGTTCCACTTTTTCTGAGACCAGACTCATAATGAAGATTTGGCACTTTGATTCATCAAGATTGATGGTACAGTTCCATCAGAAACATGCGGCAAGTAAATAAAAGTGATGAAAATCATGATTTTTGGTAAGCAAATACCTTTAATTGTTTTTAAATGTTACACTCACTTTATGCATATTATTTATGCATAAAAGTGATGTATAATACTTGTATTTCAAAGCAAAAATATAGTTTTTAGAGCACCTATATATCTATTAATTTTTTACAACACTAACAATTTTTCTTTTTTTTCAGGTTTTAACACTGTCATAACCCCTTAAATTAGCATTCCTTCCTGATACGCTCATTGCTAAGGAGTTTAGTACCGCTGCTCTCTCTACTGGGAACATTAGGTGGCGTCTCAATACTTGTATTTGTTCATTGGTATATACGCCACTATCTGCTAATTTATTTGGGTCAGTATATTTCTAGGTAAGCTGAATATTTGGCCTTAAGATATTCGGGACTCCACCTCGCGTTACTCCCCCGGGAACTATGTTAAACCATTCATTTTCGAACAAATACATAGGCGGTATGAGAGTATTACATGCAATTTCAGTCTCGAAACTTTTGAGTATATGCGTTTTCGGTGTCAAAAAATAATGTATTCCTTCTAATGCTACCGGTAGTTCTTGGAAGCAACCTTTCGTTTCTCTCCTTGTGACTTCCACTTGAATACATTCCATTAAGTGTACGACTTCCCCTGCGACTACACCTAGAAATTCGCCTCTTTTTGTAACTTGATAGGCGAATAAGTCGGGAGCTATGGTTGCAATGCTCAGGGCATTTGCTAACACTTTCCTCTCGAGCTCGCATTTGTGCATAAGTACATCGCGGTACAATCTATTCAATTGAGTCTTAATGTGTTTCTCAACTTATATAAATTTTGAATTCACGTATGCGAAAATGTCTAAATTACTAACCGATGGATTTTTGACTTTAATGATACTTTCCCTACTTTCTCCGTCAACGAAAAAAAGCTTAGGATGTTCCGTTCGTATTAATTCGTACTCACAGACAGTTATTTTTCCGATTGATGTAAATGCGAATGTTACTTCGCTTGATTCCATAATATACAGTGGCCTGTTTCGTTAAAATCTCCCGCCTTATCACAGCTTCTATCCTTGTCGATAGTTCCGACAAACGTCATAGGGATTATGGTGGTATCATTTGCCTGTATACCGGTAATTTCGTTTTGGAAAATCCAAAATTTCCCTTGTTCATGCATCTCGTTGCAATCCCTTCTTGATACAGGGAAGAGATACTTTGCTTCACCTTTATTGATTTCTTTAGTATGTGAAAAGGCTCCGCAAAATCTCACAGTTCTTTTTACATTGATTTTGCAAAATCTCACCCATTGTGTCGAGAAGTCGTTTAATTGTAATAACCTTAGATATAATTTGGTGGTATTTACTTGTGAAATGTCCATTTCGCATTCACCTATAGTTAGCAACGAGTATGTGGTTAAGTTTGTGACCTTATGAGCACAGTCGTACGCGATAATCGCATTGACCCCTTGCACCACCGTTCCTACTATCGCAATTGCTGGTAGTAAAATGTTCTTCATCTGCAAATAATTGAACAAATGCATCATCTCAGAAGGAAATTGATTTTTACTCGACCTGTGTGCGTATAGCGTGTTCGAGCTCGTGCGCGTGTTTATTGATTTGTTTCTCCGCTCCGCAAGTGAACTGAGTCGTGCTAGCGGTGTGTCCTGTTCCCCCTGGTGCTTTTGTTTCCGACAAGATGGCGTATCGTTTTAACGGGTTAGATTTAACGCAATCTCCTTGGAGTGAGGTGCAGTAAGAAAAAATTCTACATTGTACATTGCTTAATTCTAATAGGATTTTATTCTGTATGTTGGAGGGTTGTTTCTACTGAGGGTTCAATATGTGACATTCTCAAGCGGTTAGCGTGTACTACCTTTTCTTTAGTTGCGTTCAATTTGATTTTTACGTTACCGTTTTCGCTCACATCTAGTACCACATACGGTCCACTGTATTGGTCATCGAACTTACTTGCTTTCGGGCCTTTAAGTAACCAAACGTAATTACCGATTTTGAGGGTCTTGATATTTACCCGTTTATCGTAATACCGTTTTGCTCTCTCTTTTGCTTTAATGGAATTTTCTCTGGCAGCTGCTTGTAACTGATGCAACCGCGTTATTAAATCTCGCATATAACCGTTAAAGGTCGGTAGTAAATCTTCACTCTGGATTTCGTCCTCCGATGGCGTCCGCGCGATCCTTTCGAACACTAATTCGAACGGCGTGTGCCACGTGGCTTCGCTTACATTCGTGTTAAAATTAAAAACCGCCAAATCCGTTATGATATCCCAATCGCTCTTATTCTTTTGCACGAAAAATTTTACAAATTCCATTAAACTGGAGTGTGCACGCTCTAGACTCCCGTTGCTCTGAGGATGAAACGCTGTGGTGTGTATTTATTTAATTCTGAAACGCTTCGCGACCCGTTTCATTAGTTTACTCAAGAAGTTTGTACCTTGGTCTGTTAAGATGGCTCTAGGTGCGCCGAATACACATATAACCTTTCGTATTAATGCGTCCGCAACCGTACTTGCTAGCATATTTGGTATCGGTTCGGCGACCGCAGATTTCGTTAGATTGTCTTGAAATGTTATCAGATATTCGTTTCCGCGTTCCGTAATCGGAAGGGGGCCGACGATATCAATGGCTAATTTGTCCATGTTTACCACCGGTGTATCCGTGATTATCATGGGTAACTTGGTTTTTAGCCGCACCAATTTCTTTAATTGGCAGTCGAGGCATTTTCTTATATAATTTTGTATATCCTATTTTAAATTTTCCCAAAAGAATTTTTGCTTAATTCTTTTGTAAGTCTTCGTTACTCCTCTGTGCCCTCCTACCATCGAAGCGTGGGCCGCTTGTATTATGTTTTCACGGTCCGCCTCCATCACATATTTAATTAGTCCCAAACAGACTATTATTTTGATTCGCGATCCTTCAAAAACTCTTCTCACTTGTTTGAATATGTCATGCCACTCTACCCCCTCTATGCGTTCTGTTCTTGCTATGCTGACGGAATCTATATTTATGCCTATTAAGAAATGCGCTAGATTTTCGCATAGTACATCTACGTTCTGTACTATTTTTGTTGGCCCAACTATAGTTTGATCACAAATGGGCAACCCGATATGCAATTTTGTGTTTGACTTTACTGAAGTAGGATGAGCTAATTGTACGTGCAAAAACATTGGTAATTTGCCTTTCATTTGTAATTGTCGAGCTCCGTCATCGCACGGTTCCCCCGTTGTACTAATGAAATATAGATAATTATCCTTTCGCATGAACATTTGCTCCCTGCATTGGATTATTGTTCTATCCTCTGCGGTATCCTGAATTGACCAATCGTTAATAGTTTCGTCAATCAAATTTTCCGTTGCCTCGGGTACCTTTTCATTTTCCGCGGGGTTTTCGAGCGAACTGTTTTCTTCAGAATCAATAATCGTGTTCCGATTTAGTGTATCGCTTCGTTCGTTTACCTGACCTGCTATGCTTGCTCCCTTCTGGTTTTCTCCGGGGAGCGCAATCGACACATTTTCCTCTGATCCAATTTTATAGTTGGCTTCTCCGTCTTTATTAACCTCGTTATGCGTGTACTCCCCCGTTTTAACCTCCTGATTCTCGGTAGCGTCATTACTCGATCTCGCGACTCCCTTGCTCGCTGTAGATTTACTTTTCATAATCCGGGCTTGTTGTACGCCTTTCGTTTTTCTCCTCTGCGGCGCCAGCGCGGCTATTGCGTCTGTATATTTATCAGTTGGTTTCCTCCCTCGTTGCGCTCGCGTAGTCATAGTGTGACGTGACGTTAAGTGCTTGCCGGCAGGAATGTTTGACTCTAGTTCTCCTTGACCGAGTTGCGCTCCCGTTACATTGTTGGCGCTATTAAGATTATTCTCCTGTTCGTTTTCCTCATTACGCCGGGAACTCTCCGGGTCCCCCTCCTCGTTCGTTCCGTCTACTACGGTGACTAATACCGGCTCTATCGGATTTCTCGAGAGTGCATCCGCTATGTTCGTTTTCCCGGGTTTGTAAACTACATCGAATTCAAATTCTGCTAATAGTAACCTCCATCGGTTTACCCACGAATTTGGATCTTTGTGCGAATGTAGCCACTGTAGGGCTAAATGATCCGTTACCAATTCGAATTTTCTGCCAAATAAATACGGTCTGAAATGTTTAACCGCACTAATGAGGGCGTTTGCTTCCTTGTTATACGTGTCGTATTTTCATTCAGCTTCCAAGAGCGTGCGTGACATGTATGCAACAGCATGCTCCTTCCCGGGTTAGCCGTTCGATAGTACCGCCCCAATCGCGTACCCCGAACTGTCCGTGACTAATACGAAACGTTTCGTGAAATCGGGAAAAGCCAGTATAGGATCTGTGCATAATTTGTCGCGTAATTTTTCAAATGCTTCTTACGGGCTCTTTGTCCAATTGAATTCTGCGTTATTTTTAAGCATTTCCGTTAATGGTAGCGCGATTTCAGCGAATTTGTCAATGAATCTTCGGTAGTAGCCGACAAAACCCAGAAATTGTTTGATATTTTTCTTTGTTCGCGGTGGGGGATAGCCTTTTACTGCTTTAATCTTTCTTGGGTCGGGTTGAACACCTTCGCATGATATAATATGTCCTAAGTACGTAACCTTTTCTTTGAGAAATTCACATTTATCTGCTTGGATTTTGAGGACATTTGTTCGTAACCTCTCGAATAAATGTCTCATCCTTAATAGATGCTGGTCGAATGATTCAGAATGGATGATAATATCATCCATATATATAAATAGTTCCGTCTCTGCCAATCCAGCAAGTGCGATTGCAAGGGCTCGTGAAAACGTGACCGGCATTGTTCGCAACCCGAAACTTCCGCGTGTATAGTGGTATAGTCCGCTATATGTTGCGAAGGCCGTTTTGTGTCTATATTCTTCTGCTATTTCGATTTGATATTAACCGGCCTTTAAATCGAACACCGAGAAATATCTAGCTCCACCTAATTGGTCAAGGATGTCAAGTATGTTTTGTAACGGGTATTGATCGTTCAACGTTATCGCATTCAACTTTGCATAATCGATTACTAATCTATGTTTAATCTCTCCTTTAGAGTTAGGTTTTTTCGGAACTAGGATAATGGGCTACAGTACGAGGGCGTTGACTTTTCAAGTATTCCTTGCTCGAGCAATTCTCTAATCTGTCTCTCTTGCTCCTCTTTCTCCTCGGGAGAGCGCCTGTATGGTTTCGTCGAGACCGGAATTTCATCGATGGTGGGAATAGTGAGTTTGAGTATTGGCGTTTTTGTCAGCTTCTCACCTTCCAGATGAAATACATCATTGAATTCGCTAACTAGTTCACGCACTCTATTTTTCTGTTCTATCGGAATATGGTCTATATTTAACTGTGCCAGTACCTCCTTCTCTCTTTCCCCCCTATTCCCACATAGCATGCACCTCCTCGGTTCTTTTATCTCTATTTCCCGTAAATATTTTCTTACCGTTTCATCGATTTTCTTTAATTTTCGGTAAAATCTTTTACCTTTGCATACTTCCTGTTCTATAATTTGAATCATGCCTTTAAGTGCTTGATGTGTCTCCATTGCCGCGGGGGTCTCTTCCATACTGATTTGGTCGCGAACGCTGCGCACATAGTCATGAAGCACATATACTACCTCTTCTATTCGTGTCTCGCGATTCGCGATTTCACCAATTATTTTCAACAAGTTTTTGACTTTATGTATTTTAGAACGTTCAGTTTCATTTAAAATTGCTTGCTCCATTTCTGCATGCTGAAGGCATTGCTCTGTATTCTCCGTAGGTTTTTGAGAATTGTTAATTGTACATGACACCATACTCGTAGTATTTCCTTTATTTATTGTATGAATCTCGGGAGTTAAGATTGGTTCTGCATGAAGTAATTTAGTTTTTGGACTTTGAAGATTTGGATTTTGAAGAAGAATTTTGTGATAGATTTCGATGTGAGTTTTGATATTGATTGATTTGAATGCTTTCGAGTTTTTGTTTTTTTGCTTGTTTTACTACAGAGTTAGGATATTGCGCAATATTTTGATCAGTTTTGTTGAAGAATTTATTTGAATTTTTATTTTGGTTCTCTACCTTACGATTTTGCTTTTTGTTTTGACCTTGACTTTGCTTCTGATTTTGATTTGATTTACTGAATTGATTTTGCATTGATTTTGTTGTGATATTTTGGGAACTAATCTCTTGATTTTCTTTTAATACTTAATTTTGAGCTTGTTTGTTTGTTATAATTTGCATAATTTGCTGATTTTGATTTTGCTTTAACTTGTTAATTTGGTTCTGTGTCGTATTTATGTTCAGGATAGTATTAGAATTCTTTGAATTATCGAATTGGTCATGGATTACTTGTTGCATGTACCGCTCCGGATTTTGTATAGTATTGATTGATTTTCGGTTTGTCCCGCTGCGTTCATCTGATTTATTGATTCTGCCAGAGTGATGCACTTTGATTTGCGCATCTCGTATTGATTTTGTTATGTTTTGTCTTGACCCGTCGAAATTATTCTCCGAGGTCTTGATATGACATCCCGCGTCTGGCGCCATTTTTGTCGCGTCGCGTTCCGTGTGGCAACGTCCGCCTGGCTTATCAGCGTCGCGCGAGGGGTGCCCTTCGAGTTGCGCGTTCTGCGCTGAGTTCATCGTATAGCGCTTTGCGTGGCCACGCCCTTCTCGGTTGTCTGTGCCGTGTAAGGGTTGGCGTTCAGGCTTCGCGTCTAGAACGGGGCTTCTGTCCTCGTCAGGGTTATCGCTATCGCATGAGAAGTGTTTACCGAGTCGCACGTCCCGCACCGCATTGATCGCGTCTAGATCGATGTAGCTACGCCCGCCTGCGCTGTTGACTTTATTTGCCAGATTTTTCTCGAATTTTTGTGAGACCGAATCCGTCATTTTTATATCTTTGGAACGTAGATTTTTTGTTTGGTCACCCGTTCGATACTTTAGTTTGGGCGTTACCCAGAGGCAATTTTCTATTGATTTTCCTTCATATTCACGCGATTCGAAAGGAATAGAAACTTCGTGTTCTTGCAAACATGAACGTTTATAATCAATGTTAGCTTGGGTTTGTACGAAAAAATCACTACCGAGCAATCCCTCTTCTTTTATGGGGAATTCATTCGTAAGTAATTGAAATTCAACTTTGAAATGCGTGAAGTAGATAATTATTGTTCCGAGCGTTTGAGTCAGCTCCTGCGTAATACCTTTAAGGTTTAATATGTTATTTCTATTAATTACATTACTATTTTCGCATTCTTTAATTTTTAGCAAATTCGGTCCCGCACCGGAATCCAATATTAATCTCATACTCCTATTGTTAAATGGATTACTTAACTCAATCACCGGAGATTTGGTACAAAGGGCGATTTTTACCTCCCTTACTTGTACTGTTGGTTTAGCATTGGTTGACTTGAGTTTGGGTGCGGTCTCTGGGTGGTCTCTCGTCCCGCTCCCTGATACGATCGACCCGGAGCATTTCCCTGTTGTTCGCGTTTCTTATTATTAAACTCCCATTTACGACATTGCTCAATTGTATGTTCTTCTTTTTACAATACTGGCAGGCTGGCTTTTCTTCATTTTGATTTTCGGTATTCGCGAATGTCACGCGCTGCCTATACCCGTATTAATTTTCTCTATTCGGTGTTTGCGCAGGCGGCGGCTTATTTTGCCACGGCGCTTTACCTCCACGCTCGTTCGGCCCCGCCCTTGCGTTCTCTACCGCGTTATTTTGTTCTCTTTTTACCACGTTTGATTGCATTCTTTCTCTATGCCAACAATTTTGAGCCGTATGTCCGATTTTTTGACAAATTTGACATTTTTGACAGTGTTACCCTCTTTTTGTTCTTGGTAGTAGGCGAACTCTCTTTCAATTTCTATTGCTGCAATAATCGCGTCATTTACGTCAGAAAAATTGCCAAGCCTTGTGCTTATTGGCCAATCTAAACCTTTTTTGAAATAATATACCAATTTTCTTTTTAACTCATTCTCGAATGGAGCCGTATTTCTTCTTTCCATGTTTGCTGTTGCTCGAATATTAACATCCAGTACTCGAATTCGATTTGAATACGTCACTACTTTTTCGGTTTTGCCTTGTCGTATTCTCGCGAGTTCCCCGAGTAATTCGTCCGTTGATTTCCCTGAACCGAATGTGGACTCAAAATGTTTGCTTATATCTTTTACTGATGTAAATACTTTATTGATTGTAGAATTATATGCGTCGCCGTCAAGTTTCGAATATACATTTTTTGCTAACTCAGCTTCGCCTTCACGCGTCAGTGCGTTTGCTGCCTGTTGCAATCTCAATACGAATACATGCACGGGTTTTTTCCGTCAAACCTAGGTAGGTCTCGCATAACTTTTTTCGCGGCTTTACTGTGTAGAATACTGACGGATGTTGAGTTATATAGGTCTGTCATGCTACATCTTGGATCTGTTATGTTCGGTGTGCTTGTGTATTGAACTCTTCTATTCGGTGTGTTATTGTGAAGTACGTTATTAAAAGGTGTGTTATTAAACTGACGTACATTACTTTCGCGAGAACTAGTACTAATAAGAGGTGTAATTGTGATTGGTAGTACGTTATTGATAATGGGTGTATTCGTATTGAGTGTGGTGTTGTTACGTGGCGTGTAGTATTGTGTGTTGTTATTGGATACCTGGATGGTTGGAAATAGCATATTGGAGCTTGCCATTATTGTGGTAAGGTGTACTATAGGTTGGAAGAGTACTGTTACTGAGAGGTGTGCTGTAACTTGGTAGTATATTACTGGTATTGTAATTTGTCGGTGGTTTCGGAATTATAGTGATGGTAGGCTGTATCTGAGTGTCAAAAATTGGTTGATCATTAGAAAAAATTGTTGCGCCACTAAATGGTACCCTCTTTTCTTTCTTATTTTGTAACTGCGTCTTAATTTCGTCCCTTTGTTCTTCAAAATACGTCGATGTGTTAAACGATTCGTCTTCTGTTATTTCATGTGTGTATACTAAATCGCTGAATACCGTAATGTCTGCTCTATCGTCTCCTCCCAAATAATAAATTAGTGGGCTAGGGTCGATTCTTGGCACGATAAAGTCCCCGAGCAAATTTATAATCGTATTATTTTTTGCTATTCTCTGTATATCCTCCAACCGGACCGAGTTTTTTAATACTTCAGCTATTGAAATTATTAAGTTCTGTGACTCTACTGACAGCAGGCCTGTTTCTTTATCAACTATTCGTCGAAAATAGTCCGCGAAATCCTACACCTGCCAGTCATCGACCTCTAATTCATCGTTGGTTGTCTGGACTTGTCGTTTGAATATAGCTTTCACCGCGGTGTCCCTTACGGATTCCGCCATTGCTATTCACCCGTTTGCTTGAAAAACCAAGACCGGAAAAGGGGCCCCCAATTTCTGTTACGACCCGGGTGGCGTACAGACAATATTCACGCTGTAGACTAGTTAAGTATCGGAGAAGAATGACCTTTTATTTAGCACGTACCGCGCGAACGGTACGTCCTGGGAAAAGGTAGCACGCTGTGAAAAGCAAGGGAAAGAAGTGGGCGTGCGGTGGCGACATTGGGTTGTTAGTTGTGAACTGTAATCCCTACTTGCAGTAATACCGCATGCGATAAATAGAGTAAGCTTTTGGTTCCTACCTTGCGCTGTGACTGCGTACTGCTTGATGACCGGTCCCCGCTCGTAATTCCGCTCATCCTGGTGAGCAGTTATAGTTCTTCCCCTCCATGCGCTCCGTAATAGGGTAGGAGATTTTACGTGGGAGAATTAAATAAGTAAATACGTTGAATTTCTCTAAAGGCAATCGTCTTTATTTGTTCCGACTTTTACAACCGAGCTCAGTATGTTTGAGTTACGCGTTACTGTTATACAAAGAGTTCGATATCAGAGTTTGCGCAGACTTAGACTAGAACCTCGAGGAATATATTATTTACTGACTAGAGGGACACTCGGGTAAAGTGACCTCTTAGAAGGTGTTGCGGAGACAGCCCCCGAGATCGGGTGGCTCTGGCCTTTTATAGGAATACGGGATGATTGGAAGAGGGCAAGGGATGAGGTGGTGGTGGAAAGGAGGATCTTAATCCTTCTTGTCTCCAAGCGCCGTGTAGTGCACAGAAGCGAATACTTTTGTGTACATATGGACACAAGTGTCGGTCCAGTTTAGGATGGGGGAATTTGATGTCCTTTTTATGACCACACGTAATCTGTGTAATGCACACTGTTGGTCTACTTCGTCCCCTGGGCAGGAAGATATTGATTATTTGTGCAGCCTTTTCTGGTATTGCAGTGAGTCGTCCGATTCCATTTACCGCCGCCTTGTTGGTCCGGTAGGGGACGATATCGATGTATCACCTGTCGGTAATGTATCATTACGTTACAACTTATATCGATCTCTCCGAGGCAGTGGTTATGAAAGGGTTTAAGAAAACAAAATCCCTTTCTTACAAAACGACGTTTCGGCGATCATTGTCACCCTCATCAGGAAACTGTCAATTTTATTAGATAACAATAAACATACAAACTTAGAAGAACAGAGTAATACATAGAAAAGCGATATTTTTGAAACTTACATATTGAAGCAGATATGATTTGTGTACATCTCGATAATCCTTTCCTCCGGCTAGTTAACAGCGGGGGGAGAGAGAGGCCCGAGTGTCACAGCTATTGCTTATGCGGCTTTGTCAGCTACTGTCTCGGAAGTGAGGAAGTAGCCGGCAGTCGTCGCTTATATACTGCGAAAAGTCTTTAACGCAGTTTGTTTACGTATGACGTCACACATTACCTCATCTTTTCGATGTACACAGAATCTATTTTAATTCTTAAATCTGGTATATTAAATGTGTGTACACGTTATTGAGTTATAGGTGGAATAAAAACTGATTGGTACACGAAACCAACTTTCTCTGGTAGATTTTTGCACTTTAAATCTCAACATCCGATTAGTCAAAAAATTGTCATGGTGTATAATCTAGTTGACAGAGTGGTGAAGTTATCAGATAAATGTTTTCACCAGAAAAACATTGGCATTATAAAAGATCTATTATTTGGTAATGATTGCCTCTCTGATTTCATAGATCAACACGTCAAAAAACGATTATCTGCAATGAAAATGACAAAACAACTGGAGCAATGTACGAAGAATAATGTATATAACAATCAGATTAGTATACCGTACGTCAATGGTTTTTATGAGCGAGTGCATCATTCGTTTAAGAAAAACAACATTACAACCATTCCAAAAATACACAGTAATATGGGCAATATTATTGTGAAAGGAAAGGATAAAAAAGAGAAACACCTAGAGAAAAATATTGTTGATAAACTTAGATGTAATGATTGCACGGCTACATATGTAGGCCAAACAAAAAGAAATGTGTGTACACGTATTGAGGAACATAGGAAGTCTAAGGACAGTGTCATCTCCGAACATATTAAAAAATACAATCATAAATTTAATTTTGAAAAATTTAGTATAAAGGACAAAGAAAATAATTTAAACGAAAGAGTAATCTCGGAAATGATGCATATACATTTACAAGATAATGGTATCAATAAGAAAGAGGATACCCAAAAACTCAATAACGTGTACACACATTTAATATACCAGCTTAAGAATTAAAATAGATTCTGTGTTCATCGAAAAGATGAGGTGATGTGTGACGTCATACGTAAACAAACTGCGTTAAAGACTTTTCGCAGTATATAAGCGACGGCTGCTGGCTACTTCCTCACTTCCGAGACAGTAGCTGACAAAGCCGCATGTGCAATAGCTGTGACACACGGGCCTCTCTCTCCCCCCGCTGTTAACTAGCCGGGGGAAAGGATTATCGAGATATACACAAATCATATCTGCTCCAATACGTAAGTTTCAAAAATATCGCTTTTGTATGTATTACTCTGTTCTTCTTAAGTTTGTATGTTTATTGTTATCTAATAAAATTGACAGTTTCCTGATGAGGGCGACAATGATCGCCGAAACGTCGTTTTGTAAGAAAGGAATTTTATTTTCTTAAACCCTTTCATAACCACTGCCTCGGAGAGATCGATATAAGTTGTGACGTTGTGCTTTTTCCGTCCCTGGGGAGGCGTAGCATAACGTAATGACACCTATGCAGGTTTATCGCGAGCTCGTATTTAATAATTATTGTTGGACGCCCGAACTCGCGATCTTTAACACTTATCTGCCGGCTTGAGAACTCTTTGTACTCTAGGTCACGGGGGAGAGGTGCAGGGAGAATAATACGCAAAATAAAGACACGCGACTTGTAAAATATAACACTTAGTAATTTATTATAACGAAAATCAAATCAATAGTTTCTACTCTCGGACGCGTACTCGTCCTCGGGCGAGCTCACCGTCTATAACGCGGACTGGCTTTAGGTTAGGGACTCGCGGCGGGGAGGTACTTCACAACGCTCCTACCTGTCTCTATTCCTTTTCCCCTACGTCCTCGCGTTCTGGTGCTGCCTCGTGCCCTGTGGAAGCGCTCGCGAAAGAAAACTAGTACTCGCTCGGATTATCACACGGAGGGAAATGCTCGGGTCGCTCAGGTAGTCGCCTTGGAAGATTCTCTTAGCTTGCTCGTCGTGGTGTCTCGGTCCTCGTGGTACTCGATACTCGTTGGATCTCGTTCCAGACCGACTATATTCGCGCGTTCGGCAACTACGCCGGTTCGCGGCGTCTCTCGCTCTCTCACTCGCACTCACGCATTTCCGCTAGATCGCTCTCTCGCGCCTATCATATATTTCCACGCTTTCGCACCATATATCATATCGCACTCTTGCGCCCTCTTTTACAACTCTTATAAATGCGCGCGACTTTTGAAACACGCTTACACGCATGACTGGCTCTATTAATCATATTTACACATTTTCGCACGGTTACGTGCTTCGGCACGCTTACATTTTTATTTACCGCTCGCACGCGCGCTGTGGATTGAGCCGTAGCCCTCCATCTTTTCCCAATATCATACGGCGCATACGCGTTGCCTCCACTCTCTCTCTAGTCTAGCTCTAACGCATTCATTCTCTCGCTATTCCATCCTTCTCGCACTCATGCTTCAGTCAGTAGCTCGCCAACATGGCGGCCGCCGCTCGCGCGCGTACGCCTCGTGGCTCGCATGCCTCGTATCTCTTGTCTCTCTCGCTCTCGTTGCTTCAGCGCTGCGCCGTTCGTTCCTCACTCTTTCTCTCGCCTTGGCTGCCGCGCGCTGCTACGCGCTGTGTTTCCCCCACTCTCTCGCTCTCGTACTGCTGCTGCTCGACGGCGTGCTGCTCTCGGCGCCGCGCTGTCCTGTGGCTTTAATAGCTGACTGCTCGCTTGCTGCTCTGAAAGCACCACCGAGTATAAGAGTATGTTATCTTAACTGGGTGGTGTCCAGGCGAGCAGCCCTCGACGGGATCCCCGTCACAAAGTCAACGAAAGAATATTTAGGATAAATAATTTTGCAATAAGAGGCCATCTTAAAATATCGAGATCGGGCACCGATTATTACGTTGTACATATTAAGTGTCATATTTGAGAGCTTATCCGATGTCAATAATCTGTTTTTGGAAAAACTGTGACAATATCAAAAATCGAAAAAAAAAATTTTTTGTTTAACAATTTAACGATAAAAAAAGTTAATATTGCATTTGGGAAAATATGTTTCTTATTGGAAATACAATTCTAAAGAACTTTTACCCCTACCTTTTTTTGCATAAAATGAGTAGGAAAGGAATTATTCGCGTAAAACTGAAAAATATGCTTGTTTGAAGTTTATTTTGCAATCGATGGTAGCATGTATTTTTATTGTTAGTATAGGTAATGGTTTGTTGAGGACAACAAACGTCTTCAAGGAGTAGAGCATATTATATTCCGAGTTTTCTGGAGCAATTTCGATTGTTCTCGAATATTCGAAACACAGGACATTGCACATAAGTTGACTATGTACTTCCTTAATGGCGCCACTCGGCCTAAGGAATGTGCAACATAAGCTTACGGTGCGATATACTTTGAGCATACACTGTATAGAGAGAGGCAAAGGACGCGCGGACGGAGGTTACAATCTTTGCCGTCAGCGTTAATTGTCGTCCGAAGAAGGCTGTTGGCGACAATGAGCAGGGCAATTAGTCAGTCTCTCTCGAGCATAGGCCCAGAGTAGATCAGAGTGCAGAAATTTTGAGTATATTAGATCCAAGGCATCACAGCCAAGCGTTAGTGTAGATATATACAGAAATAAATAGATATACCCATTGGACCCAGGCTTATTTCATAACGAATAAATAGCAATTTAACTATTAAGTGCTCTAGCTGACATTTATATTTGCTGACATTAATATGAATTTTGGGAATCCGTAACGTGACCGTCACTTTTTTTAATGTAATAAATTCATAATTTAAAATTTTTTAGATATTGAATAAAATAAGCTTTGTCTTGCGAGGTTGCCTGTACGATTACGAACAATTATCAGTTTGATTTTGAATGATATAAAACATGTGCTTAATAAAAAGTTGGAACTGCCAGTGTCATAACCCGTCACGCTAGCTCCGATATCCCCTTAACGATCGTACAACTTAAAATCGAACAGACAAAACGAACTTACCTATTTTGACAAGAAAAGAACAAAAGCTTCCCTCCTAGCGGAAGAATTTATAGTAGTTACATTCCGTGTTCCGTAATAATCTATGCGTTGAAAATTATGGAAAGATAATAATTTGAAGTACCCAAGTCTCTTGTTGCGTAAACGAAGCAAATGGTGCATCACTTCACTCTTATGTACACTCGCATAAGAATGGTGGTCATAGCTAGAGAAGAGCTTGTTCCATTCATGGCCAACACAGTGTTGATCAGTGCCCATATAATTTTGTTTTTTTATTGCTAAGTAGAAAATAGATAAATACATTAAAAGATAATATATAGATGGTTAGATAAATAAAAAAACAAATGAGATAACTTAAAAGAACAGTAAATAATATTAAATGAAAGTTTTATGGGTTTAAATGAAAAAGTACAATAATTTTTAGTTCATAATGTTTTAAGTATATGCTTTCAATTCATCCGCAGTTTAAATAGGTAATTTAATACTTTCCATAAACTCTTAGAAATACTTACGGATGCACAATAATGAAGGTTTTTGTTCTTTTAAATTTCAATTTGTCTAGTTCATCTAGGAATTTTTTAGTTAGTGTTCAGTTTTTAAATTTAAAATTATGATACTATTTTCCTACGACTGGAAATAAAGATAATTTCCATAGGTATTTATTCATAAATACCTATGCTAGATTTTTTCAATGTTTATCAAATATTAAATATGCATTAATATTATGTTTATAAATCAATAGGATTTTTAGATCCCAAAATTTGTAAAAATTATTTTTATCCAAAATATTTTCGTTTGAAATTGAACAAAATATGGGTGATTTGCAGAAAAGTGTCGTATGACATGTCGCCACCCCCTACACTGCTGTATTTAAACTTTATCGAATTCGCAATCACACCAAAATCTACTAAATTTGTTTTGAAAGTGAGGTTATGTATTTAAGTTTTATTATTAAGTGTGCATTGATGGTTGCAGTAAATGTAGCCAAAATGTCACTTCCGTAACATGTTGCCAAACAGAACGTTAATCGAAATACTTCAGGGCTTTAGATATGCTATTAGGCTTTGATATAATATAGCAATTTATTAAAGGAGGATATAATTTACAATTTTCTTTAGAAATATCTTATATATATATGATTTTTTCCCTTGTCTAAGCCCCATTATATTAAAAATTTAATTTTTGCAGTTTGAATTTCCTACCTAATTTCGACCAGTATGTCAATCTGATCGCTATAGACATTACTAGAGTTAATGATTTTTAAAGCTTTGTAGCCTGAATCTGCACACCAGAACTATTAGTGTAAAAATGTCACAATTGAAGCCTGTCACTTCCAAAGCTAATCCAGAAATTTCCCTATGTTAATCTTATGGAAAAAATTTTAATAATAATCGTAACTGTTTCCGAATAAACTATGTTTTGTTATACTTTAAATGATAAAAAAACCACTATCCGTTGTCCTCTAAACGAAACTTTTTTTCTTCAATTTGGATGGCGAAATATGCCATTTTTCTGCAAATCACCCATATGCATTTTTGAGGTTGCATAAATAGATAGTTCAATAATAATAGGTATAAACAGATAGTTAAAGTTAAATGTTTTAAATATGTAAGTAATTGTAAGTAAAACTTAATGTAATTGAATCATTAATTTAATTCTGTAAATTATCAATATATTAGAATAAACTTGAAAAAGTTTAATTTTTAAATTGATTGTGTATTGGATTATCCTATAGTATGGTTAAATTTTGTGTAATATTGTTTTTACTACTGTTATTTTATTGTTATTGATATTATTATTTTAAGAACAATCTGAAGAGCTTTATCTGAAACATGAAATTCAATCAAAAATATTTTGTGATTCTACATTAATTTTAATAAATTATTGTAATAATATTTATAAAAACTTAAAATATTTAATTAAAGACCCACATACATAGTTCTTTAAAATACTGAATAGTCAAAATCGTTATTTAATTAACAATCTTATTTAATTAACATGACTATCAAATAAAAATATCTCAGCATGGTACCATTAGCAATTGAGTTATTTTGTAGTTTAGTAGCAATGGAGTTATTTTGTTCTTTAACAGATAAACATTAATTTAAAAATAATTTGCTAATACAAATTTTGTATTATACTGAAAACCAGATATAGTAGATAAAACATATTTTTCCGAAAAAAAAACTTCGTAATTGTAAGTTTTATTTTCCGATAAGTTTGTCTTAATTCCCATAAATCATAAAAAATATTTTAAATTTCATATAATATATTGTCAAGTATAACTTCGATGTGTAGTCTTTCGAATAAATTATTTTCATTCACATAATAATAATAACACATATTATAATGTTACATACAGTCACTATGTCAACAGACGTTTCTGTTAGGATTGTCTTTCATTAGGAGAATAAGTGAATCGCAAAAGATTAAAAAACATAATGACTGAGACCATGTTGAAATATTGGGAAATCTAATCTGTGAAAATTAATGTCTTACCTCTAATTTCTTACGAATTTAAAATCTAATTTTAACAAAACAAAATTATGAAATCAACAAATAAATTGTTAAGTATTTAATATTTTACAAGGTATTCATTGCTTCCCAATATGTGAGTAATCAAATTTTTTTACATGAAATAATATATATTAGAATTATTAAAATAGAATACAATTTACTCTAGTTAGTAAATTCATTAAATGTGTTACTGTCCTTATTTAATCAAATTTATAACATATTCAAGAGATTCATTTACACTTAAATATGAGATTTAATGTTTAAGGCGGTATGAAACCCACAATGACCGGTCAGTAACGATGCGGTAGAAAAGTGCTGTGATATCAAATAATATAATAAATTATGGAAAACCAAGAGATACTTGCCCTTTGTATTCGCATTATCTCTCATTATGGAAAGTTTGGAATCAAAATATTCAGGTATTGGAGAGAAAACCTTGTCCGAAAATCAGTGGTTGTATTCTGATGTAACTTACTTCTACTAATAGCTACTGATTTTTGGACAAGGTTTTCTCTCCATTGCCAGAATATTTTGATTCCAAATCTTTCATAGAGATAGATAATCCCTATACAAAGAGCAAGCATCTCTTGGTTTTGTATAATTTATTATATTAACTGAGATCTATGTATTTTTCTGATGCATCGTTGCTGATTGGTCACTATAGGCTTCAGACTCCCTTAAATCTTTATCCATGTTTATTAGATTACTAGAATTTGATCAGTGTGCTTCGCGTGCTTTATCTTAGATCATACTTAATAATCATTTAATAATTTTTTTTTAATTACTACTTTTAATAATTAGAAAAAAATGCATTCATTACACTTCAAAATTATATTTAAAAAAATGAATATCTTTTATACTTTCTGAAAATTTTAAATAGTTTAAAGTACATTCCAAAGAGTCAAAGTACTATAAGATTAAAGTGTAAGCAATCAACCAATTTTAAAAGATAAAACACTAAATGTAAAATTTTATGACTCCTTAATATATATATTATAATAATTGAAAAGTTTGATAAATCTATGAAGGTATACTTTGCTTCAAAGCAGAGGCAACAAAAAATATATGAAGGAATCATGTTTCAAGTTTATTAATTGCATGATATTTGAAATTTTATATTTAAAATGGCACTCACTAAGGCCAAATCTAGATCTTATGCTTGATTCCTGATTTCTTGCTATTTGTTTTATAGTATTTTATAGGTTTGGTAAGTCTCTGGAAAACAGAAAGTCTACTTCGTTCTGAAGCATCAATTTCTCATTTACTCAGCAAAGTTGATCCTCTTTGTCAATCATGTCACTGATGAACATAATAATATATACACCGGGAGATCATGCATCTAATTTGGTTTCCGAGTTATTAACTAATTTTAATGGAATGCAATAAATTTGAAATTTTATTTTCAATATTCACGCATAATATTCTTGCATAATTTTATCATATGATAAATGTGCTCATAATATCATATGACAACATCATGTGATATCATCATGTGGTATGTCCAAATTGATCATCTAATATAGCAGGATTCGAACACATTGTAAAAAATCGGAATTTTGAAATAAATTAAAATCCATTATTTCATTGATCTGTTGCCATTTCAAGAGGTACCGTGTGGATTGTACTTCCATAAATGGCTACAGATCAATGAAATAGTAATGGATTTTAATTAATTTAAAATTTCCAATTTTTTACAATGTGTTTGAATCCTGCTATATTACATGATCAATTTGGACATATCACATGATATAATAACATGATATTCTGAGCACATTTACTATATGATAACATCATGCAAGAATAAAATGGTAGAAATCTTCGCAAGGTCCCAATTTGAAGCATCACCCATAAAGTCATTGAATTACGTCATTTCATAACTTCATTGTTAGCACTAGGGATGCATTACACAAATGACGTCATTTTTGTTTAAAATTTAATAACGGATATAACGTTATTTGAACATGGAAAAAACGAAAAAACGAAATCATTATTCTAAGTAAATAAAGTGTTATTTTCAACAAGCATGACATTATTTATTCATTATTTATTTTTAAAAAAATTACATCATTTGTTATATGTAATACCTAACTCATTTTGAACGTAGATAAAGTTATTTGTGCTGTAAATAATGTATTTCCAAGAATAACATGATTTTATTGCTGTTCGTAACGTCATTCATAAGGCAAATGACGTTATTTACGAGATCAATATTATTTTCATATGATACTTTTTGTAGATAAAAAAATAACGTTATTTCATAAGCGCAGGTACTTTGAGAACAAAAATAAAGTTATTTTTCGAAAATGACGTTATAAAATGACATTATTGAATAACGTCATAATAATTGATGTTATTATATTAGATAGAGAAGAGATAATAACAGAAAGTTCAAGAATTTGTGATAATACTCTGAAAAATAATCTGAGCGAAATTTTCGCTATTTGAATGAGAGAACGGTTTATAACTTTCAGAATAGTGACATTTTTACTTAGACAGGGCAAATCTGGCGGGTTTGTATCAAAAAAATTTCGCATAGAAATTTTTTGCATATTCACCTTCGGAATATGGAAAGACAGTTTGCAGGACGATTAGCCTATGCAAATTTGTTTCTACAAGCTTTTTTTAAAAAAATAGTATAAAATGTTTTTTTTATAGAACACAATAGATATCTTTACATTCTCGTAAAGTTAACCGTTTACAAGTTAAAAATAATTGAAGTTAAAATAAATGTAAAAACAGACATTTTCAATCTTAAAAAACAATGTTAAAAAATGTTAAAAAAGACAATGTTAAAAAAAGTTGTGAAGTTTGTCAAAATTGTTAAATAATCTTTGAATGTTCCTTAACAAAATCCTGAAGAGTTTACAAAGATTATTTAATCCTAAGTCTGTTTTTTAATTATCAACTAGGCACACTCAACCGCCGACAGGATGCGCGAACTCGATTGCATGGACTGGGCTGTAGAATATTTTACGCGTTTTTTATGTTGCATACATATGTTAATTAAATTGGAAAATAAATTATATATAGAATAAAATGAATCTATCGTTCTACTCGAGTCAAAATTGATTTTTGAATATAGGCTCTGCACTGCATATTCTTACAATGGAGATCTGTATGCAGGCAGGCCTCAAAAAAATAAAAGAGAGAAATATTGGGACCTCACGAGTAGGCGTGACCCATGTATATAGACAACAAACATGGCCGCCGTAAGCGACCTTTCTAAATTGAACAGATAGGGAAAAGATTAGTTTTCAGTCAACAAAATGATTACAATGAAGAATATTTTTGACTATGCGGGTATAAATCCTGGGCAGCGTAAATTTATAGAAGGTGAACGCGTGTATAAGGCGAATTTTATTGTTAAATGCGGGAAAAAAGCTGTTTCAAGTGCCCCTGATACGACTATATACACATCTATCTGCTTGCAGACTACAGCTATAAAAAGCAATAGTCCTCATGAAATAGAATGTCATGTAAAAAGTAATGGGGACATTGTACGTTGTTTTTGCTCATGTAAAGCTGGTTTAGGCGAAATGTGTAAACATATAATAGCAACACTATTGTATATTTATCAGTAAGTACCTATAACTTTATATTACATAACCTATATACTACTTACTATTATGTATTGTGTACACTGCTTTTTTTAACAAAATAATTTTTTTAGAAAAGGTGACAGTTTAGAAATTTTGTCTTGTAACAGACTATAACCTCAAAAAAATAGAAGTACAACTTACTTGCAAAGAAGTAATCATTTATTTCAAAATGCAGTGAACAAACTTTTGTGTTATTAGTTACATTAATATGTGTCATTTTTAATGCTACCTTCCATGCTTTACACACATCTATTTTTTCGGAGTCGCCAAATGCATTCTGTTTGTTTACAAAATGATGGTTTGGCTTCGGGAACTGATGAAAACTTAGCGTTATATTTTTATTTGCTTTACTGTCACAACCACTAACTACACAACGGTCTTTATTGGATTTTTTTCTATGCTCTCTATAATTGAAACCCTCCATACTAACAATTTTTTTAATTGTAAATGCAAATAAAACTCAAATCCCATATACTATTAATGCTAAAACGATAGCATAGACAAGTTCTATTTGGTGCCGCGAGGGGTCAGGGCATAGTTCGTGAGTTCCCAATACATTTCTCTCCGTTGGCGTTTCGTCCCAGCTGTCAGAGTGGACTCCTCAGTAAGGCTCTGACAGCTTCCTTAGACGCCCGCCACTTCGAAGAGATGCGGCATTTATATGGTCTCGGCCTGCGTTTTTCTCTTGCAAAAGAGAACTCTAGCATAGAGAGAAAGGCAGGTCGCCACCTAGCGGACACTTATAAGAGTCAGTGTCAAAGTTTCGAGTGATAGAGTCGCATACCATCTAAATTATTATAAATATTAACTCTATCTTGCACATAAGAGTTACAGCTATGGTGCGGGAAAACTGTTTATATTTAATAGGGTCCCGAAACGCGCTGAATCTGAATTCGAGATCAGATTTTGAAAATTCAAGATGGCGGAAGGGAATGTCAAAATCAAAATTTAGAAAATCAAAGTTTTTTTCGTATTCTGTGTGAAAGCATAAATCGAAACTGTTATTGGTATTTAGTAGTTCTTGAGTAAAAAATTCATAAACTTTGAAAATAACGCAGACCTATTTGATGATTTCACTCACCACGTAAAGGTTAGAGTTCGGACTTTGATGAGTTCCTTTTTTTTGTAGTTTTTGGAATTTTTATTAATTTTTTGTGTTTTTTATTAATTAGTGTTAGAAAAAAATTCAGAAATTGACGGCAATTTGAGTATACTCAAAATAACATGGACATATTCATATTATATTGAATTTCTGAATCTTTTTCTACCGTTGTAATCACCAATCAATTGTTTCGTTAACTGTATTCTAAATGCTAATTGATTTTCACACTCATCTTCCTTATAACATTTGTATAGAATATAAGAATTAGCTATAGCTATAGCTGTATAATAATACATTATTGAATGCCACCATTTTTTAGATCTTCTTCCTATCGTATATACCTTCCTCAATTGATCAAACCTATCTACACCACCCATTATTCTTTTATAAGCCTGGATCAAATTGGATCATTGGACAAATTATAGGAAGCCGAGATCCATCTTTCAGTTTCCGAGTGATCTCGACAGTTTCCGTAGGATTGAAAGCTGACGTTAACATGGTGACTAGTTTCCTGTCCATCCATTTGATCGTAGAAATACCTTTTTTTATTCTATAATTGGAATCTCCTCTATTCATTTTCTCCTTTACTTTCATCATTTCTGACAACCCTTGCCTGTTGTTTCGAACTGTTCCAAGTAAGTAGATGCCTTTATCAAGAAGTGAGAAAGTTATCGAAATCTACCAAATATCCAACCCCCAGAATATTCGATACTAAATTCAGAACTACACGTTCTCCAAGTGGATTTTTCGACCCATCTCTTACTTTTCCAGTATAGATCTCAGATTTGACCACGTAACCTATAGATGAGTCAGCTAAACACTAGACTTTAAACCCTCGTTTTATTGGCTTCATTGGCATGTACTGAATAAAAGAGGATCGTCTCAAGAAGGGGATCATTGACTCATCTGCAAGTTTTGAAGTGTTATAATTCTTATCACTTGTTTGGTTGATATGGTCGATCAACGGTCTGATTTTGTGGAGCTTGTCGTAGTTTGGGTCAGTTCTTGGGAGCATAGAATCATTATCATTTAAAGGTATCATTTCCATCAGCTTAGAAAATCGAGTATAAGGCATAATATTTGCAACTCAATAATTTCTTACTCTTGACAATTTCAGAATCCACATTCCTAAGAGATGAAACTTCTTCGTTATTCGTATCATGCCAATTATTACTCTTTTTTGAAATGCATATTTATTAGTCTCAGTTACTAAACTGTCTAAAAGCGAAGCCAGGAAAATTTGAGAAAATTAAAATGTTTCGACATTTTTCTTCGGTATTGAAAGTATGTTGATAGTTGAAGTTGAATCAAAAAAGTCCCAATTTAAACCAATATTGCCTACATTTTGAGTCCATTCAAAGAATCACTGTCACCATTTTTATCCAAGTCGTCCAATTCTGATGAATCACATTCATCTGAACTAAAATTCGACTCTTCTAGATTGACTGAAAGATTGTCTTTTTTGCTACGGACTCTCTTGGTCATGTTTATGAAAATATATTGTAGTTTTTCCTTCAATAAGAACTCAATTTGATCAATTGAGAATCTTAATTGCAACACTGACACTTTTCGATCGTTACAAAAATATTAAATCCTTATGAAAATCCTGAGGATTCCACTTGACACTGAATATTGAAAATGCGGGAGATAATATTTTTCTTCTGAGAGATATATTAGACATCAAGAGTATCGTCACACTTACGAGTGACAATGCAGTATACGGATAACGAGCGACTGATTGTTGCTAAACGAACTTTGTAAAGGACCCCGGAGAAATCATATGGGAGCGTGGTTCCCAGTGAATTTGTATGAAACTGTAACCAAATTGTAGGTCTGAAATTCCTGAACATAAGTCCTCATGGGCCCGAGTGGCGCAAATGGGCCGATTTTGAGAAAATAACGATTAAAGGCGACATTTTTCAGTAGAGGTTGGAGCGGCCGAGCGCGCAACTTCAAGTGGCTGCTCGCTAAGTCCAATGCAACAGGTTACTGTGTATTTGCATAACCCTACATAATTAATGTGTTTTGAAGAGTAATTCTGTGAGCAGTGGCGAGAAATCACTATGCAATATTGTTCGCGTGTTTTGAATCACGCGCGCATCGGTACCGGCCAATCAGAAGAGATGAAAGGAGGATCAAGTGGTTAGAACGAGGGCTCGCTCTGTTCCGGCTGCCATTAAAAAGCATGTCTCTTGCGCTTCTATTCATTCGTAATACCTGCAGGTACACGAACAACACTTACGCACACACGCACATACACACATGTAATTAGTCAAGGAAAAATTTTTCCCACACATAAACACACCTGTATTTTTCACCACTGAGCAATAAAGCTATAGTTTTGGTTTAGGAGATCATGCGTTCCATTGCATATCGCTCCTACAGAATTCCTCCCTGATCGAAAATACCTACGAGAGTATTTCTCAAAACTGGAGATCACTGCGATAGTATTCAACCTTGATGGAAAATACATGCCAGAGCGTTGCATGACGATGGAGAATACTCCGACGGTATTCCTCCTTGAAGCAAAATCCAACCCTCCGTGAGAATTTTGATTGATAACGGACAATCCCTCCGAAAGTATTTTTCGATAATGGAGAATGCCTCCGAGAGTACTCCTCGATAGTGGAGAAATCCTCTGAGAGTCTTTCTCGTTAATGGAGAATCCCTTCGAGAGCATTTGTCGATGATGAAGATACCCTCCCAGAATAATTTTCGATAATGGAGCATTCCTTCGATTTTATGTCTAGATAATGGAGAATTCCTCTTTGAGTAATTCTTTATAATGGAGATAACTGCGATAGTATTCCACCTTGATGGAAAATACATACGAGACCGTTCACGACGATGGAGAATCACTCCGACCGTATATAAAGAAATACTCTCGGAGGGTTTCTCCAACGACGAGAAATGCTCCCGGAGGAATTCTCCATTATTGAGAAACACTCTGCGAGGATTTCTGCACTATCGAAAAGTACTCTCGGAGGCATTCTTCATTACCGAAATATACTTTCGGAGGGATTCGGCTTCGCCGAGAAATACTCTCGGAGGGATTCTTTGTTATAAAGAAATAACCTCCAAAGAATTACACATTATCGAGCGATACTGCCGGAGTCATTTTCTGTTATCAACATCTACTCTAAGAAGGATTATCTGTTATGAATCAAAATTCGGTCCAATGGATTTTTGATCACGGAGGAATGCTCTCCGAGTAATTCTCTATCCTCGTGAAATGCTCGCTTATATGTCTTCCTTCAAGGAGGGATACTATTGCAGTGATACATCATTATAGAGGAATACTCTTGAAGGGACAATCCAATAAAGATACATACTCTCGGAGGGTATCTCTAACGTCGAGAAATACTCCCGGAGGAATTCTTTATTATCGTGAAACACTCTGCGAGGATTTTTCCACTATCGAGAAGTACTCTCGGAGGCATTCTCCACTATCGACAAGTACTCTCGGTGGCATTCTCCAGTATCGAAATATTCTTTCGGAGGGATTCTGCTTCGCCGAGAAATACTCTCGGAGGGATTCTTTGTTATCAAGAAATGTTAGAGCGGGAATCCAATAAAAATTCACAACTACAGCATTTTTAGAAAGACCCACAATTTATTATATCTTATTAAATTTTCGGCTCACATTACATTTTAGTATTACAATCTGTCGACAAATTTTTCAGCAATCTCATCATTTTTTCTCAAATCTATTGAGAAATTCACAAGGATTCGTTTTACACCCAAACCGTTAAACATATAATATAAAAACATGATACAATATTTTCCTCAGACATTAGAAAAACTGCTTTGCAGCGGTATATTACACCACCTTAACCGCTTACAGTTTTTCTGGATTCGATTTACATGATTAGGAATACGCGGTGGCGTACCAAAACTATCGAAATACCAGCCAAAACCATTTTTAGTAACATACATCGCTACCCAGTGCCAACCACTTCTCTTATGATTCTCTGTGTTAAAGACAAAACCACATGGTTTTACGCACGTTATCGGAATTTGATCGGCCGGATAAACTCCGACCGCATTAGAGGTCATCTTTCGAAGCTTCTGGAGAATATCCACAGAGTTCATTGTTACCGAGCTCGCGGAGTGGTGTGAAAGGCCGCTCTGGTGGTGTAATTATATCAAGTCCACTACCTCGTGTAGTTAACCAGTGCTTCAGGGTATAGGCATTGTTGAGTGCACAACTATATCAGAGGTGATTGTTTTTAATTGTGTGTTGTAAACAATACACCTCACAATAAGGCAATCTATGAAAAGACGGACACTGATTTTCTCGCTCCAAATCCATAATATCTAGTGTTGTAAGTTTATTCAGTAATTTTGCTTTTTCCTCACCACGCACATAAATTTTACGTGCACCCTTAGAAATATCTTGAAAAGTTTTGTAAAACTTCTTGAAAGCCGTGTCTCCTTTGTACCAATCCAAGCCGTGATGATGTATCGTCAACCAGTTATTCTGCCTTAAAATATCTTGTCTCAGTAATGCCGTTTTACAAATAGGCGAGAAAGTACGCAGAAATACTTCTTTCGGTATTACGCGGCCTTTGTTATCCTTAAAGAATTGCACGTCAACAATTAGATCCATTTTTCAAAGACAACCGTTCAGTTTACAGTATACAAAACGACTGAGCGACTCGGCACAAGTGGCTTGTATTTATACTATTTTTCGTAGGTACACCATGTATCTGTTTTATCCACTGTAATCTACTAAAACTTGTCGAGACGAGTCAGTCTCCACCAAATTGTCATACTCAGCATAAACAATACAATTCACAACTGCTTCTAGTGCGTTGCCGAATCTCACATCGATCCTCACACTGCCCCTTTTAATTAAGTTTCAATGAGCATCACTGTTTGCCGATAAGTCGGGTATCAAATCAAATGCAAAAAGACAATAACCATTCGGATACACGTCGCGTGATATCGAATTACCCGTATTTGAAAAATGAATACCCGTGCCCGAGAAGAGCGTGTGGTATGCGTCCACGTATGTCATTGTGCTTTCGAAGTCAGGCTGTAATGGCTTGGATGGTAATTGAACACCATCCACATACAAGCATAGAAAATTAGTATTAAAATTTTTGAAATTAAACGGATTGAGTTGCGAATGTCTATTGCAAGCCTGGTTCTCGGTAAAACCAATAATAATTCTTTTTGGCAATTGGCCCAAAATAATATTATCGATTGATTGGCCATGCACACACTGTTTAGAGTTACATTTTTCACTTCAACTCCGGTAAGTGGATGCTTTGCCGTAGTCTTGGCTAGAAATTTCTCATGAAGCATCGATATACTCGGGTTGATTTTATCCATATTCAATACATCAACATGCAAATGACCCAACAAATCAATTTTATTATTAGTCATGACTTTTTGACGTTCTACAAAGCCTGCATTATCTGTGTCGATATCATCCATTTTACCGGTTGTATCATCGTACCACAAGACGCTGGTCAAGTGTGAATTTTTTGCCGTTGGCTCATAATTCATAAGCAATTCGTAAGCATTATTTGGCGGTGACATGGGCTTCTGATTGAAGGATATATCTACTTGGCTAAACAGCGAATGCACAAAGTTGTTTACAGGTCCGACAGAAGGCGGCGTTTTCTCACCCTTGTCTGGTGTGGTAGATCGCCGGTACCACCATCACCACCACCCACCTGAATGTATTGGTGATTGATAAAATCGTCAAGCGTCCTCATTATTTTAGTTAGTGCGTTTAAAGTGAAGTGTCAGCGTTAGTGTCCCGTAATCGAGTGGCAGAGGTGGCCCTTGCTCACCCCTTATGTCTATGTCAATAGACTGAAATGACGAGTACATTGGCGAATTAAAGTTCTAAATTTGTGTTCGGCCATATGCATAGTCGTGTAAATGGAGGGGTATGGTACGTAATAAGTGTGAACAAATATCATCCATTACGTAAGGTTAACATATACTACTATAAATCATAAGCACACTCGGTAAACCATTTACGAGATTAGCCGGCCTACTGCCGATAATGTAGTTACCCATTTCACCATTACAAGATAATAATTCGCTGGTTTCAAAGCCCAACATTTTTGATAGCTTTTTGGGCAATGCGAATGTGTGGAGATAATCTACACACTCGTTCTGGTTACATGTGCATCTGATCTGTACATAGCCACCGCACTGTAGCTCAAATTTAAGATGGTTTTTTACATTCTCAAGACCATTTATTTCTTGCAGAAGTCTTGATATCACGATACACACCGCATTTTATCCGGCTAAAACTTTCTGTACTCTCGGCGAGTAGTATGCTGTTGTCCGTATAAACTTGTCGTTTATTCGTCTTCACGCTCACTACACCCTCTGTTCCCATGTCTTTCAGAGATATGTGCTGGAAGGTAAGGGGTATTTGTATTTCGGCAAGCCCTACACACCAATCCCCATGGAGAGAGAAATTTTGTATTGATATATATTTTTACTACTGTTGCTGGATAAAACTATATAGAGTTGTTGTCGTCTCTCATTGTTGTTGTTGTTGTTGTTGTTGTTCTTCTTCTTCTTCTTCTTCTTTTTTTTCTTCTCGTTAATGTTTACGAGATCTTTTGTCGCTATCGAAGAATTGAATTTTTCCGGATAGCCTTTCCAGCTAACGAGATGCTCTTTTCTTGCGCCTCTACCTCTGGTTTGTAACACGCTGTCTACCTCGAAAGACTCGTGAGATAGATCTTTACGCACTCGGCTCAGCTGTTGCTCGTAGAAAAAACCCTCAATCTCCTCACCGTTCAGATCTTCGAGTGCGTAGACTGGTGGCTGTCTCAAAGTATTGACTCTTACAATTCTAAACAATTCCAAGGTCCAACCGCCTTCATATGCTTTTCGAAAGGCTGTTCGTGCACGACTGACTCGAACCAAATCACCCACACTATATTTATGGTGATGATGATGTAATCGTTTCACACAATGCTTTACAGGCATTGTACATTGTAACGCTAGATGGCGTCATTTTGATCGTGCTGTGTCACGAATTATTTTCAGATTGAACGATATTGTCTAGTACATCGATGCACCGTCTAGTGCCGAGGTGCGTAAAGTACCTCCAAATACGCTCTTTCAACGTTCTAATAAAACGCTCGGCGATTGCAGCCTTAACTTCAGGATCTCGCACAGCGCGGTAAATAATGTCTCGTTTTTTCAGTAAATTTTGCATTTCTCGGCCAACGAACTCCTTGCCCTTGTCCGACTGAAAGTATTTAGGTGCTCGCTCGTCATTTCGCTTGAGTACTCGCTCGAGGCCCTCTGCCACACTTTTACTCGTTTTATCGTGCAGGGGCTCCACCCACGCGTACTTTGAAAGTACGTACAGAGGTATAGTTGACGGCGATTACTTTAGTTCCCGGCTTTTCCGCGCAGTACTCCCGATAATACGAGCCCCGTTTCATTGCTCCGAAGTTGACCATCTGCATTACGCCCCGGCGCGGAGGGATACTCGGCGTCGACACCTCACTTCTGTAGGTACGGCTTAATGCACCATTATACATTTGTGATTTTTCTGCTCTAGAAGTATATTCCCAGAGATGCTTCGTATGCAGATTTAAAGTCTGCACTCTTGATTTTTTTTTCATTCTTCTCTCTCTCTCTCTCTCTCTCTCTCTCTCTCTCCTCCCCCCGGTCCATGGGAACCAGGGGCTCCTTCAGAGGTCCCGACTCTGAATCTGTCGTAGGCGTGCTGCGCAACCCGAGCGCCCGCCGTCGTACGCCCGCTCAGGCCCCGTACCTGCACATGCATTGTTGATACCTTCTGACTCCACTTGATCGATTAACTCACTTCCTGCGTGAAATCATTCATTCGAAATTTTCTGCTTGACAACGATTCGCCCGATTTCATTGCCGCTCCACTCAATTGTATCGACAGTAACACTGCTCAATTGCCTACTTCGTTGTGGCGGGCAAACACCTCACAAGAGCTAAACTTATTCGCAAATTCTGCTGGCTAACCGTATTCACTCAAGCAAGGAAACCTGTGACGAAGGGAAAACTCCTCGGAGAAAACCTACGTCAGGAGCCGCCGCCAGATCGCATAACAAATAGTTTCTGATTCGCTTTATATCAACGCGTACGCTGTTTACTACATTCAATTACACTCCCACAGCTATATACATACTAGCAGTCTGCGTTGCGCATTCTTTACATTTTAATCCTTACAAATACGCTTCCTTCATCTCTTCGCTATGTCTACAACTACATATTTTCGCTCCACCATACTTTCATCGGTACTCAACGACCATCATCTTTTCACATACATTATGCTTTAAATGAGCTAGTTTGAGTTTATACACATAATTATTGTGCACGCAATTTATTATATACAAATAATCAAGTATTAATATTATGCACATAATATTTTTAAATGTACACAATATTTTTTAATAATTAATGAAAAATACATGCACAATTTCATTCTACACGTAAGATAAAAAATTTTTTAAATCTTACACAAATGTGTTTGTATACAAATTTTTTGTACACAATACATTTTTACACTGAACTGGTTTTAATGAGTACAAAAGTTGTGCACATCAATATTTTTGGAAAAATTTATTCTACACTATTGGATATGGGTGAATAAATAAGTAAAACTCAGAATATTTCAATACTAATACAGAATTTATTCTGAGCAAGCACAGGAAAGGCGCACGTCCGATCTCTATGAGAAACAGTCGTGAACTAACCGACTGGAGCTATTCCTTAATATTCGGCAGCGTAGAAACGCAGTTTCCTTAAGCTTAGGACAATAGGCCCTTGTACTTAAGTACACGCAGTCTCCAGATGTCCAATGCATACCGTAATAAACGCAGTGAAAACTGAGGCGGGCGACGTGTCGCAGTACGCGGCGACGAAAAACTGTAGTGCAGTTGTAAAGCCATAAAAGGAGAAATTTCTCTCTTCCTGTACAGCCTTCTGCGTCTCTACAAGATTTTGTTTTTGAACATATAGATACAGTCTATATTTCCAACACGCCCCCTCAAAAAAATAAATCTCTGTACATAAAATTAACATCTAATAATATACACTATATACAAATATATACAGATATATACTAAGAAATAATTAACTTATTATTTTACAATGTTATTTTAAAATAAATTTAATACTAAGCGCTTGCTTTCCTTTCTTATGCTTACGCAGTTCCTGGGAGACTACATATGGTCCAACATTTATTGCAAGGATTAGGGAAACCCAGAAAAACCTAATCAGACCATTTCAACTATTCTTATAGTTGTAATATTTACATATTTACAGTATTTACATTTATATACTTTTTACAAAGAAACTAAATTTTCTTTAGTTTAAGCCCATCTCTGATCTAAATTCCAGAAATTTGATTGATGGTAATGGCTTGGTCAGTGCATCTGCCAGTTGATTTCCTGTAGGAACATAGATTAATTTTACTATATTTTTCTCAATCTCATCTCTTGAGAAATGATACTTTAAATCTATATGTTTTGATCTTTTGTGATTGCTTTGATTATTTGCTATACTAATGCAACCATTATTATCTTCATAAATTATTATTGGTCTTGTAATATTTATCTTTATACTGGTTGCTAACGATCTTAACCAACGTGCTTCTCGTACAGCTTCAAAAAGAGCCATATATTCAGCTTCTGTAGAAGAGGCTGCTACTGAATTTTGTTTTCTAGTATTCCAAGAAATTGTACAATTTTCAAATAACTTGAATAAATATCCTGTTGTACTTTTTCTATCAAAAATATCACCTCCCCAGTCAGAGTCTACAAATCCAATTATAAAATTTTCATAATTTTGCTTTACATAATTTAATTTGAGATTAATTGAACCTTTAAGGTATCTCAAAACTCTTTTTAAATTTTGCCAGAGTTCTTTATTATTTTTGTTTGAATATCTACTCAAAATATTAACTGCAACACATAAATCTGGCCTTGTACAAATCATAATATACATTAAATAACCAATCAAATTACGGCAAGGCGCATCATATGCTATATCAGAATTTAACTCTTCATAATTTAATTTACTTGGAAGTGGTGTACTAACAGGTTTACAATCAGTCATATTAAACTTTTCTAAAACTGTACTAATGTAAGCACTTTGATCTAAAGATATTTTATTAACTGTTCTATTTATTTTAATACCAAGAAAAAGTTTAATCTCTGCTAAATCAGTCATTGAAAATTTATTCATTAAATAGTTTTTAAAACTATTCATTGTTTCAGTTTCAGCAGTAGCAATCACAAGATCATCTACATATAATACAACATATCTATTTTTATATATATTTCCTTTATCTAGCATGTATATACAACGATCAAATGATGAATTTTGAAAGCCTTTTTCTATAAGAGCTTTATCAAATACTTCAAACCAGCATCTAGCTGCCTGTTTTAATCCATACAAAGCTTTATTTAGTTTACAAACTTGATTATTATTACATTTGACTCCTTCAGGAATTTTCATATAAATTTCTTCCTTTAAAATGCCATTTAAAAAAGCTGCTTTTACATCCATATGATGTATCAATAACTCAAATTGATTGGCAAATGCAAGTATAAATCTAAAACTAGAAATTCTTGCCACAGGAGCAAATGTTTCATTATAATCAATTAAATACTCTTGGCTTAAGCCACGAGCAACGAGGCGAGCTTTATATCTTTGCGGTTTTCCAAATTCATCATTTTTAATGCTAAATATCCATTTGCAATCTACAATATTTTTATCATTTGGTTTTTCAACTAAAGTCCAAGTTTTATTTATTATTAATGAATTTATTTCATCATTAATGGCTTTTTCCCATTTTTCTTTATCATCTCTAGTTTTTATTTCATTATATGACAAAGGTATATCCTTAACTAGAGTTTTAGCCAACATTATATATTCATTATCATATTTAATATAAGTCTCATCATAAGAAACATGTGACAATTGTTTAATTCTCTCACTCCTTCTTTTATTATCTAATTTTGAATTTTGATCAACTGTTTTTGTTTTTATTGACTTTGAAACTCTTAGTTTTTTACTTTCTGTATCTGATTTATCACTATCAGACTCAAACAGATCTGATTTTTCCATATCAGATTTTTGCAAATTTTCTGATTTATTACTATCGGATTTCTCAAATATATCCGATTTTTCACTATCAGATTTTTGCAATCTATCTACTAATTTTGACTTTAGGTCAGATGCATCAGTTTGTTTACTTTTATTCTCAACACTTTCTTTTAGTGGTCGAGTAACTAAGTAATTTGTTTCGTCAATAATAACATCTCTAGCAATAACAAATTTTTCATTTTCGACATCCCATACTTTATATCCATTAGGCTCATATCCAATTAATATGCCTTTCCAGGATTTATCATCGAATTTAGATTTTCGAACTTTATTGTGTACAAAAACAGTTGATCCAAATACTCTCAAGTATTTTATTTGAGGCTTTCGATTATGCCACATTTCATATGGTGTTTTATTATTTATCAGAGCTTTAGTTGGCGTTAAATTAATTAAATAAGTAGCAGTTAGTACTGCTTTGCCCCAAAAAACTTTTTGCAAACTTGCACCGCTTATTATTGTGCGTGCTTTTTCAATTATTGTTCTATTCATTCACTCTGCTACACCATTTAATTGAGGAGTTCTCGAAACTGTTAAATGATAACTAATGCCCTTTTGAACGCAATATTCCTTCATTTCAGTTGACAAATATTCACGGCCATTATCAATATATAAGTGCACTAATTTTGAATTAAAATGTGCTTCACTCTTTGCAATAAAATCTTGAAAAACAGAAAATACATCTGATTTATATGTAATTAAGTAAGTTACACTATAATGAGTGAATTCATCAATAAATACAATAAAGTAATTTTTATTGTCAACTGTTGAAGGAGTAATCGGGCCGCAAACATCTGAATGAACTATAAACAATGGGCGCTGTACATAACTTTTATCTTTTGATTTTTGAAATGGCAATCGTGCTTGCTTACCATTAATACAAGCTTCACATAATTCATCTTTAGGTGTTACCATTTCAATCATATCAAAATCAACAGTCATTTGTTTATTCTTCATTTCAGAAAACTTAGCCTTTCCTATATGCCCTAAGCGTTCATGCCATAACTTATAATTGCAATTAATTGTACTATTAACTTGAAAATCATTTGACTTTAAAATTTTTCTATTAATTTTCAAATCAATTGCAACTAAATTATTTAATGGTTTACCAATGATTACAATATTACCATTTTTACTTATCTTTATGCCTTTCTGGTCGAAAGTAATTTCCAATCCCGCCTTCGTCATTTTCATTACAG
This sequence comes from Philotrypesis tridentata, assembly GCA_018906965.1. Lineage (NCBI taxonomy): Eukaryota > Metazoa > Arthropoda > Insecta > Hymenoptera > Pteromalidae > Philotrypesis > Philotrypesis tridentata. The sequence continues at coordinate 191,580 of JACCIB010000208.1, forward strand.
ACAGCAGATTCTGTTGAGCATCTGGGCAGTACAGTACGTCTTCCAAAATGCATTGATAGCCTGTATTGGTGGTCGCTATAATAGTTCCCCTTTTTATAGCTGTTATAAAGGATCCAGTCTTTGCCACAGAAATTTTTATTGGCGGATTTAATGTTGTATAACTTGAGAAAAAAGTGTCCGTTGTAACCAAATGATCTGACGCTCCTGAGTCCAATAAAAACGTCGATCCATTGTTTTTGATTTCTGAGCCACTAATCATAAATATAACAGTATTTTGCTCATCATTACTGTTCATATTTTCAACACTTTGAGCAGTTTGAACTGATTTTTGTTTGTCGGCATTCATTTGCTGACTTTTCTTGAAATAGTGGCAATTAATTTTTATATGCCCTTTCCTTCCACAGTGGTGGCACTTCACGGCACTTTTATTTTTATTTTTCAAATTAAACTGAGATTTCTTGAACTTCTTATTTTGAAAAATTTTCTTCTTAAAATCACCATTCGGTTTTTCTTGTTTTTCGGCACTTAAAACTTTTACACTTGTGTCTTTGCTTTCTGCTTTCAATTTGACTTCATGATCTAAAAGCCTTGTTTTGACGAAAGCTACTGTCAAATTGTCTTCTGATAGCGTTTCAATAGCTGTTATTATGCTATCATACGTTGAAGGAAGTGTTAACAGAAAAACATAAAATGTTGCACTAATGATGTGTCCACTTTTAACTTTAACTCAAGCAATCTTTTTCTTAGTGCTAACTGTGTAGTTATGCTTTTTCTTTCATAAATCAGATCTAAACTTTGTATGATCTGCTTTGCAGTGCTTTCAGCTTTTACTACATTTAGTAGAGAATCTGACAGATACTCAATGGTCGTATTTTTCGCCGCACTTTCAGCTTTTGTCCATTCACTTGTAACGTCATTCGGCACTTCCTCGTCGATCACTTTGAGCACTCCTAGTTCATTTAATAAATACCTAATTCTCAGTTTCCACACACTACATCGCTCCCCATCAAAGGGTTTGATATTTCGTCTTGATTTAGACTGTTCCATTATTACTATAGTATATACACTGTCTCTATAAGAAGAGTTTATCTAGATCTAAGTGAATTAAACTATGCACACAAAACGAAAAAACACACTTTAGAATTAAGCTCGATATCTATATATATACTATTTCTAATTAACGTTAACTGGGCCCATAACCTATTGGATATGGGTGAATAAATAAGTAAAACTCAGAATATTTCAATACTAATGCAGAATTTATTCTGAGCAAGCACAGGAAAGGCGCACGTCCGATCTCTATGAGAAACAGTCGTGAACTAACCGACTGGAGCTATTCCTTAATATTCGGCAGCGTAGAAACGCAGTTTCCTTAAGCTTAGGACAATAGGCCCTTGTACTTAAGTACACTCAGTCTCCAGATGTCCAATGCATACCGTAATAAACGCAGTGAAAACTGAGGCGGGCGACGTGTCGCAGTACGCGGTGACGAAAAACTATAGTGCAGTTGTAAAGCCATAAAAGGAGAAATTTCTCTCTTCCTGTACAGCCTTCTGCGTCTCTACAAGATTTTGTTTTTGAACATATAGATACAGTCTATATTTCCAACATATACTTTAATGAGTTTCCGAATTTTATGCACATATAATTTTTACAAACAATTATTTTGCACAAGCATTAAGTGTGCACAATAATTGAGCACGAAATAATATCTTTGTGTATAAAATATGAACTTAGATGGCGCTAATTGAACCGAAAAGTATATTATTCACCTCTTCAGACTTTTATCCGTACATCATTCTTCTACTTAGAATAAAAATCCTATATCTATTATAAAACATTTTTTGTCTCAGTGACTTCATGATTTCGCAATTTTTTAAAAATGAATTAATCAATTAATGCATAAACTTTGTAACGTGGCAAATTGTTGTCACGTCACATCGGGTTTCGAGCTGCCGGGGTAGAGCGTCTCAAGGCCGAATGAATGGAATTTGAATGCATGTGGTAATGGCGTATGTTTTTCTTCTGAGCAACAACGCGACGAGCGGAGAGATAGCGGCGAGAGGAGGAAAATACGGAGGACTTCTCCGACACTCATTCAAGGGCGAGAGGAGGAATGAGGGAAAGAGGATGTCTGTCTCCGGCGTTGCAACGGGTACCCAGACTCATCCAGGACGTTTAATCCGTTCATCACTGAAGAGTGGACGTAGGTGATGAACCGGCGGGGCTTCCTACGTGAGCGTCTGATGCGGCAGGACCAGCGTGATGGCTGCCCTCCCATGGACGTCTGAAGTAAAACGGCGACTTCGGCGCTCTCGATAACAAGCGTATCCAGAACCAAAGGCCTAGGCAGACGGATATGCCGGGAGTTATCTTGTACTTCGTAATTTGCGCTTTACCTCGGTTGCGTGCGAATTATCTGTGTTTGCTGGCTACCTATTGTAACGAGCATTCAAATCTCGCGGCTACCTGCTCCAGCGCCGTTGATAATCGAAGCGGCTAGTGCGCATGCGTGGCGGTCGGCGATGCGTGAGGCGAACGAGCCTGTTGCGGCGCGAGAGCGCGGGCCGTCGGCCCAAGCGATCCGACCAATGGGAGCGCGCGCTGAGCGGCGGCAAGGGAGAGCGAGAGCGCGAGGCGAGCGACGAGTGCGCGAGCCGGCACTCTCCTGCCCCGGCCGCTCCAGCTCGGACAACTCTTCGCTTGCTCCCTGGGATTCCCATTGTGATTAGTGCTAACTTTTGCTTGTGCTACCTGGACCTGGAGGATCCTTTCGGCTTGGACGATAGGACGAGGATTAGGACAAAGGTCAGTGGGTTGATTTCAAAATTACAATCTAAGTTTCCCTCGCGGGCGTTGCGCAGTTCCACGCGCGACCTTTTCTACGCGGCGTTCTTTGTCTATCGTGAACGCGAACACCAGCGCGGTTAACTCGGTTAACTACGTCGTCTCGTCTTGATTAAGGTTTTATTATTAAGAGTGTATATCTGCGAGTGCGTGCTACCTCGGGCTACCTGTTCGTGTATCGGGAGTGATATCGACGCTAGCTTCGGGGCTACCTGTTCTGTTTCGTCCGAGTGAATCTTGAGTGCGGCGGAAAATTACGTCGGCGAGTACAGGGTGGACTCGTCCGACGTTCGCGGTAGTTTAGAGGAGCGAGAGGTGCCGTAAGTCGTTGGAACGCGGGCAGGCTCTCGGCCTAACGTAGGTTACGCGGTAGCGATCGGACGAGGAGTGTCCGAGAGTTATCATAGGATAAGTTCGAGTGAACGGTCGTGGTGAGACCAAGTGCAAATGTAAGATTTTGCCTTCGGGCATAGCGAGAGTGTGCGTCGCGGCGACGAGTGTGAATGTTGTGCCTTGAGACGCGCGAGAGTCCATCCGTCTGACTCGGGGCTACCTTGCCATTAGTTGTTTAAGTGCGCGGATACCTTTGCGGAAAGTCATTAGATTATATAGCGTGCGGACATAAAGCGGGAAGGAATTGGCGAACAAAGTTTGTGGCTACGTTACGCGAGTAAAGTGTTCCAACGTGAAAGAATCGTATTAAGTGCTACCTACCGGCTCTCTTTATATCTGTCGAATAATTTGTGTTATCAATAAATGAGAGCTCTCTGTTAGACGGGTGTACTTCAGTCATTACCGAACCACCCTCTCTCCTTACCGAAAGAGTCGGGCTGGGCTAGCCACTCTACGCGACGACATCTCCGCGTACCCGACCCGCAGTCTATTCCGCCTTGCTCCTGCTCGAGTCTCGCACAAAGGAGCCGCGAGGCTCTGACGCTGAGGGACAGCGTCTGGCGCCAACCGGGATCACCAGGAGAGATTCCCCGGGAGCAAGGCCGATACATAGCGTGTGGCCGACGCGAGAAATCCACACGTTATAACTGGCGCCCTTTGCGTGAGTTGATAGGTTAAAATCGCGTTCGTCTCTCACGTCTCAAGCAGTTTGCATGATAGTGTGTATGCTTCGCGAAATACTTAGTGCGGAAATTCAGGTTACAAGCGTTATTTTATAGTTAATAAGTGGTTTACTTGTCAAGTTAATTAGTTTAAGCGTCATCATATTACGGATACCTAAAGACATTAGTGCGGACCTTATATACAATTAACTTACTTTAACTATAAGAAATACAAATACTTAGTGAATAATTATTGCGGATACCTCATATATATAATCAACATATTTAATTATAAGAAGTACGGATACCTATAGATAACATCACGCATAAAATAATATATACGTCGTAGCTATTGCAGCTCCCAATTGCGTGCAATAACTAAGAAACGATTTATTTCTAAGCTTACTTGGGCGATTTATAACATCGCGATCTAAGCAGTACGCGTCTCGGCTCGAAAATTCTCGAAAGAGAAAGTCGAGAAAAATAAATACGCCGAACGACTTAACGACACGTCCGGTCAAAACTTCGAGCGAGCAGCGCGTCTGAAACAAAGCAGCTAATCCGGCAATAACAACAAGGGATACTCGAGAGCGAGCTATAACACCCGAGACGCGCGCGCACTTACGCGTTCGTACCGCGTAGTTCAAAGAATTCTCATAGCATCGAAAGTAAACAGCAATAGTAAGCGCGATTAGGCCTGCGCCGACTTCAAATGCGACTCAGCGCACTCGAAACAAAAACAAAGAGCGCCATCGAGAAGCCATAAATCGTCGGTCATAAACTTGACCGTTGCTTACAGCTGGGCCGCACAAGATCGACACGTGCGTCCCACGAGCGAGGTCCTCAACGGCGACCGTTGAGGGCAATAAATCATAACACCGCCCGAAACCGACTATCCGTGGAACTGCGCACTCGTCTCAATTTGTATACGAGTTGGTGAGAAAATTCCCATAGCACTGCAAACAGCAGGCTTATACATTTACTATCTTCAATTTGTGATTACATACATTTTTAATATCCGAGTATTAACTATAATCGAATGACAAGCGAAGCGTCAATTAATGACTGGGTAATAGCTCAGGATGAGGAAAATATTCGTACCGAGCTTACGAATAGAGGGCTAAGTGTTGACGGAGGCCCGGCGCAATTACAGCAGCGCCTCGCAGATGCGCTGTATGTGGAAAATGGCATCGTAGAACCTGCGCAAGCAGCGTTGCCTCCACCGCCGCCGTCACAGCCAACAGTCCCCACGCGTAACGAACCGCCGCCGCCGTATCAACCGCCGACGACGGAAGAACTTCGTACCGCGATACGTCGATTACACTCTATAGAGCCTATAATATCGACACCGCGCACATCAAGTCCGATAGACAACGGGCAACGAAACTTAGAATTAATGCGTCCACAACCGTCAACCGGCACGATTCCGAGAAGTACGAGTACTCGACGATTATCTCTCCAACCACCTTCTATCCCGAATACACAAAATAGAACGCCTACGTTTAACACAGTAGAGTCAGGCTATCTTTCGAATGATACAGAAAATTTCTCACGTGTTCCTATGAATTTTCCGTTCGCACAAGAAAGGCTATCTCTATATAATGAACGCGACAGCACACAATTTTCAAATAACGACATTCGGTTATCTTCAAATTCAAATCGCGAGAACGCACAGGCAAACGATAACAATATGAGGTTACCTTCAAGCAATAATCAAGAGAATACCGTGGCAGAATTACCTATAAACCCGGAAAATAATAATTTCACAATGCGAAATAATCCGAGATCGTCAACCTTTACAGATCGTCGAGACACATTCGAGCAGCTACCTAATCGACATTTAAGCGCATCTACTCCGATGCCCGCTAGTCGTACACGCGGCACGGAACCAAGAGGCTACCTAAATTCTTACGAGAATCAATCAAATCGCGAAAATATCTTTCTCGCGAATATCCAAAATTTAGAAAATAACGAAAATCGCGATAACAATAACAGGCCGCGTGTACAATTTCGACCGGAAAATAACATCGTAGAAATTTTTCCGGATAATAACGCGAGGAACAACAACAGGCGAGAGCCGCCTCTCGACAGACACACATCAGATAGGCGCACACCGGCGCCATCACCTATCAACGCGTTCGACTTCGTACGAAAATGTAACATAAAATTTTCGGGACGACGCGACGAAGACAGCGAGGAGTTCCTCACGCGCTTAAAGGAAGGTCGTATAATCATGCACGTATCTGACGCAGATTTGTTCGGAATTATGCCATTCTTTTTACAAGGCGTAGCCTTACAATGGTTTAGATCAAACGCACAATATTGGCAAAATTTCGAACAATTTGAAAATGCGTGGCGCGCTCGCTTCTCTGACGCCGATTTCCAATACGCACTATTGGAAAATGCACGACGTCGCACGCAAGGGGAACGCGAATCTGTTGTCGATTACTTGACATATATTAAAGCAATGTTCGATCGAATGGTACCTCCATTAAGTCAAGATAGAGAAATCGATATCGCACTTCGAAACATGCTCCCTCGCTTACAAGTTCGAATCGATAGATATGACATATTTACCTTTCAAGATCTCGAAATCGCAGCAGTTCGAAAAGAAAAAAGTCTTATTATTGCGCGCTCTTACAAACCACCTCCGAGCGCGGAAGACTCCCTCTTACCAGATCTAGCCTATCGCGAGCACAAAATCGTACGCAACGTACGACAAAACCTGGCTAACTTACAAGTCGAAGACGACGAAAATCCGCAAAACGACGTGCACAATACTAACGAAAATGAAGCTACCTATTATGACGACGACGACCTTAATAACGTAGATTATCGTAAACGTAGTACAAGCAATTATCGCCCAACAAATGCACAATCGACGAATAAAAACACAATAAACAACACGAACGCGCGCACACCGACGCAAAACGCTTTATGCTACAATTGCGGAAAACACGGACATTTCGCACGTGAATGCGAAAGCCCGAAAAGAGTTGCCTGTTACAAATGCGGAAAAATTGGTGTAAGGTTACCTAATTGTCCCGATTGCAATCCACCTGGAATATATTGTCACAAATGTGGCTTAGTCGGCTATCTAATCGCCAATTGTCCCGAATGCTCGGGAAACGCGAAGTAAAGCCGCATTATGAGGTCGTTGCGACTTCGACTACCGATCAGGCCTCGGAAAATCTTATGCTACACGCTACCTCAGACAGTTCACACTTACAAGCTACCTCGGAAAATTTTACGTCACCTGCTACCTCGGAAAATACAAATTCGCAATCTACCTCGGAAAACTTGTATACACACGCTACCTCGGAAATTTTGAACTCACAAGCTCCCTCGGAAAACATACCTAAAGCTACCTTAAATTCCCTCGAAAACTTATTTTTCAATGATTTTATCTGCGATACATACAAAATTGAGAAAGAAAAGACAAAATACGTTGCAGAGCCTTCAGCTCAACCAACAAAAGACGAATTTTTAACGGAGTACATATTAACAAACGACGAAATATATAACATGCCAAACAATAATTCGAAATTATTATACGTATCAATAGATATAGCTGACAATAAATATTATGCGCTAGTGGACAGTGGCGCAAGCAAAACTTTCATCGGGTCAAAAATTCGCAATCTAGCAAAAAGACATAACTTTCAATGTAACACAAACGTCACCGGAAAAGTCACTACACCTTTAGGCTATACGGAGGATATACGAGAAATATTTAAAGTTCCGATTAAATTTAAAAATAGACTTCAAACAATTGAAGCTAGAGTATTAAACTGTTTAGATAAAGATTGCATCCTAGGCATAGATGCACTACAAATATTCGGACTTACAGTCGACTTTAACAATTTCACGTATATATTTAACTCAGAGCCACTCGTTAGACACACGTTTGAAAATAACTTTTCGGCTATCTCACAATCGCCAATTGAATGTTGCGGTCTAAGCGAATTAACTAACACACAAGAAATTAAATTAAAACAATTTCTCGAAAAACAATTACCGGTTATCTCGGGTAAACTCGGAAAAACAAATTTAATCGAAGCTACGATCGACGTCAATAACCACCCGCCGATCAAACAAAGACCGTATCCGATTTCGGCAGCAATTGAAGCAATTCTTTTCGCAGAAGTCGATAAGATGCTTGACGAAGATATAATCGAGAGATCTAAGAGCGAATGGTCCTCGCCAGTACATATGGTACGAAAAGCGAATGGTTCACGCAGATTTTGCTTAGATCTGCGAAAAATTAATGCAATCATTAAAAAAGATGCATACCCACTACCTCTTATGACATCTATATTAGATAAATTACGAATAGCTCGTTACATCTCGACGATCGATCTAAGTCAAGCATTTCTTCAAATACCTCTAGCGAAAAATAGTAGAGAAATTATGGCGTTTGCAGTGCCAGGAAAAGGATTGTTTCACTTCAAAAGGTTACCTTACGGAATGGCGAACTCACCCTCGATTTTTCAGAGACTGATTGACTCTTTAATCGGTCCCGAATTGCAACCACATGTTTACTCCTATATCGATGATTTAATCATTGTTACCGAGACATTTGACGAACACATAAAATGGCTTAAAATAGTTTTCGATAAACTGAAACATGCAAATTTATTCATAAATAAAGACAAAAGCAAATTTTGTCTATCAGAAGTCAAATATCTTGGTTACATTGTAAATAGAAGGGGGTTGCAAATCGACGAAGAGAAAGTAGCGCCAATCAAAAATTATCCCGCGCCGAAAACTTTGCGACAAGTACGTAGATTCATTGGAATGACGTCATGGTATAGACGATTCATCGAACATTTCGCGACGATCGTAGAACCTATCTCGCGACTACTCAAAGAAAAATACAAATGGGAGTGGAAAGAAGCACAGCAGGCCGCTTTTGAAATCATAAAAAACAAACTTATGAACGCGCCCATATTAATGAGACCTGATTTTACACAAATATTTATTATACAGGTCGACGCGAGCACCGTTGGCTTAGGAAGCGTATTGACTCAAACGATCGAAGGCGTTGAGAGAGTAATTGCATACGCGAGCCGAACTATTACCGACACCGAGAAAAATTATTCAACTACCGAATTAGAATGCTTAGGGGTTATCTGGGCGATTGAGAAATTCAGGGGTTACGTGGAAGGCACATACTTCCAAGTAATCACTGATCATAGCAGCTTGCAATGGCTGAAAACGCTCAAAAAGCCCGTCGGCAGACTCGCGCGTTGGTCAATGTATTTGACAGCCTATGACGTTGATATAATACATCGAAAAGGTGCAATGCACCACGTTCCAGATGCTTTATCGCGCATGTTCGAGGACGCGTCGGAAGAACTCAACTCCTTACGCGAAAGTAACGATGACTGGTACAACAAACGCATTCAAGAAGTTATTAATTATCCAAAAAAATACCATAATTGGCATACCGCGAACGACGTATTATATCACAAAACGGAGCAAACAATAGTCGACTCAGTAAAAAGCGACAACTCAATTTGGAAACTAGTAGTGAGAGCAAAAGATAGAGATCGCGTATTATACGACGCGCATGACAACGTTCAAAGCGGTCACCTCGGGATAGAAAAAACACACGCACGTATCGCGGAGCAATTCTTCTGGCCCGGCATGTATAGAGACATCGTTAACTACATAAAACACTGCGACATCTGCCAGAAAAGTAAGTCAGAACAATTCGCTCCACCGGGCTTATTAGGCCAACGAATTATCGAACATCCTTGGTGCGTAATTGCGGCAGATATCATGGGACCGCTACCGCGAAGTAAAAAAGGCATGCGTTATCTCCTGGTAATTCAAGACCTATTTACGCGATGGATAGAAATTCAGCCATTGAAAGACGCCAATGGCAACTCGATCAAATCAGCAATTCACAACTTAGTCGTAACGCGATGGGGTACACCGCGTGTTTTCATATCGGACAACGGTACCGAATTTACAAACAAATTACTGATTGGCTATCTAAAAGAAGCAAATATTACACATTCCACAACACCTCCTTATCACCCCCAAGCAAATCCTGTTGAGAGAGTTAATCGAGTGTTAAAATCTATGATATGCGCTTTCATAGATCAAGATCACCGGGAATGGGACACCCATATATACGACTTCCGCTTTGCCTTAAATACTGCGAAGCATGCGTCAACGCAAGTAACACCCGCATTTCTTAATTTCGGCCGTGAACCGATGCCTATACACAGCTTGCGAAAGGAAATGGAAAGAGCGGAGGAGATTGACGAAGGTAATATAGTCGAGTGGTCAGAACGATTGTATAGACTGCAAGCAATCAGAGACTGGATCGTAGAAAACTCTGAAAAATCGCATAATAGACAAGCCAAATATTATGATAATACGCACCGCGAAGTAACGTATAAAGTAGGAGACGCAGTCATAATGCGCAATAGGGTACTGTCGGATGCAACAAAAAATTTTGCAGCGAAGCTTGCAAAATCCTATAAAGGCCCCTATACAGTCACGAAAATAATCTCACCACTCGTATACGAACTTATCTCCGTAGATAATAAAATTATTGCGAAGGTGCATGTGTGTGACTTAAAGCCCTATAACTCTAAACATCCTATTCCATCCTAGGTGTTCCTGACAATCAAGGCTCTCTATTGTTTCGAGTATTATATTTTTGAGTAATTACCTCTAGTAAAACAATAGACCAACAGCTACCTTCTACGTGGAAAGGCACTGGTTACCTTTTCATTGAAAGTAAGAAACAATTATGTCAAACGGTATTGAATATTAGTACGAAATAGAGTTCTCTAATTTGCTATATTATTTTCAAAGGCGCGAGGCTACCTTTTTCGCAATTATGGACCGCGCGCAGCAACAACCAGCATCAGCTGAAGAGGAAGAGCGTTTATTGCTCGCATCGTCGGACGATTCCGACATTGAGGTGTTGTCGCTGCCACCGTCTTCGCCGCCGCCGGCTCGCCGCGCGGCAGAGCCTGGGTCAGGCTCTCCCGTAGGGGAGGGGGAGTCTCAGGAGGACTTTGTTGTAGTCCCTCCTGAGGACATGCATCACTGCCCGACACCTCAACGTGCGCGATCGCCCGACCTCGACGGACTCGAAGAAGGCGATCTCGATGTCGACATGGAGCCGGAGCCGGTGCTAGTACCGTCCGACAGCGAGGAGGAAATCGACAATAGCCCGTATGATAAGAAGGAGTTAAAAGAAATAAGAAAACTCATACGAGAACAGTCGCCGGATAGCCCGCTACTACCACTGTTGGGGCACGAGGAAACGTTCACCGACTTTCTGCTCGAAAACCCGGTGATGCTGTCGGTCTTCAAAGAGGTTAAGCAGAGATGGGAAGAGAAGATACGACAGAGACCATGTATCCTCCCAGGCCCGTCATGTTGCTTGGGAAAGTTGCGAAGGAAGACGCCACCGCCCATCACGTCGATGAAGATTTATGCGCTACACCCAGTAATCGATAAAACGGTACAGACTGACGTAACGTCGTGTCAGGCCACGGAATCGATTGCCGTGCAGACCACGAGTGCGACCATTGACACAGAGTCAAGGTCAGTGCAGACCATGGAGGCGACCAGCAGTACTCCCACAACAACAGAGGCCTCCACGCAGACCGAAGTCATGGGCAGTACGACATCCGCAGCAAACGGCCACCAGGCACAGCGGCCATTCATCTCCCCGCACGTGCGATTCACGGAGGAAGATTTCGTAAGCACCGAGGAGCATCGCGAGACCATCACGCCCACACCACCACGAGCAGAGCGCAACGCGCGTCGTCAAGATCAGCGTCCGGTTCCATACGCCACTAGCTCATCCTATGAAGGCTGGATCGAGATCGAGGGCCGGTGGGTGAATGTACTCCCACGGCTTCCTGGCTGCTTTAATTGTGGTGACGACCATCACTATCGAGCGTGCGACCGCCGGCAAGGTATTTACTGCTATCGATGCGGAAGGAGAAACGTCACCTTGAGAGACTGCCCTCACTGCGCACAGACCTGGAGACAAGAGGGCCCATACATCCCGCGCCTCAGGACAAATGTGCCGCGCAATCAGCCACTACCACCACGCGAAGGGCTCGACAGTCTCCAACAGTTCACGCCGGAAAATCCGAGCTATCTGTATCCGACGAGGAGATAGGGCGGAGGGCTCACTACGAGGCTACCTTATTACGAATTTCTTTATTGCTCTTTTATTTAGTTTCTTTATTGATCTTTTTTATTCATTTTCCTTTATTAATCTTTCATTAATCTTTCTTATTAATCATTTTACTTAATCACCTTTTACTTAACTACACTTATTATCTCTTTACATCGTTTAATTAATTCCTGCGTTAAATTAATAATTTTCTGATATTTATATTGTTTACATAAGTTAGGAAAAAGTGCCATTATACCTTAAAACGATGTGATCGGCTCTCTATTAAGGAAAGGTTCCTATACACCTTCTGTGGTGGCTACCTTAGTTAAATCAGAACAACCAAAGTGCCTCTTAATCAGTTACCTTGTACTATAAAGATATTATATTTTTATTTTAAAATTTTAATGAATAAACTCGACTATTTTCTTCAAGAGAGTGGGTTCCCTTTGATTAGTCTAAGTCCACGCAGTATAAGTTTTCCTTTTCCGACTTATGCTGCCCCTGGGGCCTTACATCCTGCCCCTCCTAAGTTAAGTAGTTTTAACTAGTTTATAAGTTAGTAATTAAGTCCCATAAACCCCAATCCTAAATTAGAGTTAAGAGTGAATGAGAGAGAGCGAGTAGCAGCCGAGAAGCTGCACGCGTAGGCCGTGAGACGCCCCTACGCCCGCGAGGTGAGACGAGGTTGTCGGAACGACCCGCTGGCTCGTTCCTTTCCCCAGGAGGGGGGGAGTTGTAACGTGGCAAATTGTTGTCACGTCACATCGGGTTACGAGCTGCCGGGGTAGAGCGTCTCAAGGCCGAATGAATGGAATTTGAATGCATGTGGTAATGGCGTATGCTTTTTTCTTCTGAGCAACAACGCGACGAGCGGAGAGATAGCGGCGAGAGGAGGAAAATACGGAGGACTTCTCCGACACTCATTCAAGGGCGAGAGGAGGAATGAGGGAAAGAGGATGTCTGTCTCCGGCGTTGCAACGGGTACCCAGACTCATCCAGGACGTTTAATCCGTTCATCACTGAAGAGTGGACGTAGGTGATGAACCGGCGGGGCTTCCTACGTGAGCGTCTGATGCGGCAGGACCAGCGTGATGGCTGCCCTCCCATGGACGTCTGAAGTAAAACGGCGACTTCGGCGCTCTCGATAACAAGCGTATCCAGAACCAAAGGCCTAGGCAGACGGATATGCCGGGAGTTATCTTGTACTTCGTAATTTGCGCTTTACCTCGGTTGCGTGCGAATTATCTGTGTGTTTGCTGGCTACCTATTGTAACGAGCATTCAAATCTCGCGGCTACCTGCTCCAGCGCCGTTGATAATCGAAGCGGCTAGTGCGCATGCGTGGCGGTCGGCGATGCGTGAGGCGAACGAGCCTGTTGCGGCGCGAGAGCTCGGGCCGTCGGCCCAAGCGATCCGACCAATGGGAGCGCGCGCTGAGCGGCGGCAAGGGAGAGCGAGAGCGTGAGGCGAGCGACGAGTGCGCGAGCCGGCACTCTCCTGCCCCGGCCGCTCCAGCTCGGACAACTCTTCGCTTGCTCCCTGGGATTTCCATTGTGATTAGTGCTAACTTTTGCTTGTGCTACCTGGACCTGGAGGATCCTTTCGGCTTGGACGATAGGACGAGGATTAGGACAAAGGTCAGTGGGTTGATTTCAAAATTACAATCTAAGTTTCCCTCGCGGGCGTTGCGCAGTTCCACGCGCGACCTTTTCTACGCGGCGTTCTTTGTCTATCGTGAACGCGAACACCAGCGCGGCTAACTCGGTTAACTACGTCGTCTCGTCTTGATTAAGGTTTTATTATTAAGAGTGTATATCTGCGAGTGCGTGCTACCTCGGGCTACCTGTTCGTGTATCGGGAGTGATATCGACGCTAGCTTCGGGGCTACCTGTTCTGTTTCGTCCGAGTGAATCTTGAGTGCGGCGGAAAATTACGTCGGCGAGTACAGGGTGGACTCGTCCGACGTTCGCGGTAGTTTAGAGGAGCGAGAGGTGCCGTAAGTCGTTGGAACGCGGGCAGGCTCTCGGCCTAACGTAGGTTACGCGGTAGCGATCGGACGAGGAGTGTCCGAGAGTTATCATAGGATAAGTTCGAGTGAACGGTCGTGGTGAGACCAAGTGCAACTGTAAGATTTTGCCTTCGGGCATAGCGAGAGTGTGCGTCGCGGCGACGAGTGTGAATGTTGTGCCTTGAGACGCGCGAGAGTCCATCCGTCTGACTCGGGGCTACCTTGCCATTAGTTGTTTAAGTGCGCGGATACCTTTGCGGAAAGTCATTAGATTATATAGCGTGCGGACATAAAGCGGGAAGGAATTGGCGAACAAAGTTTGTGCCTACGTTACGCGAGTAAAGTGTTCCAACGTGAAAGAATCGTATTAAGTGCTACCTACCGGCTCTCTTTATCTGTCGAATAATTTGTGTTATCAATAAATGAGAGCTCTCTGTTAGACGGGTGTACTTCAGTCATTACCGAACCACCCTCTCTCCTTACCGAAAGAGTCGGGCTGGGCTAGCCACTCTACGCGACGACATCACCGCGTACCCGACCCGCAGTCTATTCCGCCTTGCTCCTGCTCGAGTCTCGCACAAAGGAGCCGCGAGGCTCTGACGCTGAGGGACAGCGTCTGGCGCCAACCGGGATCACCAGGAGAGATTCCCCGGGAGCAAGGCCGATACATAGCGTGTGGCCGAAGCGAGAAATCCACACGTTATAACTGGCCGAAAATTTCTTTTTATACTCTTTCTGTACATTTAAATTAATTTCTCACGATTCATGAGTAATACTTCGGTCATAGAAATGTCGATATCGGAGTCATTAACAGCCGGCCAAATGATTACAAACCGGGTGGTTGAATACGTCGAAAAATTAACCGAAGCGGACTTATCAGCTGCATTGTCGAAAATCGGTTTGAAAGACAGCGGTATTGTCGACGATAATAAAATACGTCTGTTTAAATGTCTCTTGGGCGAATTTACCGCGGAAGATTTCCAATCCTCGCTAGTCCCGGTAGACGAACGCACTTCGGAAAAAGTTCGTGCGTTGAAACGCACAATCAATACCCGCAGAACTCAGCGGATTTTTACGACTCATCGACAACTCAGTAATGGCGCACATTTTAGATGTTAGAAATGACCCAGTAAATATACCATCGACAAGCTATACCGAAGTCATCAACGCGACAATTAATAATAAAACAGCACTCGGACAGTCGTACGATTTCACGCCATGTACCGCGGTGTTAGATGAAGATTCGGACCATCACAGCTCTCAATACTCTGAGCAAAGAGAGTTAGAAGGAAATAGAAGTTTAGATAGAAATCGAGACAAACAACCTCAGAAACCCGTCAAATCTTCTAACGGCAGTATATACGCTGTGCCGGCACCAATTGCCGACGACATTATTGGGTATGAAGAAAGGCTGAAAATGCAAGAAAAAACGTTGAAAACAACCCTAGAGGTACACGAGCAGACGCTTAAGAAGACCTTAGAAGAAAAACAAGAACTCCAAGCAGCTGTACGGTCGCACGAACTGACGATTAATCAAGCTGGCGATTACATCCAAACGCTGATTAAAGAAATTACGCGACTGGAAAAGTTGGTGGAAAGTAAATCAACAATCGGCAAACTCCAATCGTCACGTGAATTTCAGCGATACATATTCCAAATGCTATTTTACGCCAGAGACCGTGCCCGTACAAAACTCGTGCGGATCGTCATTACCACAATGGGCTCAGTCAACGCCGTTCCAACGTTCATCTACGCCGGCGTATAACTATCCAAATTATTTTCGTCCGATTGACGCAACGACGATCTCGACGTCAAGCGGAAAAAGCCAAAACACACCACCGTCAAATACGGCGGCCCAGCATTTTGCAGAGGCTCCACAAACAACTCAACAGCAATCAGCAATTGCCCAGCCTACTCCGGGGGCATTCAACCCCTGCCAGGACAATAGATGTGTCTGGGAGGGGGGGGGGGGTCAGCCGATGCACTCAAGTCGTCTGATTCCGGAGAAGGTAATGGACATCGGAGATAAAGTTCGGAGGTGGAAGGCGAAGTTCGCCGGCAACCCGAACGAAGATATCGAAGAGCTTATCAAAGACGTCGAAGATGCGCTCAGACTGGCCCGTCTACGTCTGTTAGATGACGAAGTGCTAGACGGTCTCTCGCAACTATTGTCCGGCGGAGCCTTGAAATGGGCTCGCGTGGAACGGCCAAAATGGACAACCTGGGCAGATTTTTGCAAAGATGCCAGGCTCACCTACGGCATGCCCGACGAAGTGCGATCGAGCTTATTGATACAAGCAAGCAAGAGAACGCAAGGCCCGACCGAGAGCGTAAGCGATTATTACGTCAGCATGGTCACACTCTTCGACCGTATGCGAGCTGATACGCCATTAGATCAGAAGCTCGATATCTTATATTCCAATATGGCTCATACATTACGTTTTATCTTCGGGAGAAGCGAGGTGAATACCTTAGATGAGTTCCGGCATAAAGCCCTCGCGGCCGAACGACGAACGGCTACAAATCCTGGCATACCTGCTGAAAATCGCTGTGATCAGCTCCTCCGGATCGACTGAACCACCTCCATGGTTCACCGATTTCGTGAGTAAGTTGGACTTGAGGCTGTCAGACTCCGACTCTAAAAAGTCAAAGAAGCGGAAGAAGTCCCCGAAACCTAAAGGGAAGAACAGCCCCGAGGAAAATAAAGCTGATCAGCCGAAAACGACTGTTGATAAGAAGCCGAGTAACAGCAGCGATACCAAAAGTGAGACGAAGAAAGAGCTCGTCTGTTATAGCTTCCAGAAGCCAGGATACATTAAGTACACTTGCCCTGATTGTAAGGGAAAAGCCAAAGGGGAAAAGTAGCGGGGGTCCCTACTGACCCCATAACACCTCGGACCTCAGATATTTCAACACCAGTACCGACCGTCGCAGCGCAGTGCGCAGCGACCAGTAGCAACGGTATACTGTCGGATCAGCGATGGTGGTTGCAAGTCTACGTAGGAAAATTCCGGATCAGGGACCCTTTACGATCCTGGAGCAACCCAGACTTGCATCGGCACGATGTCCGTACAGTTGGCCAACGCATGCAACGCTACTGTACAACCGTGTGACGGACTTGTCGCCTGTATGGCAGACGGCAGCACATCCATGGTTTCCGGAACGGTGGACCTTCCCTTCACGATCGGCGGACAAACTCGTACGTTGACTGCCCTGATCAATCCAGATCTTCGTGAAGGATGCAATCTCGGCGCCGATTTTGTATTGGAGTTCGACGCTAGATTAAACCCGCGTGATCGTACGTTGACTGTCGAAAATTCGACCGAAGTGATCAGCGCGGATGGAGCTGAGATGAGTGAGACTGGTCAACCGAGGCTTGCATCGATTGGACTGCAAGAATTGACTGATGTCCGACAAGCGGCATTAGAAAAGTTGCTCGACCGTCTGATACCTAAGTACACGGGACCACTCGGCTTCACACACCTGGTAGAATTTGCATTGGAGGTTGAGCCATGCCGTCCAATCAAACAGAAATACTACCCGGTTTCCCCGAAACTCGAAGAAATGATGCATACGCAGGTAAAGGCTAAGCTAGCAGCCGACATTCTCGAGCCCTCGGACAGTGACTGGTCTAGTCCAGCCCTGATGGTTAGGAAGGGAAAAGGCGACGAACGTCGCATGTGCATCGATTTCCGGAAGTTAAATAAATTAACGAAAGTCAGTGCATACCCTCTTCCGTATATGAATACGATTCTGAGTAAGTTACAGCGCGCTCGATACATCTCTACGATCGACCTCAGCGACGCTTACCATCAGATCAAAATCAAAAAAGAAAGTCGACCGTATACAGCCTTCACCGTTCCCGGTATGGGTCTGTATCAATGGAAACGTCTTCCGTTCGGATTGGCCGGAGCTCCAGCCTGTTTCCAGAAGATGATTGACTCTCTGATTACTCCAGACTTGGAGCCCCATTGTTATAGTTATCTAGACGACATCATCGTCTGTACGGAAACGTTCGACGATCACTTGAAATTCTTAGAAGTCGTGCTCACCAAGCTCGTGGAAGCCAATCTGACGATTAACCGCAAGAAAAGTCATTTCTGCCAGAGCGAGGCGAAGTATTTGGGGGTACTTGTTAACAAAGACGGATTTCGTCCGGACCCTGAAAAGATCGCACCAATTAATAATAATCGTCGATTACCCCGTACCGAAGAATGTCACTCAGGTACGGAGATTCATGGGCATGGCTGTATGGTACCTCAAATTTCTGAAGAATTTCGCCGATATCGCGAGACCGCTTTTTGACTTAACAAAAGCTAAGGCGAAAGAGAACTTCGTCTGGGGCGAGGCACAACAACGTGCATTTGAACAGATAAAGATACTGATCACATCTGTTCCTGTTCTACACCGCCCGGATTTCTCTTTGCCCTTCTGCATACAGTGTGACGCATCCGGCACTGGGCTTGGGAGCGTTTTAACCCAAACCATCGACGGCAAAGAACGAGTGATAGAATTTGCCAGTCGAACGATGACATCCGCCAAGCGAAATTACTCGGCCACGGAGCGCGAATGTCTCGCAGTACTCTGGGCAATCCGGAAATTTCGTCCGTATGTAGAGGGATATCGTTTTCTCGTTATTACTGACCATAGTAGTCTCAAGTGGCTCAGTAACTTGCGTAACCCTACGGGTAGATTGGCAAGATGGACACTTGAATTACAAGAGCACAACTACACGATCGAACATCGAGCAGGATCGTCTCACCTAGTTCCAGACGCCTTATCACGAATGCACGAGGAAGACGACGACGCAGAGGAAAATCGTCCGGCTCTGGCTAGTATCAGTCCAGAGGACGAGACAACTGATGACTGGTATTTGATGCGACGACGAGAGGTAACCGAAAAACCACTCGAAAATCCAGGTTGGAAAATCGTCAGCAGCAAGTTGCTCACGTACCGGCCGGACGCATTCGTCGACGGAGTCATTAAAGATGAGAACGCCTGGAAATTAGTGCTTCCGCAAGAGAAATGAGAGCAAGCTCTGATCGAATGTCACGACCAGCCAACAGCCGGCCACTTTGGTCGTAAGAAAACTCAACAACGAGTAGCCTTACTGTATTATTGGCCGTCGTTAAATAAAGATGTGAAGAACTACGTTCGAACTTGCTCCACCCGTCAACGATGTAAACCTGAGCAACGTAAGCCTGCTGGACATATGGGCGATCGCAATTTCTCTCGACCGTGGGAAACGGTAGCTGGAGACATTATGGGTCCGCTACCGAAATCGACCCATGGCTTTGAATATCTATTGATATTTCAAGATATGTTTACCCGATGGGTCGAGTGTATCCCCATTCGAAAGGCGAATACTCAAACTATCATAAAACACTTGAGCAAACAAATCTTATTACGGTTTGGCACTCCGAAAGTATTTTTCTCGGACAATGGTACTGAGTTCCGGAATAAAGCGATGGATAAATTTCTCCAAGAAAGAGGCGTACACCATACGTACGCACCTCCGTACCATCCTCAGCCGAATACGGTCGAGCGAGCCAACCGTACGATTAAAACGTTGATTCGCGAATTTTTAGACGGTCATCACAAAAACTAGCTGTTGACGACTGGATGGAAAGAATGGAGGATTTAGAAGATTTACAAGAGTTAGCTAACGAGAACGCTAAAGCAGCGCAGCAACGACAAGCTAAGTATTTCAACGCTCATCACCGAGACGTGAAATACTCAATCGACGAACTCGTACTTAAGAAGAATAGAGTGTTGTCGTCTGCAGCAGGAGGCGTCGCAGCCAAACTCGCCCCGCCGTATATCGCGCCCTTCAAAATCAGCCGCATTGTGAGCCCGAATATTTATGAACTTGTTGACTTAGATGGTAAAGTACTGGGTCCAACAGATGTAGGAGATCTCAAGGTCTTCCAAGAGAGAACGGCCGTCAACTCATCTGCAGATGAAGAAGACGATCGAACCACATCTGGGGAGAAGAAGACGATGCCAAAGAAGATCTTCGATCGGAAGACAAAGAAGATGCGCCGGTGAAAATTAGTAACCCGCGTGCTAGCGATAGTCTGCCGGCAGACATAGTACCGACGCGAACCGCGAGCGTAGGCGAGAGCCAGGCCAAGCGAGGTCGACCGAAAGGCTCGAAAAACAAAACTCGTGCGGAACCTATAACCCTCTCCCCGCGGAGAACGCGAGCGCAAAAGGCGGCAGCGTAGGGAATCGGCAGATACGCTTGTTTTCTTTCCTTCTACTTTCTTTTGCATCTATGTTTCCCCCCCCCCCCCATACTAACCCATTGTGTTGTCTTACCCTCTCCTACAGACGAACTTCCTAGACGATGAAGAGGACACGGAGCTTAGGCGCCCTAGCGGACGATTTGTTTCGCCAGTTGAAAATGACCGAAGAGACCGCAAAGGCGACCCCGACGCCGGAAACACTCTCGCCGGCCAACTCCACGTCATCCGTCGACCTAGACGAAACAATAGCTGGCGGATCAAGTCGACGACCCAAAGGTTGACGCGGCCATCGACACGCTGGTCGACCAAACGCTACCAGCGTGGAAAAATATGACGCCGGCCGAAACTGAGGAACGTAAGAAGCAACTGATGGACGAACTTCAGGCCATAGAGGAGGCGCAGTTCCATCAAATGATGGAAAAGAGGGCAGTCGTCCGAGACAAGGCCGCACTGGTGCGTGACCAGTTGATCGTGGCTCTGCAGGAAGTCCTCGACATCGGGACGGAGATCCGTCAGCGCTTCGAGAGACGCAACGATCTACCGACCGACAGGAACGTTTCCATCATTATGGAAACGTTGAAACACCTGCAAAGCACGACACGTAAAACTGCGACCGTACCAACGGACGATAGCAATCGTCCGACACCGGCCTCTCCAGCAACCCTTAAGAAAAGATCGGCCGAACGATCGACCATCAGCCCAGACTCAACAAACGCCGGACGATCAAAAAGCCTAGGTCGGACGAAGACTCTTCCGGCTCCCAGGAAAGTTTTATTCTCGGACGTGAAACCGGCTGCAGTGGTGCCGTCAGCCTCGACAGGCGCCATTCCCAAGGCTCCTCGACAATCATCAACCTTGGAAGAAGAATTCAAGCGAGCCAAGGAGCAAAAGCGCCTGGCAAAATTGCAGCACGCGCACACGACCGGACAGTGGTTCACGGAGCCCGGCCTACGATGTCCAATATGTGGTGAGAGAGGAATCGTGAAGATGGAGGATTGTACAATCTTCCCGGTTCATGGCACGGACCTGTCGTACTGTACACGATTCAAAAAACAGTAAACGACCGGACTATCGGCCGAACATTCTTCGCCCGCCACGCGTCCTCCCTTCAAATTTTTTTTCTCTTTCTCCTCCCTCCACTTCACATCTCTAACATTAGGCATGTCTGCCGATAGTTTTTTTTTTAATTTAAGGCACTGACGCCAGAACTTTTTTTCCCATTTTACGTTGCAATTATATTTTTTTTTTGTTCTTTCGACCGTGATGGTCTCCGGCCGAGTTTATTGTAAAGAGAGAAAGATGGAGGTAACCCCCTGATCATTTTTTTGTTATTATTAACTTGAAAAAAATATCAAAATTTATTAAAACATCTCTGTTTTCTTTATTCCTTTATTATTGCCGTACAGTGTGGTACTGGCATAGTACTCCCGGATCACCCGGATAGGCGTAGTGAGCGCGAGCTGGTACGCCGGGGCGGGTAGTCAGCGTCTGGAGGGGGTTGTTATAACGGGTTATAGGGTTATATGATACGCACGTTATCGCCTCTCCGGGCGTATGCCGTATCAAACTGTATTAATACTTATTTGTGTTCTAGCTACCACCAGCGGACACTAGCACACGAGAGAGACAGAGAGAGCGAGAGAGCGCCTTATAGTAGGCCGATGTTAAGAGAGAGAGAGAGAGAGAGAGCGCACGTTCATTAGGCGACGTTGCCGATCCATATCTCACGCGCTGCCAAAATATGACAACGCTGGGTCAAGGACCGGAGCGTCCTTCCGTATCGTGCGCGTATTAGTTTCCAGTATTGCGGTAGCGTCCGAACGGTATACACGTCCACGCGCCCGTGCATTATTTCTCTGTGCCCCTTTCTTACGACGTGCGACGCCGAGAGACGCTACCTTTCGTCCGACTGCCACCGGAGCCACACTACCCGCAACGACCCAATTGCGAGCCTGGACGACTGCAACGAGCCAGAGCAGACAGCGACCCCCCGGCACCGACGTGTGACTGTAAGTGCCAATTCTCTCTCACTCTCGGTATTCGGGCGATCAAGCCCCATCTCTCTCTCTTTCTCTCGCGCGCAGTGTGCTCGCATATACAAATACGCTCTTATAAACATACATACGTATTTTGTAAATTATTTACAATAAAAGTTTATTTTCTTTTTTATTCTGAGTTTCATGAAACTATATTGATTAGGTGAAATTCAAATATGCGCGCTCTTCGCAACAGTCTAGGCGACGATTCTGTAACCAAAACGTGACGACCGCTGTGACGAAAATATTTGAACTCCCCATTTACCGACCATGTATAGATCGTTTCTTCCTGACGTCCTGTTTGGGTAAAGGTTAGAATCAGTGTGCTGTTGGTGAAACTGTTCGCGCGAAACACAGCATTCAAATTTGGTTTACCAGCTTTTAAATATTTTAAAGTTCTATGATTAAAGTTCTTGAATTTATAGATAGTATGTGACTCTATCACTCGAAAGTATAGTATATAGAATAAAATGACTCTATCGCTCTACTCGAGTAAAAATTGATTTTTGAATGCAGGCTCTGCACTGCATATTCTCACAATGAAGATCTGTATGCAGGCAGACCTCAAAAAAAAGGAGAGAAATATAAATTTCTCTCTTTTGGCGTTTCATCCCAGCCGTCAGAGTGGACTCCTCAGTAAGGCTCTGACAGCTTCCTTAGACACCCGCCACTTCGAAGAGAAGCGGCATTTGTGTGGTCTCGGCCGGCGTTTTTCTCTTGCAAGAGAGAACTCTAGCATAGAGAAAAAGTCAGGTCGCCACCTAGCGACCAAAAAAAAAAAAATTAAAAAAAATAAATATAAAAGAGAGAAATATAAATTTCTCTCTGTTGGCGTTGACAGCTGGGACGAAACGCCAAAAGAGAGAAATTTATATTTCTCTCTTTTATTTTTTTTTTTTTTTGAGGCCTGCCTGCATACAGATCTTCATTGTAAGAATATGCAGTGCAGAGCCTGTATTCAAAAATCAATTTTTACTCCAGTAGAGCGATAGAGTCTTTTATTCTATATTCTTGAATTTATGTTTTGTACTGTGCAAACATAATTAAATAAACTTAAAATAATTTTTTTTTTACTAATGTTTATTTTTGTTTTCTTGTAAAGTTATTTATATTTTAAGTTTTCAAAGTGCAAAGTACCTGTTAGAAATTTTAGTTAGTTTAGCTTTTAATTTAGATTAGTTAGTTATAACAATGAGTGACCAGAAGGGCAGATTGCCCACTCACTTGGATAGGAAATACTCCTGGGGAACAAATAGGAGGCGACCAAGAAAATTTGCAGGAACTAGTCGTAATGATACAGAAGACTCAACTGCACAACCAAGATCTTCCACATCTTCAAGGAAACTTGAAACTCCAGCAGCAGAAGGCCTCTCCGGAGTCAAGAATAGAATTATTGATATCAATATTCTATTTCCTGAACTCCAAAGTGTGGTGTGTTGCAAAAAATGTCACAGTGAAGTGAACTTTTCTGAATCAATAGTGTTTGGATTAGGATTCAAAATTGAAGTCACATGTGTTCGATGCAGAGAAGTTTTCAGCATCAATTCTAGCAAAAAAGTGGGTGATAGCATGTTTAACGATGGTCGGTCTTGTGTCCTCAGAGTCTTGGACCGCTTTGATGTGAATCCTGGAGACGCTGTGGGAGAGTGGGCCAACGCAACAGATAATTTAAGACTTCACCATGCTGAACGACAAGTCCAGGCCAACACCAGAGAAGCATGAGCTCTTAGGCTAAGAGCTCGACAGATGGAAGAAGATGACTCGTATGCTGCTGGTGGACATTAGGGAGGCAAAAACAAAGGCTTTGCAAGGACTACGAAAAAAGATGAGTATTCTTCTCTATATTGTTTTAGCTGATTTTTATGGAGTTTTTGAAATATTAATTTATTGTATTTTTTTCAGTGAATTGTACATTGAAGAAATCATAATCATTTTTCTTCCATTAAATCAAGTTGGAGACTTCAGCAAAATTATTAGGTAAGAATAAATATGCATTTTTTAGTATTAAATACAATAAATTAATAATATTAGCATATAATGTAAAAATACACAAATTTACTATTTTTTGTTTACAGGTTTTCAAAGGCGTACTCAGCCTATTGATACAAGGGAAAATACCATATGACTCCTGAAAATGATAGTTTACTACCAAGGATCAACAGAAAAATAGTTCCAAGAGATTTGGTAAGTAAAAAATTAACTTATTTTCTAATATGCATTGATGAACTTCGAAGTCGATTTTCTCTAACTTTGGTTTTTCATGATTTCAGCTCCGTAGGATTCCAGGTGACCATATGCTTCGATTGAACTCAAATTTTTTGAGTATGTTCTATATAAGTGTAGTTTTCGCATGAACAGAGGGATTTTGATTTGAAAGCTTCAAACTTATTTAATAAAAAAAACTGTGGCATAAAAAATTTTAAAATTGAAATAATTTACTTTTTCTTTTATTAAAATCTTTCTAAGCAGTCAAATCAAAATCCCTCTGTTCATGCGAAAACAACACTTATATAGAACATACTCACAAAATTTGAGCTCAATCGAAGCATATGGTCACCTGGAATCCTACGGACAGTGAAAAACAGTCTGCGGAGTGCCACTCCGGATAGGTAGGTATGAAATTCGATTTTAAGGGCTTAAATTGAAGGTAAGAGAACATACTATAAGTATTAAAAGTTTCTCCAACGTATTATTTAATTTAATATCAATTTAGAATATTTTTATTTTTCAGATTTTAAACGTGTTGGGTCCCCTTAAGGAAAGTTCGCGCTTAAGTAATTCACTCTGTCTACCTGTCAAAAGTCTCGACAGGTAAAAACGGTAACTCAACAGGTAACTCCTGGAGACTTGTACTGAAGAAGCGGAGGGAAATCGAGTGCTGGCGAACGTCTTGTCAATTCTGCTGCCCACTGGATACTGATACTACCTGTTGCTTTCTGCTTCTTTTTGGTCGCGGCCTCTCTTTCTGTCTCTATCGCACGCGTGTATTTCGTGATAAATCGAAAATAATCTCATATAATCTAAATAGTTTTTTGAATTTATTTGCTAGTTCCGTTCGGAAATGAGAATGCTCAGCTTGCTCAATTTGAATTTTTGCTTGGTCCTTTCTATTGACTTCGAGAGTCAAGTTTATTTTGTCATCTAACTGTCTCAATTGATCAGCTAGTTGAATTATTAGTTTTTGCAAGAATGCACTCCTTCCACCTTTCTTTCTTCTAGGGTGGTTTACTTCAAATGTACAGTTAATTTTAATAATTTGATGAATGCAATTTTAATTAATTAATTGATTTATGTTTAGCTGAATTTTCATTTATAAAATTGGCCGCCAGAAGCTTGCCGGGTAAAGGTAGGATTGACCGCCAGAAGCCAACACAGGATAATTGACTGCCAGAGGCTATGTCAATTTTACGAGATAGGATAATTCACTGATAGAGGCTATGACAATTTTACGGAAAGGTACGACCGCCAGAAGTGTGCCAATGAGAAGGATGAGAGCGGCTGACAGAGTCTTGCCAAGAAAGGGTAGGAGAAATTTGACCGCTAGGACCTACGTCAATTTCGGAAAATTCGTTTTGTTTTATTAATCAATCAAATGATGCTTACCTTGAAGCAAATAAGAAAAACAGTTGTGTGCATTCTCGCTCTTTACTAGTTGGAGAAAAAGAATGTATATTTTTTTTTTTTGAGTAACGGAGTTTTTCTATTTGGTACACAGCCTTCCGCCACAAGTCACAGTATTATTTCTCATAATTAGTAAAAGAAAAGGTGTGGTCAGGAGAACTGGAGGATCTTTATTTGAATACAATTTTATAGAGACATTCATACAAATAGTGGGGAAAGCAGGGTGCTTCATTTTGGAAAATAATTATTTATTTATATATATATATATTTGTGTGTGCATAATGAGGTGTACGAAGATATAGGAGAGAAGTTGAGTTCGAGTTATAGTTTAAGTTCTTGGTTTGTGAAGTATATAAATTCTGATTCTTTTCTATTTCGCTTTGACTTCAAACTCGCGTATGAAAAGACTGCTGTCTTAAGTGAACAGAGATAATCGGCGGCAAACAGAAATGAAGCTAGGGTGTTGTCGAGACGAGCCTCTCTAGTTGTTTAGAGATTAGTAGTTTAGATGAGCATTACTTTATCACTGCTACGCGTGTAGCTCAAGATAAGATTTTGTAAACTTTCCTTTTCTTTCTCCCACGACAATTCCTTTCTTCTTTACTTTGAAGTTAATGTTTGTTTACCGATCTATCACTCGATGTTTCTCGTGATTATATAACAATGCTGTTCACTCGTTGAGGCGCACTTGGAAAAGTGTGACGAAGTAAACTTAGTTTGCAACTTTTGAGATTGAAAATTTAATAAAAAAAACCTTTTCTCTCCGTTGTATTACTTGCTTAAGGATGTTTTTTTCTTATATTAGTGGTGATGATTGTAACACTGATCATGTAATGAATTAGTTTAACAATTTTCATTTCATTGCAAAATGTCCATAAACCTCAAGTTGCAAGTTGTAAACGTCATTCAAATAATTTTGATTCTTAAAATCTATTAACTAACTACGTCAGTTTCTGCAAATAAATGAGGAGCGAACTTCGTGCAGACATGTGCTATTATAAGATTGCTTACTCCTTTTTTTGCTAAGCATATATATATATGAGGATAGTTGAATTCGATTTTTAAACGGTCTCACGACGGACTGGGTTTATTTACAATTTACAAAAGACGCTGGGCACCAGACTTTTTCGCTCTGTAACGACTTGAGTTGGGGTCACAGGCGAGGAAAGGGAGAGAACTGAACTGAAAGGTAGTCAGTGTTCGGAAATGCACCGAGCGATTGTGCGTATTCTTGTTGGTGAACGATGTGAGGCTTCATTAGAGGCGCGTGACAGGTGGTTGCGGCGCGGAGGAATCGTATTTGCCCGGTTTAAATACCGTCGACGCTTATAATAATTTGATAATAAGTGGAGAGAATGACTGCAGTCCCAGGGAAGTTAGTCTACAAGTCGCGGAGCGCTCGGATGGCCATCGATTATTGGCCTTACTAGTGTTGGTATATTACAGACACTCTCCAGTTCGCGGTGAGGTTGGTTTGATACTGATCGATGCTGGTACCTAGCGATGATCAGATATCGGTAGCGCGTGCTCGCTTCGGACTAGAAGCGAAATTTAGAGACACGCTCCAAGCTGTACGGTCCGGTTCGGGCTAATGCGAAACTTACGGAGACGCATATGTGCTCTCGGAGAGGTGCGATCCGGTTTGGGCTAAGCGAAAGGTTCGGGTATCAGCACTCTGCCGCAAGGCGACATCCCTGCGCTTATATATGGTTCAAACGAGCCGCATGATGCGCGATGTTGTTTGCATAAATTTGGTTGCTATGCCAAATCTGTCCTATGTTCTACGAAAGTGGGATTAAATTTACGACCCGACACATCTTTGCAGAGAAAGTCGGGTGACTGCTGTGAAAATATATTGCGCAACCTTCGCGAAACTCTGCATCACGCTGTGAGCTTAGGGATTACTTTCTTATGTAATATTTAGTCTAAACTACGCAGGTGACCAAAAAGCTATCTGAATCGAATTGCCATGCTAAAGAATAGAGAAAACGGGAGGAAAATTATTCCTTCGTTACAATGTTATAACATATGTGTGATAAACTTTTGCTCTAAATTTTACACAATTATTTATGAAATAATCCGCTCCTATAATTCGTATTTCTTACGGCTGGGACTGTCGACGATATGGAAGAAGCGTGTCCTCATCGTCGTACGTCCTCCACATCGAACCAATATTTTCCGGCTGGACAGCAGTGGGGGCTCGGTTGCCTCCATTCTCCATTCTCTCTCACTTTTGCGCTATCGCCGGTACGCACGTACACACCCTCACTCGCGTACATATGTACGCTGCTACGCGGCCGCACGCCAGGCCCTCAGCTCTCTATCCATAGCCTCGTGACTCGCGGAGTTGCCATAGCGACCGCCAATTCCCGTTGGCGCCGCGCATGGCTCAGTGCGTCACTTGCGGCGGCGTCGAGTAGTTGCGGTGCTCCTTCTCCACACGAGCACTATCGCAGTCCACTCAGGCAACCGTGGTGTCCAGTCGAATTAACCTTCTGCATGGATGTTGATGCTAACAACGCGGAAAAAATTGGATTCGGTTCGAAATAGGC
This sequence comes from Philotrypesis tridentata, assembly GCA_018906965.1. Lineage (NCBI taxonomy): Eukaryota > Metazoa > Arthropoda > Insecta > Hymenoptera > Pteromalidae > Philotrypesis > Philotrypesis tridentata. The sequence goes on from JACCIB010000208.1 coordinate 220,107, forward strand.
TAAATAATCAGTATTGTTCATACGCCAGCCCAGAAAGTTGTGCTTCAAAAGTTATTAACAAAAAAGTGCAAAAAATGCCGAAAAATTCGAATTTTCTTTCAAATTTTCCTTATAATCTCAAAAACTAATAGTTTTCCGCAAAAATATCACTAAAATAAACTTGTTTTTTATGAAATATGCTGCAAAGTAGAAGAAGTCCGATAACGATAATTGCAAAATTGCACTAATAATAGGCGAAAAAGTAAAAAACACACAAAAATTAAGCGCGTTTTTTCAATCAATAAATAACTGCGTTCAACATCAATCAATCTTAGTCATAATTTATAAAATGCATGTTAACTTCATCATTAATATGCATGCTTAATCCAAATCTGATAAGTTAAATACTTTTTGCAAAATTATAAAGTTCATTTAAAATATACCTTTTTTTGCAGATCTCTACAAAAAAGTCCCTCTACAGAATTTAAAAAAAAAAATTGCATGCATTATGGCAAGCCTCAACAACAATTTACAGCATGAATTTTACAAAAATATTTATTTATAAAGCCACAGGAGCACTTTAAATGAAAAAAATTTTTTTAATTGTTAACTAAGCCTATCACGCCTCGAAAAATAAACTTATTGAAAATTTAAAAACAGGTATAGAAAGGTATTGAAAATTCACATCGTTTAAGCCTAAATTTGATATCTTTTATAGAACCCGAGAGAAAAGGCTATAAAGTCTGCGGTCCATAGCGACAGTTGTTTTATAGATATCGCCATTTTTCTTGCACCAATGGCGAATATAACTATGCAGTTATTATGGTCTACAAGGTCATTATTGAAAAAGATACTTTTAACATAGAAATGGCAGTTTTAGTTTATAAAAAGTTTGCGAGCACCAAGCGAGAAGGCAAGCGAGGTAGCGCCGCCGTCGCCATCGGACGCCGTGGTGGGGATACAAATTTTTGAGTAGAGAAATTCGACCGAAGGATTTCAAATTCCGGTGGCGTGAAAATTTTAAGATATCTCGGCTTCTATTACACATAAAATAATCATTTTTTTAAATTCATGTGCCGAAACGAAAAAAACGTAATGGCGGGATCGGTTTTTTCGTACGACATTTAGAATCGTGGTTTTTTCAATTTTTTGTTTTCGAAAGAAAAAACATATATATGGCGAGCTAAACTTTTTTTCATTGCTTAACGCGAATTGTAATATGTTTAATTATTGAGGTATATGATGTGTTGCGTATGAAAGGTATGAATGTTGGACGGGATAGGAAAGCGTAAGAAAAAGGTAGACGACGGGACTCGAACTCACGGACCCGAGAGCAGAGGCCTGTGCTCTAACCACGGAGCTAACGTCTACGATGCAGTGTCATGCATCGAAGCGCGACTCCTCTTATCACTTAGCCCGTCATGTTGCACCTATGCAGGCGCCTTACGTCCGTGACAGATGAAATTCGAACTTTTCATTCACTTTTTGGCGCCAAGAAAAAGCTCGGGCTACATCGACCGGATAAGGTTTTTCCTCTTCTGTAGTTTTTTCTCTTGTATATTTGGTGTGACTGTTTTTTTGGCCATCTTTGTGACTTTATGCAGAGATTATTATGCATTTTTTAGTAAAATGTTCTGAATTTTTTCGAATACAAGGCTAGATAGGTCTGTAGACAGGCTTAAAGTATAGTAAAAGAGCTGTTCTTTGAACCAAATTGGTTTAGATTGGATGCACTAATCAAAAGTCACGTACTTTTCAAATCAACGAATTTTGCTTCAGACTCCCTTGAGGTTGTTACGCTTCTGCAATTTTCGATTTTGCATTTTTTTTCTTTAAGTCCTCGTAACTTTGATTCAGTGAATCGATTTTGATGTTTAATAGCTCAAATTGAAGCTCTTTTCTTTCAATTTTCTGTACATCGGCATAAATTTTATATTTTAATATTGTAAGCTATATATTTGCTTTCAAACAATAATCTACATGAGAAGCATATAAATAGCTAACTATTTGGAAAAATTGAAGTTAAACTCATTGTCAGAAAATTAAAAGACTCGATTTTAACGTTTAATAGCTCAAATTGAAGCTCTTTTCTTTTAATTTTCTGACAATGAGTTTAACTTCAATTTTTCCAAATAGTTAGCTATTTATATGCTTCTCATGTAGATTATTGTTTGAAAGCAAATATATAGCTTACAATATTAAAATATAAAATTTATGCCGATGGACAGAAAATTGAAAGAAAAGAGCTTCAATTTGAGCTATTAAACATCAAAATCGATTCACTGAATCAAAGTTACGAGGACTCAAAGAAAAAAAATGCAAAATCGAAAATTGCAGAAGCGTAACAGCCTCAAGGGAGTCTGAAGCAAAATTCGTTTATTTGAAAAGTACGTGACTTTTGATTAGTGCATCCAATCTAAACCAATTTGGTTCAAAGAACAGCTCTTTTACTATACTTTAAGCCTGTCTATATACCTATTTAGCCTTGTATTCGAAAAATTCAGAACATTTTACTAAAAAATGCATAATAATCTCTGCATAAAATCACAAAGATGACCAATAAAACAGTGTCACTAAATATAGAAGAGAAAAAACTATAGAAGCGAAAAAACCTTATCCGGTTGTAGAAGAGAAAAACCTTATTCGATATAGCCCGAGCTTTTTTTGCAACTTTTCGGGGCCAAAAAGTCAATGAAAAGTTTGAATTTCATCATATACCTCAATAATTAAACATATTACAATTCGCATTATATGGCGCATTATACAGCAATGAAAAAAAGTTTAGCTCGCCATATATATGTTTTTTCTTTCCAAAACAAAAAATTGAAAAAACCACGATTCCAAATGTCGTACGAAAAAAACCGATTCCGCCATTACGATTTTTCGTTTCGGCATACGAATTAAAAAAAATGATCATTTTGAGTATAATAGAAGCCGAGATATTTTAAAATTTTCACGCCACCGGAATTTGAAGTCCTTCGATCGAATTTCTCTATTCGAAAATGTGTATCCCCACCACGGCGTCAACAAAAACTTAAAACAACTGTCGCTATGGACCGCAGACTTTATAGCCTTTTTTCTCGGATTCTATAAAAGATATCACATCAAATTTAGGCTTAAACGATGCGAATTTTCAATACCTTTCTATACCTATTTTTAAATTTTCAATAAGTTTATTTTTCGAGGCGTGATCGGCTTAGTTAACAATTAAAAAAAATTTTTTTCATTTAAAGTGCTCCTGTGGCTTCATAAATAAATATTTTTGTAAAATTCATGCTGTAAATTGTTGTTGAGGCTTGCCATAATGCATGCAATTTTTTTTTTAAATTCTGTAGAGGGACTTTTTTTGTAGAAATCTGCAAAAAAAAGGTATATTTTAAATGAACTTTATAATTTTGCAAAAAGTATTTAACTTATCAGATTTGGATTAAGCATGCATATTAATGATGAAGTAAACTTGCATTTTATAAATTATGACTAAGATTGATTGATGTTGAACGCAGTTATTTATTGATTGAAAAAACGCGCTTAATTTTTTTGTGTTTTTTACTTCTTCGCCTATTATTAGTGCAATTTTGCAATTATCGTTATCGGACTTCTTCTGCTTTGCAGCATATTTCATAACAAACAAGTTTATCTCATTGATATTTTTTCGTAAAACTATTAGTTTTTGAGATTATAAGGAAAATTTGAAAGAAAATTCGAATTTTTCGGCATTTTTTGCACTTTTTTGTTAATAACTTTTGAAGCACAACTTTCTGGGCTGGCGCATGAACAATACTGATTATTTAGCCTATTTTGAACCGAATCCAATTTTTTCCGCGTTGTTAGCATCAACATCCAAAATATAGCCATCCGGTAATCCGACTGGACTATGACGCCACAGTTGTAACTTGACTCTCGTCGGCGTGGTTCTACTTGCTGTCAGCTGTTCGGCATTCGTTCTCCTCCTACAGAGATAGACGGGCGTAAGAGCTCGCTCTTCGTATTGTCAGCTCAGGTGCCTGCCAGAGAATATGCACTTCCCGTCACAACTTGGACCTCCAATTATAGTTGGGCAAGTTAGCATTGTTGCATTAAGTTTCTTTTAACTTTATTTTAATAATTGAAATATGTTATTGATAACTTACTGAACATGACCCTAAAGTCTCGACTTCGGGCCAGGTTAGGAACATTGTTATTATTGCAATAAGAATTTCGAAAAAGCATTTTTTTTAATTTTAATAATTAGTCGCGAATAATTTTTTTATAACTCATTTCACGTAAAAAAAGACAGCGACGAAAGTTGTTTAGAATTGAATTTTATATAAGATACATGTATTCCTAACCGCAAAGTTAATATTTTAGCCGTTAAATTGTTAAACGAAACAAATTTTATTTTAAATTTGATATTGCCACAGATTTTACAAAAAATTATATTTTTGATTGAATAAGTACTCAAAGATGAGTTATAGTACGAACAATGTAAAATCGTTGTCCGATCTGGATATCCCAAAACGGCGTCTTATTGCAAAATTGTTTATCCCAAAATTTCAAATTCATCTCCAAATTGCCCATGGAGCGATAACTTGATCCAAGTGCATTGAATTGACAGCTTATGAAGTACTTAAGGGGACCCAACACGTTTAAAATTTGAAAAAATCGAGATTTTTTTATGATTGGTTTTCATAGGAAATTTATCATAGAATATGCTCCCCAAAGCCGTTTTTCGTAAAAAAATTTTCCCTCAAAATTATAAGCAAAATACTGAATAAATATTTTGCCTGTTTTTTCGCTAAATTGCGTAATTAAAATCATTTATCAAGGGGCGCGGTAGCGCCTCGATGGCAAGTATAAGGTACGTCAGTACGTACGCCACCGTCGGGTGCTAGCCAGACACTATATACGTTGAATTGGCCCTGTTGGAAACTTGTCGTTCAGTTTTCTTGACATCGACAGCTTTGTTTCTCATACATGAGCACTTAAATGAAAGCTTGAGAAAAAACTAACAAAATCACATCAGGATCATATATTGTGAAATTGCCTGTATCAAAAGTTATTGTGAAGTGAAAGTTCGGACCCCTCATTTCTTTTCGCGAGAGAAAACTGAACAATTAATGTAATTCCGGTTACGTCAGAGCTACGTACTTCCGTAATATATATAGATCATCATGTATATATATTATACTTATACACGTAGTATTGCATATACAGTTTATGTGTGCAGACAAGCAGACACTAAGTGTATTTACATTTTAATAATTTAAGATTTTATTTTTAAACAATACACATGTAGTGTTAAAGAATATATACACTTGATATGTTTTATGATGTTACAATAAATAACTAGTGAAGTGATTTATTATTTTGAAAACAATACGGATATTAATTAAGACATGACTAATAGGCTAGAATTAGATAAGTATTTAGTTTTACTTTTTTTATAAATCTTACATAATATAATGAAAGATTTTGTGAACTGATTCTTTGTTAAAATGTTCTCTTTCATTTTTCAGGTTTTATTGGATTGAAAGGCATACAACTATCAGGATGCATTTTCTTGTGATGTGACAAGCTAGTGAAGTGTAAAGTATTTAATGATTCATCTTTCAAGAAAGTTTACGTTGTTGAAGTGAATATGTAACTTTTTCTATCGTCTCCTGGGTTCACCTTTCAAGCAAGTTTCTACATTCTTGAAGTGGATGTGTAATTTTTTCCATCGTCTCCTGGGAGGTAGACTCTCAGGCTATTCGTCGAAAGGGATCCTGATGAGAAGCTAGTGAAAGTGTTGTATTTTCATCATCCAAGAATCAAAGAAAATTTATACAGAATTTCCAGTTTATATAATTTTCTTGTGATGTGACAAGTTGGTTAAGTGTTAGGATTATATTCAATGTTCCACGCAAGAAAGTTTCTACAATTGTGGAAGTGCTTATGAACAATTATTAAATTTTCCTATCGTCTCCTGGGAGATAGACTCTCAGGCTATACATCGAAAGGGATCCTTACAAATAGCTAGTGTGTTTTATTTTCTTGGTTCAAGAATCGAAGAAAGTTTAAACATAGAGAATATTCAGTATAAGGAAAAAATTGTCTTGTATTGTGAGAAGCTAGTGAAGTGTCAAGAATATGCATCGCTCATGCATGAAAGTTTCTAAGTTGTTTAAGTGTATATGAATAATTCATAACTTTTCCTATCGTCTCCTGGGAGGTAGACTCTCAGGCTATTCGTCGAAAGGGATCCTGATGAGAAGCTAGTGAAAGTGTTGTATTTTCATCGTCCAAGAATCAAAGAAAATATAATTTTCTTGTGATGTAACAAGTTGGTTGATTGTTACGATTATATTCAATCCTCCACGCAAGAAAGTTTCTACAATTGTGGAAATGCTTATGTTAACTTTTCCTATCGTCTCCTGGGAGACAGACTCTGACGCTGTACGTCAAAAAGAATTCTTATGAATAGATAGTAAAAGTGTTTTATTTTCTTGGTTCAGAGAATATTCAGTTTATATAAGGAAAAAATTATTTTCTATTGTGAGAAGCTAGTGAAGTGTCAAGAATATGCATCGCTCATGCATGAAAGTTTCTAAGTTGTTTAAGTGTATATGAATAGTTTATAACTTTTCCTATCGTCTCCTGGGAGGTAGACTCTCAGGCTGTTCGTCGAAAGGGATTCTTATGAATAGCTAGAGAAAGTGTTTTATTTTGTTTTTAAATTACCGTCAATATTTCCTAAAAATTTTTGAAATTGTTCCAAAGTCTAATTTTGGTACATTTATGCATTTATTAGAGAGAGATGGAAAGATAGTTCCTTCTGCTAGAGCTTAATTTGCTCTGTCTTCAAAAATATTTTTTAAAATTTATTTTTAAATGAAACTAAATAAAAATGATTAATGAGCATGGATGTATTGATTATAATTAATGGTTTATTGACTTTTATATAAGTCAAATAACCTTGAAACTATTACATATGGAGTATATGGCACCCGGGTGCGCTTTTCAAAGTATAAAATCTTGATTAGTTTATTTTAATTATTATAAATGTTAAAACTGAATGTATAGGGATATTCTATAGTATTTTTATAATGTCGTGCAACAAAATTTCTCTGGATTACGCTAATATTTCACTGTTTTACCTACATTTTTTTAACAAGTCATTTTTAATAAACTTGTGCTTTTTAATAAATGAGCTGTTATATTTATTTCTCACAGAGAAACCAAGACCTGTGATATTCTGGGACTTTCACAGGTTCTTTTATAATGAGTTAAGCTATCTTTTCAAATGTTTGTGTCTTCGATATTGATGATCGATCAAGCTGAACACTTGTTTTTAAGGCTTAAAAGGTTTATACGTAGAATCACTCAGAAGCATTTTGGTCACTCTGAAAATTAAAAATAACTAAGTTTTCGTTAAACATACCAATCAGAGGGATATCATGAGAAATTTGAAGTTTACCATATAGACCAATTTCAAAATAATCATCATATAAGGCATTCAAAATCGAAGAGCTAAAAATAGGTCTAGACGATTAACTTTAAATTTCATATGCTATCCCTCTGACTGATTTGCTCAATTCAAAAATAGTTATTTTTAATTTTCAGAATGCCCAGAGTTCAGGCAGTTTCCAGAATGTGGGTTGAGCGTCTCTTTTCCTAAAAGGTAAAAAGATCATACAAGTTTTCAAGCCCACTACTTAGAGGGATAGTATAAGAATTTTGAAGATGGTATAGTTTAGCAGTATTGAGATAATCAGAGATTAGAAATTTCAAAATTCAATAATTCAAAACTGCTGAGCCGTATCAACTGGAAAATTCTTAAATTATCCCTCTAAGTGACTGGCTTGACAATTTATATTATCTATATACATTCAACAGATCATAACGGAATGGAATTTTTTGGCCATGCCTGGTTAGGTCACTCTAGTGTATATATTGCAGTTCATAAATAAACACTACGTTAGTAGCTGATTGCTTTAAATACATCTTACCTTAAAAGCTATAAATTTAGAATATATTTAATAAACTATAACTTGTTTGCTAAATGACTCAATTCAATTTAGAATAGAACTCAATAGAACTCAATAGAACTCAATTTAGAATATATTTAATAAACCATAACTTGTTTGCTAAATGACACTATTCAATATTGACACTAAATTTATGATGTCAACCGTGTAAGTATTTATGTGAAAGTCATACAGGGGATACCACAACTTTACTGACACTATTTTTTACAGGTTTTCATAAAGTTTGAATTCGATTACAGTTTTCTAAACGTTTACCGAATTAGGTGGGTTGCATTAAAAATGATAATACATCTATCATAAAGAATCATAGGGATATTAGAAATTAATTTACATATACTTCTTTTTATTCTAAATATTATTTTCATTATTCCATAATATAGATTGAACAATTGTGAAGGATACGAACTTGTATAAATATTAAAATGCTATATCACTCATGGTCTGCATGACAATAGTATACGTAACGTACAAATGCTTTCAAGAAAGCAGTTATCAGAAGAGACGCATTTTTATTAACTTTCCTAACTACCATCATCGAGCGATAGAGTCATTAAACAAAGCAGTTATCAGTTAAGTAATTAGCAATAATTTTAGACGTACAGATTTCTTTGATGTATATTTGCCAAACAAATCATTATGGATGTTAACATAAAATTTAGTGTCAATAAAGGAAAAAAACGCGCTATTCTATTTACCTCGAGGGTGGTGTGGAAAAGATAGATCTCTTAGTAAATAATAATGATCTAAAAAAACTATTTACTCTACAGATAATGTCTAAAAAATAATTATTATTATTAATACAATAATCCATGAGCAAATATACATTAATATTTTAAATTTATTACTTATTTAGTTGATGTTAACTATTCTTTGTAATTTACATATTATATACCTTTTAAAAGTAGTGAAACTTCTCCCCCCCCCCCAAACAAACCTTTTCAAGGTAAAAGGCTGGCAAGTATAAGGTCGATTCTTCATGTAAAAATTAAAGACTAATCTTACAACTCTTGATAACCTTAATGTAAAGAAAAACTCTTAATAACACTTATGCAGACAAAACCAAACTTTTATTAACATTCATACAGACAAAATAAAAATTCTTAGAGCTTACTCTAAAATTCAACTTTAATTTTCAAACTTCGACAACTCTTATGTAGTCGAAATTATAAATGCTGTATTCTATACAGTTATTTAATTATGGAAATTAAAGATCTTGATAACACTTATATAGACAAAATACTAGTAGCTTTACTACATACTCTTAAGACGTGTTGATATTATAATCGTCAGATCAACAAATTATATATCTTCTTTCCTCTTGTGAATAAGTGATCGAACACAAATACTGGAAGAATATGTGATACTTATAGATCAAGTTGGAAAACAAATAATTATGTTAGGATGAATGTCTTCTTTTACCTATTCAATGAGTTAATCACAATTACTCAAATCATGATGCTTATACATCAAGCTAAAAAATCCGAAACTCTCATGTATGAAAATATGAACGTGTAACCATCTTCGCGTTAAGGGTCTGTTGGACAGATTACCATTTCTTTAGTGTCACTTCTCCTTCGATTATCTATACCTTCGATTTGACATAAATTCTCATTTTAATTTTAAGAAAAGAAAGTTATAATATCAATAAATAAATTGGCAAGTTTTTTGTTATAAAAAGTAATTGTTTTCAAATAAATAAATAACCGATTAAATTGAGGATTATAAATATATGTGTTCATATAAACACTCAATCAAATTGCAGCATGTGAAAAGGTTGATAGCCTGTGAAAAGGTACAGTCGGGTACAATTAAAACTTTGAATAATTGCGACTGCTGCCACGTTCTGTACATGTAATAGAATGGTATGATGTTCTTACATGACATTATCACATGACAAATGTGCCCATAATATGTAGTAATATCATGTTTGTCTAAAATTATTATGTAATTTAACAAGATTGTTTCGCATCATGAAAACTTTTTCATTTATTTATGGAAGCTACGAGCGGATGTACAATCTACTCTACTTAGTAATTCAGTAAATGTATTGCTATCCTTATTTCATTCAAAATCTATGTCCAGGACGATTATATACAATTATATATGAGATTTAAATTCTGTTGATTTACATACATTTAAAAAAAACAGGAACAAATTCTATCATGTAGAACGCAATTTTTTGACGGAAAAACTTGCCGCCCCGTCCTATCATACATAATCGATGAACCACTAAATGTCAGTGTAATTAAGAATATCATAAAATTTTTAATATAGTTAATTTATCGACCTATTATCCTATAATGCGTAATACTCAAATCATTATATTAAACTGTGAGACCAATGGCCTCAAATAATAATAAACAATGGAATTTTTTAATTAAGTAAAGATTTTAATTAAGTAAAGATTTGAAACTAAAAGCTGTAAACTACATAAATATTAATTTAAAATTTTTAAACTTGATTTATTTTCCAACTAGAGTCATAGAAATTTATTTTATAACATTTTTTTAATATGTAATAATAGTCACAATTATTTTTAATCAACTTCCTGCAATCTTCCGATAATAGTAACAGAGGTTTGTAAAACATACATACAAATAACCAAAAATGAGCTTAGAATGATTGCAAGATTAAGTTTGAATTCTTCAAAAATTGGTCAAGGACAGTAATAAATACATATAGAATGAAAAATCGATTCAGAGATTTTTTAACGGTGTTTCATTAACAAGTTAATTTGGTTACCCTTGCATAATTTGAAGATGGTATACATCGTTATCTATGATAGGACGGGGCGGCAAGTTTTTCCGTCAAAAAATTGCGTTCTACATGATAGAATTTGTTCCTGTTTTTTTTAAATGTATGTAAATCAACAGAATTTAAATCTCATATATAATTGTATATAATCGTCCTGGACATAGATTTTGAATGAAATAAGGATAGCAATACATTTACTGAATTACTAAGTAGAGTAGATTGTACATCCGCTCGTAGCTTCCATAAATAAATGAAAAAGTTTTCATGATGCGAAACAATCTTGTTAAATTACATAATAATTTTAGACAAACATGATATTACTACATATTATGGGCACATTTGTCATGTGATAATGTCATGTAAGAACATCATACCATTCTATTACATGTACAGAACGTGGCAGCAGTCGCAATTATTCAAAGTTTTAATTGTACCCGACTGTACCTTTTCACAGGCTATCCACCTTCTCACATGCTGCAATTTGATTGAGTGTTTATATGAACACATATATTTATAATCCTTCCTCAATTTAATCGGTTATTTATTTATTTGAAAACAATTACTTTTTATAACAAAAAACTTGCCAATTTATTTATTGATATTATAACTTTCTTTTCTTAAAATTAAAATGAGAATTTATGTCAAATCGAAGGTATAGATAATCGAAGGAGAAGTGACACTAAAGAAATGGTAATCTGTCCAACAGACCCTTAACGCGAAGATGGTTACACGTTCATATTTTCATACATGAGAGTTTCGGATTTTTTAGCTTGATGTATAAGCATCATGATTTGAGTTATTGTGATTAACTCATTGAATAGGTAAAAGAAGACATTCATCCTAACATAATTAATTGTTTTCCAACTTGATCTATAAGTATCACATATTCTTCCAGTATTTGTGTTGGATCACTTATTCACAAGAGGAAAGAAGATATATTATTTGTTGATCTGACGATTATAATATCAACAAGTCTTAAGAGTATGCAGTAAAGCTACTAGTATTTTGTCTATATAAGTGTTATCAAGATCTTTAATTTCCATAATTAAATAACTGTATAGAATACAGCATTTATAATTTCGACTACATAAGAGTTGTCGAAGTTTGAAAATTAAAGTTGAATTTTAGAGTAAGCTCTAAGAATTTTTATTTTGTCTGTATGAATGTTAATAAAAGTTTGGTTTTTTCAAGATACCTAAAAAGTATGATTTTTTTAAATAAATCCAGGCAGAATATTTTCATTGTAATTGTAAAAAACAATGTTATTACACACATATATATATATATATATATATATATATACACACACATCAAGGGGCGCGGTAGCGCCACGATGGCAAGTATAAGGTACGTGAGTACGTACGCCGCCGTCGGGCGCTAGCCAGACCCTATATACATCTCATAGGCATTGTTGGAAACTCGACTTACGGTTTTCTTCACTTTGACAGTATTATTTGTCACATAGAAATACTCAAACGAAAGCTTGAGACGAAACTAACAAAATCACATCAGGGTCACATTTTCTGAAAATGCTTCTATCAACAGATATTGTAAAGTAAAAGTTCGAGCCCCTCGATTCTCATCAAGAGAGAAGAATGAAAACTGAACAATTCTTCCGGTCACGTTAGCTCTACGTATTTCCGTAATAATATATAGCACACCATGCATCAATATAGATCTACTTGTACATGCTGAGCAGATGCAGACGATGTTTCACGGTGAAACATTGTTTATGTTTATAATAATCAACGTAAATATTTTAATTAATAATTTAACATATTATTATAAAATATTGTGATAGTGCGAAATATATCATAAGGTTAATATTTTAAAACAGTGTCATTTAAAAACAGTGAGAAATAAGTCAATTTCGTTCATAATGATCGACATGATTAATAGTGTATAATTAGATTAGATAAGTATTTAGTGTTATGATTGTGATTTATTAATATACAATATAAATCAAGGTTTCGTGAACTGATACTTTGTTTAAATGTTCTCTTTTCTTTTTCAGATACTTTTGGGAGGTTATATTGCCATTGGAAAAAGTTTGAATTATAAATATTTATGATTTGCAGTATTTATTATGCTGTGAAGTAAGAATATTTATTAAGTTAGCAGAATATCTGGTACTAGCGGAAGATTTTTATTTTGATAATAAGTAATTCATCTACTAGTGTGAAGGATTGTTTTTTATGGAGGATCGTCTCCATACTATCCACCTCTTGCTGTGAATTATAGACTTTTTCTCTATCTAGATCGGATGGAATGTACCATCAAAAAGTGTTAAAAAGTGAACTTATTATAAGTTATATACAGAAAGTGATTGTGTTATTTTAAACGAGAATAAACTTATGAAAAGTATTATCCAAACAATTATTATGTGAAGTTGAAAAAAGTGCTAAAAAGTAAATGTCTAAAATTATATACAATACATGAAAGATTCATGAACTGATTATTTGTTAAAATATATCCTTTTATTTTTCAGGTTTTTTTACTATTAGATTACATAAGGAAATAACTATTCTGTGATGTGGCAGCTAGTAAAGTGTTAAGAATTCATCTTTCAAGAAAGTTTACGTTGTTGAAGTAAATATGTAACTTTTTCTATCGTCTCCTGGGTTCACCTTTCAAGCAAGTTTCTATATTCTTGAAGTGGATGTGTAATTTTTTCTATTGTCTCCTGGGAGGTAGACTCTCAGGCTATTCGTCAAAAGGGATCCTGATGAGAAGCTAGTGAAAGTGTTGTATTTTCATTATCCAAGAATCAAAGAAAATTTATACAGAATTTCCAGTTTATATAATTTTCTTGTGATTTGACAAGTTGGTTAAGTGTTAGGATTATATTCGAAGCTATTGAAGTGTCAAGAATATGCATCGCTCATGCATGAAAGTTTCTAAGTTGTTTAAGTGTATATGAATAATTCATAACTTTTCCTATCGTTTCCTAGGAGCTAGACGCTCAGGCTATTCGTCGAAAGGTATCCTGATGAGAAGCTAGTGAAAGTGTTGAATTTTCATCGTCCAAGAATCAAAGAAAATTCATACAGAATTTCCTGTTTATATAATTTTCTTGTGATGTGACAAGTTGGTTGAGTGTTACGATTAGATTCAATCTTCCACGCAAGAAAGTTTCTACAATTGTGGAAGTGCTTATGTTAACTTTTCCTATAGTCTCCTGGGAGATAGACTCTGAGGCTGTCCATCGAAAAGAATTCTTATGAATAGATAGTAAAAGTGTTTTATTTTCTTAGTTCAGAGAATATTCAGTTTATATAAGGAAAAAATTATTTTCTGTAGTGAGAAGCTAGTAAAGTGTCAAGAATATGCATCGCTCATGCATGAAAGTTTCTAAGTTGTTTAAGTGTATATGAATAGTTCATAACTTTTCCTATCGTCTCCTGGGAGGTAGACTCTCAGGCTGTTCGTCGAAAGGGATTCTTATGAATAGCTAGTGAAAGTGTTTTATTTTGTTGGATTTTAGAGATTATTCAGTTTATATAATAGAGAATATTCTTGCTTGATGCAACAGTAATGTTTTATACAATAATCAGCATGTGTATATTATATACTTACTCCATCGATTTCATGGCTTTAGGGTCTAAATTGTCAGGTGCATAATTATAGAAATCAAAACTATAAGTTCTTAGATAAACTCAATTGTATTGTTTTAGCATGTTAAAACAAGCTTTTATAGCTATAACAGATTTTAAATCAGGCGAAGACCGAAATATTCAAAATGTAGCTTACTTATTTCAATTATATTCTTCGCTCTCATTTCTATATGTAGTCATTATTATAGTAGTGATTAAAATCTATGGATATTTTACATACATTTTTTAGTACCTTAATACAGTAGTTATTATATATAAGCTCTGGTCTTTGTAAACATGTATTTTTTGCAGATATTTATTCCATTTTTAATGGGACCAAATGGAAGTTGATATTATATATATATTTTATACTTTCTTTGATATTATGGTTTAGCAGTAAATTCAGTATATATAAATTTTATGGCTGTGATGAATAAATATTTAACGATGAAAGTAAATTAGGTTATCAGCTATAATACAGAGTGTAAATAATAATAGAAAACATTGAACGTAATTCAACACAGTGTACCAAGATAAAAGACGTTGAAAGATTCACAGTTTGCACTTCCAACGCCTTTTTCACATACCCCAAACACAATATAAATAGTTTAACGTACCACAGAGTAGTTTAGCATAGGAGTCTGTCAAATAACAAAACAAGCAAATAGTTAACTTAATAGATAGGCACCCCAAAAGCATTATTAATATCCCATATTGGACCCACAAATAAAACTTTCAAACTATAATTTAAAAAAATTAAAGCAACGCACTTGCACGAAGCATTGAGTTCATAAGTATTCCTCTATTCATGCACAAACAAAACTCGGTCGGCAAAAGTCATTATCAATTCCATAGGCAATAAAACAAATAATTAAGCCAACATACAAACTAAATTCAATGTGCACAATTATTGAGACCCACTATTTACACATCAAAACTTAGTCGAACCCAGGAAGAGCAATCTGAAAGAGATGGCCTTTGCTCCAAAAGACGAACTCAATCAGATAGGTCTGACATAAACATACACCAATAAGTCCATTCAAATCCAGGGAAACAGAGCCAAACAACACAAAACACTTTAACATAAATTAAATTATTATGTGAATTGTCATATATATTATGTGAATTATATTATCATGTGAATTATTATTAAATTATTATGTGTAGGAAAAAAAGTGAAAATAACTATACCATTTTTTGCTTGTTCTCGACAAATCACACTTGAGATCCACAAATTCACACAATAATTATTGAAAAACACCATAGTGATTTACACTTATTCACACATATACATAATTTAAAAACTACAAAAAGTCAAAAGCACTGGTCAAGTCATGTAAATTAATTAAATATGTTTATTAAAACACTCTACAACACTGTTGTACTTCTCACTACAAAAAACTTTAGCGAAATCTTGTGTACTAGCTTCGGCATGCCATTCCAGGGGAGACGTCAAAATCTTCTTAAGACGTAACACACAAATTTCGAAGCAGCATTGACCCAGTGACCTGAAAAAAAAAGACAAAATTCTTTTAACAAAGCACCGGTGCTTTAAATCAACAAAAAGTCTCAATAATTTAAATAAAAAAAAATAACTTATCTGACTCCAAACAGCAATGATCGACCAAGGGAAAGCACAAGTTTTCCATCACCGCAGTGTACAAGTCCCAAAAGAAATCACTCCTCGGAGTAGCTGACCATCCATAGTTGCTCCTGAGTACGAGTTTCGATCCCGTAGCAACAATTTTAAAATACTTTAGCAGCGACAATGTTAATCACGCGAGAGGTTAAACACTGACGGTATAGCAGACGTAACGTCGATAACCCCAGGACTACAGAGCGACTTACCGACGCCACAGACTGAGCACGCGCGCACACTTTTAGAACTAGGGCGCTAGTGACAAATACTAGTACCACTGCCGCGGCCATCTTCAGTGAGCATTTACACATTAATTTTTAAATTTATAACTTATTCAGTTGATGTTAACTATTCTCTGTAATTTAGGTATTACATACTTTTTAAAAGTAGTGAAATCTCCCCCCCCCCCAAAAAAAACCTTGTCAAGGTAAAAGGCTGGCAAGTATAAGGTCGTTTCTTCATGTAAAACTTGAAGATTAATTTTGCAACTCTTGATATCTCAATGTCACAAAAATTCTAAGTGTTTTCTCTATCTATACAGTTATTTCATTATATTAATCAAAGTTAATTTTTAAACTCTCGATATCCCTTACGTGGTGAAAATTCAGAGTGCTTATTCTAAAAGTCTATTTTCATTATGTAAATTAAAGTCAAACTTCCAATAACAATGTAAATAATATTCTAGCAGGTTTATTGTTTACGTTTATTACTTTTCCCTTAGTAAAGGTTAATAAGAAATGTGATTATAATGCAATGATTAAAAAGGTATTTCTAATTAGTTCAACTAATAATTATGTTAATATATGTGTCTTCTTATACCTCGTAAATGAGTGAATCACAGACACTGAAAGAACATGATGCTTATACATGAAGCTGAATAACTTGAAATTTTCATCTATCTATATCAATATGAATGCGTAAACATCTTTGCTTGAAGGATCTGTTGGACAGA
This sequence comes from Philotrypesis tridentata, assembly GCA_018906965.1. NCBI lineage: Eukaryota > Metazoa > Arthropoda > Insecta > Hymenoptera > Pteromalidae > Philotrypesis > Philotrypesis tridentata. Next base: position 237,030 of record JACCIB010000208.1, read on the forward strand.
CTACCATTTCTTTAGTGTTTCTTCTCTATACCTTCGATTTTACATAAATTTCAATTTTTATATAGCAAAAGAAAGTTATGATATCAATAAAGAAATTGGCAAGTTTTTGTTATAAGAAGCAATTGAGTTGATATAAATAAATAATTGTTTAAATCGGAGAAGGATTACAAATATATATGTATTCATCATTATAAACACTCGACCAAATTGTGACATGTGAAAAGGTGGATAGCCTGTGAAAAGATACTGTCGGTAGAATTGTCGGAATAACTGCGATTGCCGCCACGTCCTGCGCATTTCCAGCTGACGTTTAATGACTGATCACTCTTACGCCGTATTTAGTGTGGCAGGTTAGGTCACCGTACTTCCGGTAAACAGAGCGTTCCGTAACCGGTCACAAACATGCGCAAAGCATAGCACTAATTCGATATTATTCAAAGTTCAATATGATCCGAGTGTACATATAGGAATGATGCTCTTACATGACATTATCACATGAAAAATGTGCCCATAATATATGACAGGATTGTTTCGCATTATGAAAACTTTTTCGATTATTTATGGAAGCAACGAGCCGATGTACAATCTACTCTACTTAGTAATTCAGTAAATTGCTATCCTTATTTCATGAAAATTCTATGTCCAAGACGATCATTTGCAATTAAATTTTTTTTATGGAAAAGCTTGCCGTCCCGTCCTATAATAGATACCGATGTGTACTATCTTAAAATTGTGCATGGTTATCCAAAGTAATTTGTTGTTAACAAAACACTGTTAGAAAATCTCGTATCGGATTTTTCATTCTACATGTATTTACTACTATTCTTAACCAATTTTTGAAGAATTTAAACTTCATCTTGTAATCATTGTAAACACAATTTTTGGTTATTTGTATTTGTATGTATGTTTCACAAAAGTATGTTATTATTATCGAATGGTCACAAGATGTTCAATAAAAATAATTATTATTATGTATTACAAAAATGTTATAAAATAAATTTCTATGATTAAAGTTCGGAAATCAATCAAGCTAAAAAATATTAAATTAACATTTATGTTTATATTTTAGTTTTATATCCATACTTAATAAAAAAAATAGAACTACAATTTTTATTTGAGGCTATCGTTCTTACAGTTTAACATAATATTATATTATACATAAATATTATATATAAACATATATTATAAGTATATTAAAAATTTTATGAGATTGTTGATTACACTGACATTTAGTAGTTCATCGATTATCTATGATAGGACGTGACGGCAAGTTTTTCCATAAAAAAAATTGCGTTCTACATGCTAGAATTTGTTACTGTTTTTTTTAAATGTGGGATCGATTTTTTGTATGAATTGAATCTTATATTTAATTGCAAATGATCGTCTTGGACATAGAATTTTCATGAAATAAGGATAGCAATTTACTGAATTACTAAGTAGAGTAGATTGTACATCCGCTCGTTGCTTCCATAAATAATCGAAAAATTTTCATAATGCGAAACAATCCTGTAATATATTATGGGCACATTTTTCATGTGATAATGTCATGTAAGAGCATCATTCCTATATGTACACTCGGATCATATTGAACTTTGAATAATATCGAATTAGTGCTATGCTTTGCGCATGTTTGTGACCGGTTACGGAACGCTCTATTTACCGGAAGTACGGTGACCTAACCTCCCACACTAAATACGGCGTAAGAGTGATCAGTCATTAAACGTCAGCTGGAAATGCGCAGGACGTGGCGGCAATCGCAGTTATTCCGACAATTCTACCGACAGTATCTTTTCACAGGCTATCCACCTTTTCACATGACACAATTTGGTCGAGTGTTTATAATGATCAATACATATATATTTATAATCCTTCTCCGATTTAAACAATTATTTATTTATATCAACTCAATTGCTTCTTATAACAAAAACTTGCCAATTTCTTTATTGATATCATAACTTTCTTTTGCTATATTAAAATTGAAATTTATGTAAAATCGAAGGTATAGAGAAGAAACACTAAAGAAATGGTAGTCTGTCCAACAGATCCTTCAAGCAAAGATGTTTACGCATTCATATTGATATAGATAGATGAAAATTTCAAGTTATTCAGCTTCATGTATAAGCATCATGTTCTTTCAGTGTCTGTGATTCACTCATTTACGAGGTAAAAGAAGACACATATATTAACATAATTATTTATATATATACACACATATATATATCGTATTACAAATATGTTGAACTTTTTCCTCGTGTATGTATGTATTTATGAGCGAATGTGTGTGTGTGGGTGTGTATGTGTGTATATATATATATATATATATATATATATATCACTCGTATACACACATACGCTTTTACAAACATACATAAACATAAATTATTTACAATAAATGATTATTTTCTTTTTTATTCTGAGTTTCATGAAACTATATTCATTAGGTGAAATTCAAATATGCGCGCTCTTCGCAACAGTCTAGGCGACGATTCTGTAACCAAAACGTGACGACCGCTGTGACGAAAATATTTGAACTCCCCATTTACCGACCATGTATATATGGTTTCTTCCTGACGTCCTGTTTGGGTAAAGATTAGAATCAGTATGCTGTTGGTGAAACTGTTCACGCGAAACACAGCATTCAAATCTGCTTTACCAGCTTTTAAATATTTTAAAGTTCTATGATTAAAGATCTTGAATTTATGTTTTGCACTGTGCAAACATAATTAAATAAAGTTAAAATAATTTTTTTTTAGTAGTGTTTATTTTTGTTTTCTTGTAAAGTTATTTATATTTTAAGTTTTCAAAGTGCAAAGTATTTGTTAGGAATTTTAGTTAGTTTAGCTTTTAGTTTAGATTAGTTAGTTATAACAATGAGTCACCAGAAGGGCAGATTGCCCACTCACTTGGATAGGAAATACTCCTGTGGAAGAAGTAAAAGGCGACCAAGAACATTTACAGGAACTAGACCCAGTGACGCAGTAGACTCAACTGCACAACCAAGACCTTCGACATCTTCAAGAAAATTTGAAACTCCAGCAGCAGAAGGCCTCTGCGGAGTCAAGAATAGAATTATTGATATCAATATTCTATTTCCTGAACTCCAAAGTGTGGTGTGTTGCAAAAAATGTCACAGTGAAGTGAACTTTTCTGAAACAGTAGTGTTTGGATTAGGATTCAAAATTGAAGTCTCATGTGTTCGATGCAGAGAAGTTTTGAGCATCAATTCTAGCAAAAAAGTGGGTGACAGTAATCGTGCATGGAAAGTGAATCGAAGGGCTGTACTTGCATGTCGTGCTTTGGGTGTTGGACATACTGGGCTTTCAACATTTTGTGGCATAATGGACTGCTTTAAGCCAATAGCTCAGTCTGCTTACGATTCAATAAATCAATAGTTAAGTGAAGTATGTGAGAGTGTTGTCAAGGAGTCTATGCGAGCTGCAGTCCAAGAAGAAAGAGCCGCTACAGAAGATGGTGCTCTTGGACTGAACATTTCTGGTGATGGTTCGTGGAGGAAGAAAGGATTTTCATCACTACAAGGATTTGCTAACATCGTTGGACATCACACAGGCAAGGTGTTGGACGTTGCTGTTAAAAACAGCTTCTGTCTACCTTGTTCATCGTGGGAGAAGTATCTGCATACTGCTGAGTATGAAGAATGGTACGAGGAACACAAGCCACACTGCACTGCTAACCATGAAGGTAGTGCAGGTAAGATGGAAGTTGATGGCATCCGTGAGATATTTGAACGCTCAGAAGAAGAATACAGTGTGAAATATCATCGCTATATTGGAGATGGAGACTCCAAAGTGTTCAAGGCTGTGAGTGAATCGAAACCCTATGGTGATGAACTTGTGGTAGAGAAGAAAGAGTGCATCCAACACGTACAGAAGAGGATGGGAACTCGTCTCCGAAATCTCAGTATACCAGCCTGAAGATCAAGCTTCCGGACAATAAACCAATTGGCGGAAGAGGAAGGCTGACTGCTAAGGTGATCGACAAACTGTCAAGTTATTATGGTAAAGCCATTCGAAATCACCCAGATTCCATTGATGACATGTACAATGCAATCTGGGCAACATGGTACCATATGCAGTCGACGGACAAGAGGCCAATGCATCATCTGTGCCCGGAAGGATCCAGCAGCTGGTGCAATTGGCAAAAAACAAAAGCCACAAAAGAACACAGGGAGTTCAGGTATAAGACCGGCCTTTCAGCTTATATTATGGATGCCATAAAACCAATTTATGAAGACCTGTCAAAGTCAGAATTACTTGAAAGATGTCTTGGAGGTTTTACACAAAACTCTAATGAGAGTTTCAATAATTCTGTATGGAGACTAGTCCCCAAGACATCTTTCAGTGGCTTGATAGTCTTGAAAATTGGTGTTTTTCTGGCTGTGTGCATGTTTAGTGATGGTCGGTCTTGTGTCCACAGAGTCTTGGACCGCTTTGATGTGAAGCCTGGAGACGCTATGGCAGAGTGGGCCAACGCAACAGATAATTTAAGACTTCACCATGCTGAACGACATGATACCATATGACTCCTGAAAAAGATTGTCTGCGGAATGCCACTCCGGATAGGTAGGTACGAAATTGGATTTTAAGGGCTTAAATTGAAGGTAAAAGAACATACTATAAGTATGAAAAGTTTCTCCAACATATTATTTAATTTAATATCAATTTAGAATATTTTTATTTTTCAGATTTTAAACGTGTTGGGTCCCCTTAATAAACGCCAAAAAGAACTTTTTTAGAAATTAATATTTAGTAACATTTTTAACAACAAATAATTTTCATTTTCGACAATTTTGAAGTTAGAGAAGCACGGTAAAATGCATCTTAAAATACATAAAAAGCCATGAATTTTTATATTAATAGGAGCCGAGATACGAAAATATTTTTAATGGACGGTCACCCCGAAACTATTTAATATTTTTCGATGACATTTGGTACAGTGCTTACAGAAATAGTACTTTAAATAATAGCATTTTTTCCGATCGTTATAGATAGCTTAGTTCGTCTCAAATCTTTTTTGGCTATGTACACAACCTTTATAAACGTATATGCACTACCAAACATTTTCATACTGAATATTACTATCTGTATTATGATAGTAATTCAGTTCATCCATATAAAGATTGTATACATATCCAAAAAAATTTTATTTTAGAAAAATTGTCATTTTGGGGTATTTGCATTACACCTATAAAAATTAAATTAGTATAACGTTAAATCTGAGAAAAAAACACGTTGAATGAAAAAAAATGTATTGTATAATAATAGCAGCCTTAGTAACCGAGATAATCGAATTACAACTAACGTGTACGAATGCTGTACGCCACCGCGCGGCGTTCCCCCCACCACCGCTCCGCCCGGCCGGAGAAGCCGCTTGGCCGTGCTCCCACATTTCCAATTGTTCATCGGTCATTTTAGATGAACTGAGCTATCTGCAACAATCGGGAAAAATGCTATGATATAAAGTACTATTTCAGTAAGCACCGTACCAAATTTCATCGAAAAATATTAAGTAGTTTCTCGCCTTCTATTGGTGAGATCTCAACAGAATTTACATGAAAATGCATGGTTTTTTATGTATTTTAATTTGCATTTTACCGTGCTTCTCTAACTTCAAAATTGTCGAAAATGAAAATGATTTGTTGTTAAAAATGTTGTTAAATATTAATTTTTAAAAAAGTTATTTTTAGCGTTTATTAAATACTTTATAAGCTGACGATTAAAGGCAATTGGATCAAGTTATCGCTCCATGGCAATTTGGAGATGAATTTGAAATTTTGGGATAAATAATTTTGCAATAAGATGCCATTTTGAGATATCCAGATTGTACAACGATTTTTACGTTCTTCGTACTGTAACTCATCTTTGAGTACTTACTCAATGAAAAATATAATGTTTTGTAAAATCTGTGGCAATATGAAATATATAAACATTTTTTTCATTTAACAATTTAACGATTCAAAAATTAATTTTGCGATCGGAAATACATGTATCTTATATGAAATTCAATTCAGAACAACTTTTATCTCTATCTTTTTGTACGTGAAATGAGTTACGAAAAAGTTATTTGCGAAAAAAAGTGCATTTTCGGAATTCTTTTTGCAATAATAAAAATGTTGCCAAAGTCGAAACTTTTGGGTCATTTTCAATAAGTTACCATTAACATATTTCAGTCATAAAAATAAACTTAGAAGAAACTTAATAATATTCCACTTTTGAACTTCCTGTCGCCGGGACTATTAGGAACTAAATTAGTTTTTTGATCTTACACCTCGTGATTCCCTCTAACCTGATCATGCTTAGATTAGGATTGAAAATTATATATTCATTCAAACATAATTTTAAACATGATTTACGTTAAACGATGAAGTTAAACTACTGTTTTTTTTTCATTAATTCTAATAAGACTATTTGAAAAAATGAAAACTATAATAGAATGATTTCATTTTAACATTTCATACAACTATTCATTACTAGTTACTATTAAAAATTATTTCTATAAACTTAAATCTTCATTCGAAGAGGATTCAAAAATAATATATATGCATTAAACCTTTTTAAGGAAATTCAGTTTGCTGATAAAAAGTTTTGGCACGTTTCTTCACTCACATTCTACTCACATTTTACTATTAGTAGATAGGTTTGGGATACTTCTTGACAGTTCAAGGAATGATTTTGAATTGACATTCTCTATACGCTATCCCGACCTGTCCGTAAATTTAAAAATTTTATTTCTTTTATTTTTAGAGTGTATTTAAATTGATAGAAATATTTGGATGGAAATCTTTTTTCTTGCAAAGTAATTTACAAAATAAAATAATGCGAAGAGTAGCTGATCAATTTACTATGGAAGCATCTGCACGAAAGTTCTGCTTTTTAAAAAATAAAGGTAAATTATTATAATTGATACATGAATATTTAGTAAAATGAATCTTAAGGGGTTAACACTTGAAAAATGAAATAAATAGATCAATATTTGTAAAAATATATTGTGACACGGCGGGGCAGGTGGCTGCGGCGGGCGAGAGGAGAGAGGCACGTCGGTGCGTCTCCCGGGGTTTTTCGCGCTCGCGCGTGGGCCTTCCCCTCCGCGGTCTGAGTCGAGCTACACGTCGCGTCTGTTGATTTCGGGGAGCGGGCGCCTTGACACGACGCAGATGAGCTCGCTCACAGGCTTCGGTTCCGGTACCGGGAATCGAACCCGAGCCTCCTGGGTGAGAGCCAGGTATCCTATATTCCCCGAATATACAGTAGTTAGGGATTTAGGAATCAGCTAGAGACAGCCATAGCCAAGGTTGAGAAATCCTCCCTTAACACCGATCAGAGATCAGACGAAGACATAATTTTGAAGATTAGATAACAAATAATCATTCCGAAACAGAAGATACTAGTATTGACGATGGATGAGAGGCAGAATCATTATCAAATAATGCAAGAATTGCGCAAAAACAGGCGTGTCAGACACCTGCACAGAGACATCGAGAGAATGACACAGGCGGATGTTTTCGAACAATTGGTGAGCGATCGAGAGAGCAGTATAGGATCTGTGGAACTCCTCAAAGACAGACTATTACGCTTGAGAATCAGAGAAAGCCAAGTAGCCCAAGCCCCGTGGTACGAGTGGGATGAATATGGTCGCGTGCCACCGAGCACAATGGAGGACATGTTACTCCCACCGAAGACAGTTCTGCGGAAAAATACAACACAAGCAATACCAGTGTCCGTGAGTAACAACAACTACCCTGCCACAGCAAACGTCAGTCTCGGACAAATACAGAACGTCACTCTACGTCAAATCCACAGAGTAACCAACGTGATGCAGGGACATGAACAAGGACTCCCGTACAGAGTACACCAGTCGCATGAAGTACAGCAATTTATGGACGTGGCGGTAAAAACCAACTCAACAGGATCCTTCCAGGGACCTGAGACACATACCATGGCAACTCCATCAACTGCAGCAACTCATACAACTCCGAGGTCAACGGGAGCGATCCCAATAATTCCTAGCCTGAACAGCAATTTACCCGCAGAATACAACGCCTCAGCAGACGAAACACAATACAGCATATATCAGTGGAATTCACCGAAAGACCACAGGAATAGAACACCGAGACAAATGAATGAACAGCCAAAGCCGTGCAATGCAGAATCGGAGCGAGCTTCCAAAAATCCGAGACTAAGATCTACCAATTACGACTTCCCAGTCAATAATGAACGACGAGAAAGCGGTCAGAATAACGTGGCAATAGACTACGGTCAAGGAAAGGATTGGGCAGACCCCGTACGAGATGCTCCTCCCTCGACAAACCCAAGACCTCGCACGAGCCTTCCTACGAACCCAGGCTCACGAACGAGGGGAAACGAATCTAGAAGGAGAGGAAACAGAGACGTACTGGAGCACACTTACCCAAACCCCTACTTCACCGAGCGATTTCAACGGCAGCCACAAATACAAACACCGCCCGCACTCGTATACAGCGTTGACCAAGAGAAATCCAGCGACAGTGAAAACGAAAGAGCATGAGCTGGTAAAAGACACAAAAGGCAAAATCACGCCACCGACAAAAGCCGTAGAAGCGAACGCGGAAGACGCGATCAGCGGAGAAGAAAGAGCTCGAGTAGTTCATCAAGCAGCGAGTCATCAGAAACCAGTGACTCAGATTATAGTCCCAAGCCAAGCCGTAGGACACCAAGACGAAGAACCCGTAGTAACCAGAGACGACGCCGAGGAAGTGAAACCAGTAGAAGTCGGGAAGCAGAAAGAGATACAATAAATAACCTTACACAGTATGCCTCCAAACTCCAAATACTGAAGAACTACGACGTAAAGTTTGCAGCCGAAGCCCGAGACAACGCAGAGGAGTATATATCGAAGCTTACAGATATAAAAACGAGCACAGGACAAAACAGCAGGCAGATGTTAGAAATCATCTCGTATACTCTGACAGACCGAGCCGCACTGTGGTACAAAACGGAGAAAGAGGATTTCCGTAACTGGCAAGATTTCGAAGAAGCCTTCAGACAAAGATACTGTGAGACAATCTCGTCGCATGACATAATGGACGAACTATACAAGAGAACACAGGGCAAAGGAGAGAAACTCGATGCATATATTACAAGCTTCAGATATATAGCCGATCATCTGAGAAAACCTCTAAGGACCAGGAAGCAGATCAAACTCCTTATGAAAGGACTGAGACCCGAATATAGAAGGGCACTGAAGAACAAACACATCGAAACGTATCATGATTTGAAGAAATACGGCCGGAGGTATGAAGAGCAAGTAGAGGAAGATATAAGATATACACCACCCCCACCGGTGGAGAAATCTCGTTTTCCTGCCGTAGCCTGGACACCGGCAGCCAAGCCCAAGGTGGCAGCAGTGGAGGAAGTAGACGAGGTAGCCCCTGTGGACGCAAGCTCAACGCCACCCAACCAAGGGAAGAAAGGGAAAAAGAACAAAGGGCCGACACAGCAACCACCTCCATCACAAGCGAGCAAACCCGCAAACACTCCACCAACACCACCACAACTACCGCCAGCAGAACCTGTCTATGCAGCACAGGCGACTTACACAGGAAACTACCAGCAACCTCTACAGCGCACACCACCGCTAAACACAGCGCCACCGACGCAAACGCCCAACGCCAGACCAGGCAACCAAGCCGACTATGTAGGTGCATGTTACACATGCCACCAAACCGGACACCGTGCAGCTAACTGTCACCTAACGCAGTGCTTCTACTGCAAACATATGAGACACCAGTTGAAAAACTGTCCGGTAAGGCTAGAGCCGACTTGCCAGGTTTGCGGGAACAAAGGTGCAAGATTCCAAACCTGCCAAACGCCGATGTGCGCTCAAATCAGAAACGGTTTGGGAAACGCGCAGGCGGGAGCAGCACAGGGGCCGCTGACTCCCCCGCCATCACCACAAGCCCCACTTCAGCAACAACCACAATTACAGCGACCCCCACAGGCGCAACAAACCCCACAACCGCAGTCATCAAACCCCCGTTAGAGCCAACTCCCACGTTAGGGCGTTTGATGATAGAAAAGACTGACTTTCCTGTTCGGACGTCAGTCTTGGAAGGGGGAAAGAGTGGCATGCTGCCACTAAAACAGAGTCAAGCAGATGCAACACCGAAAAAGCCACAGCCGAGAGTATCAATACCGAGGATTGGAAGTTCTAACCTAAAGCTAGCGGTAGACAAACAAAATCAAGGGATAGGAGCCTATTTCACCCCTACCTCAAGTGAAGAAAAACCAGGAAAACATAACCAAACAGGGAACAACCGCAATGGAAAAGAATAGCACAAAGCACGAGGTATTGAAAAATTTCTGGAAGTAAGAGGAGAACAGAGAAAGAAAACTAGTTTTAAGCAAGAGAGTGCCGCAGACAAGCCGAACTCGCTAGCCGAGGATAAGGAAGTCACGGCGCAACTGAGGAAATCAGAAATCCAAGCAGAAAAGATTGCGGAAGCCACGCCAAACGGGACGCCGGTTGAGCCTCTGGGGAGTAGCAACGCTACGAGGAAAATATCCGAGTTAGAGAGGAAATCTGAGAAATCCGAGAAATCCGAGTTAGAGAGAAAATCGGAGAAATCCGAGAAATCTGAGTCAAAAAGAAAATCTGAGAAATCCGAGAAATCTGAACCAGAGAGAGAACCCGATAAATCAAAAAACTTGAGCGCGGAGGAGTTTGCAGAACTCAACCTGGAAGTATGGAGAAAAAGAGTCGAGGAGAAAAACTTAGAGTTAAACCAGAGATACTTGTGTGCAACACCCGCGAGCCTGAGCCGAGCCACGCCGCACAAAGAGGAAGAAACACCTGTAAAGGCAGCCACAGATCGCCTGACTTGAGCGATGGATTCAGGGGAAACCCGAAGGAACGCCATGGAAAAAGATGGAGCAATACAAGAGCAGCTGAAGAGAGTATCAGTATTGGACAATTTCAACGACGATTTCGACATGGACGAGATCGAAATAATCGAGGCTGCGACGTGGCTAGAAGAAGATAGTAGCGATACGGAGGAAGAAAAAGAGTATGAGCAACTACAAACAATAGAGAGAGCACTGAATTTACTGAGTACCAATAACCCAACCCCGAGCCGAAGGACGACGCCACCCTTGTCGACGTGCCTAGCTCTATGAAGGAGTATGAAGGAGAAATTGCGGGAATCACCGTTGATAATCGGAATCACTTACGAGTTATCCTCGCAGGGGAGCAATACAGGGCGCTCTTCGACTCGGGAGCCGTTGTATCATTAGTAGGACCGGAGATAGCTCAGCGTCTCGCCAGTCGGCTTCGCAATGCAACAGCCCACATCCAGACGGTCACGGGAGCCCGAACACCAATCCTGGGATATTTGGATATCCGGTGCGACTTAGAGGGAATCCCCAGTACCATATCAGCCAGAGCCGTACAGCAAGTCCAACACCCAATACTGTTGGGGAAAGACTTCAGCGACACGTTTAGGATAGACACAGACCATAGAGGCTGGTGGAGAGCCAATTCAGGGCCGTGGAGGGAGTTTGACCGGCGAAGCGACCAGCCAGTAGCTGCAATCTACGCTGAGTGCGCAGGCATATTAGAGTTAGAAGTAGAAGATCGCCAAGAGATAGACAGAATCGTGAAAAAGATACTACCTGAATATTCTCCGGACGTCCTAGGCTTCACCACAAAGACCGAGCACCACATCCAACTCACGGATGAAACGCCGATCCGTCAAAAGTGGATAAGGAAGTCCCCAAAAAAGTTAGCCTCTGTGCAAGCGGCCGTAGAGGAACTTTGGAAACTAGGCGTCATCGAAAACTCCGCCAGTGACTTCTGCAGTCTACCTGTACTCGTGCCGAAGCCAGATGGTACGGAGAGATTCTGCGTTAATTACATCGCAATCAACGCCGTGACCAAGAAGGACAGTTATCCATTACCACCTATGATCCTCGATCGGTTGCGAAACGCCAAATACCTCAGCAAAATAGATCTCCGGCAGGCGTATTTTCAAGTAAAAATGGAGGGAAATAGCAAGAAGTACACCGCCTTCGCCGTACCAGGCATGGGGTTGCTCCAATTCACCAGAATGGCCTTCGGCCTTTGCAACGCCCCCGCAACGCTGCAGCGTCTCATGGACGCCCTATTTGGCCCTGCCGTAGCCCCATTTGTGTTTGGGTATCTCGACGATGTCGTCATAGCCACAGAGTCCGTCGAAGAACATAAACATTGGACCAAACACGTGTTGAAGGTACTTGTAGACGTGGGTTTGACGATCAATCCGAAAAAGTGTAACTTCTGTGTAGGAGAAATTAAGTACCTGGGATACATCCTCGACAAAGAAGGGCTACGCCCTGACCCCGAGAAAATAACACCGATATTGCAGTACCCTGTACCTAAAACACCTACACAAGTCCGCCGATTGTTGGGTTTATTTGGATGGTACGATAAGTTCGTGAAAGACGCATCCGATTTGAAAGCGCCCCTCACAGCGTTACTCCATAAAAGCCGAACATGGTCATGGGAAGAGGATCAGCAGGAGGCCTTCCAAAGTATCAAAAATGCCTTAGCCTCAGCACCGGTATTAGCAAGACCGGATTTCACGAAGCCTTTCTGCATACAGTGCGATGCGAGCAACATCGCGGTTGGGGCCGTTCTCACTCAAGAATTTGACGATGGAGAACACCCAATAGTGTTTGTGAGTCGAATGTTGACCAAGGCAGAGCGAAATTATACCACCACCGAGCGAGAATGCCTAGGTTTGATCTGGGCCATTAAGAAACTGAGACCGTACGTCGAGGGATATCACTTTACGGTAATTACCGACCACAGCGCGCTCAAGTGGCTCAGAAATTTAAAAGAGCCAACGGGGAGGTTAGCCCGATGGGTTGCAGAGATACAGCAGTGGGACTTCGCGATTGAACACCGTCCGGGGAAAGAGCACCAAGTACCCGATGCCCTATCGCGTATGTTCGAAACTGAGGTAGCCGCCCTGGGAGAGACAGTTGACAGCTGGTATCTCCGCCGCAGAGCTGATGTCCTAGAAAATCCCAAAAGGTTCCCAGAATGGCGGGTGATCGACGGAAGACTTTATCGGTATAAAATAGATCCGATAATAGAGCCTATCACGCGAGGAGAAGATGGGTGGAAGCTTGTAGTCCCCGAGGAGGAAAAGGAGAGCGTACTTTCGACTGCCCATGACGCCGCGAACTCTGGGCACATGGGGATCGACAAAACGTACGACCGCCTAGCCCGAGAATATTTCTGGCCAGGCATGTATAGGAATGCATACCGATACGTAAACTCCTGCCTCTCGTGTCAGCAGTATAAAGTTAACCAACAGGGGCCCCAGGGATTAATGGGGAGAAGGATAGTCGAAGAGCCCTGGACAGTGGTAGCAGCCGACATGATGGAGTTTCCCAGGAGTAAAAGCCAAAACAAATATCTGCTAGTCTTCGAAGATCTCTTCTCACGGTGGATCGAGGTCAAACCACTAAAAATGGCAGATGGAAAAGCCGTATTACAAGCATTCGAAGAACTGATTCTCTTTCGATGGGAAACTCCCGAATACCTCTTGACCGATAATGGGACTGAATTTGTTAACAAAACCCTCACCCCCGCCTTAGCCGAATACGGGGTAGTGCATATCACGACCTCCCCGTATCACGCCCAAGCCAACCCCTTGAAAACCATGATCGCAATGTACGTGGGGAGTCACCAAGATTGGGACAAACGGTTACATGAGCTGAGACACGCGATCAACACAGCAAACCAGGCCACGCTTAGAACTTCACCGGCCTTCCATAATTTCGGTCGCCATCCCACCCCGGTAGGGAGCCTACGACGGAAGAAGGAGATGGAGGGTAGCCCAAGCGTGGATGTAGGAAAGCCAGAAGAGTGGTCGGAAAGGATGAAGAAGTTAGATGCCCTGCGCGAACTTGTAGCCAAGTTTATCGATAGAGAAAGGGAGAGACAAAGCCGAGCGTATAACAAGGGGCGTAAGTTTGCAGAGTTTTCAGAGGGATACTTGATATTACGGCAAGCGCATCCACTGTCGAATGCAGCAGCGCACTTCGCAGCTAAGCTCGCGCCAAAGTACCCCTTCAAAATAATAAAGAAGATATCACCCCTTGTATATGAACTAGAAACGGAGGGCGAGAAGGGGCGGAGGATAGCCAAATTCCATGTTAGTGATTTACGAAAGTACATCCCACCGCGTCCTGGCCATATCCCTGTTCCTAACCCGAACCCCCGCGATGTATCCCAAAAGTAGTATTAGCAGGTGCCGTGAGTGCCAGATGTTTATGTGAAGTAACGCATGTAAGTAACAAGGTGATGGAAAACTGTGCTGTCCTGAGAATATCCGTGAACCCGTAATAAAATAAGATTGATTATAGGATGAGTGACTACAACCCCCGTAGTGCCGCCTGCGACGGTAGAATGGAGGAAGAGCAACGTCTGAGGGAGGAGCTCCTCCGACAGACGATTGCTCGCCGAGCTGCCCGCGAAAGGGAGCCGCTCCAGGAGACCGCCGAGGCCATGGAGGGTGAGGAAGTGCCGGCCACACGTCCCGCACCCCTAGGGCAGGACGCCTCAGACGATAAGGCAGCCCTTGTGGGACCGGACGACCCGGATGGAGATCTGCAGTGCTGCGTCTCCCTGGAGGAGGAGGCCGACCTCCTGCGGGAGTCGGAGGAATCCGCCGCCCCGACGACGACCCTCGAGCCGCCACCACCCACTAGGGATTACACCCTAGAGGGAGCAAGGCCCAAGGAGCCGCGACGGGGCCCCCGTGCCGTCGACATCCCTCCGCACATCGCCAACGCCGCCCCCTCTACATCGGGACTGGCACCGGAGACTCCCCCTGCACGACCGGAGAGCCTATTCCTGGTACGGGGGATAGTCTCCAACGAGCCAGCTCGGTGTGGGCACGGCTGGGCGCGCGTCACGGCGAGGGTACTCGGGAGGAGTTCCCGCGGGCACCCAGACCCAGATGGGATTGGACCGAGACCCAGCGCGAGGTCGACGCAAGAAGGGAAGGAGCGCAGATGCAGCGCAACCAGCCGGCCGTAGAGCGTGACTCCGGCGTAACAAAGGAGGTAATTCTGCCGGCCGTGGCGTAACGAGAGAGACGAGCTCGCCAGCCGTAGAGCGAAGCTCCGGTGTAGAGGGAGAAGGGGAGGTGCGGCCCCAACCGTACAGGCGGTTGGATGAGCCGCGGATTATAGATGTGCCGTTTCGCGAGGAGGACCTGGAGCCGCAGTATCGGTGCCCTTACGCACCGGTGCAGGTGTTTGAAGGTGGACTGGGGATGGAGGACTGGGACATGGAGGACGGCACCCTCACAGTCACCACCTACAGGCCGGCCGAGCGCCTTCCCCCGCCACCACGCGAGCCGGAGAGGAGAGCCCGCTCCAGGAGGCGCCGAGGACGAGGTTCCGTGCAGTGGACGGCAGAAGATTACTTCCCGGCAGTAGAGGAGCCCCGCCGCCCACGCGAGACCACGCCACCGCCGGACCTTCCGCCGCTCCAACCGCCGCACCATCACCGCCGGCCAGCACATCGGACCCACCCCAGTCCAAGAGGAGGCGTCTGAGCCCGCCCGAGACACGGCCAGTACCGAGGCCCCGCACTATCGTCTCGTCGGACGTACCGGAAGCTGTCGGCGAGGTCGGTGCTCGGATGGAGCCCTCTGAGGTCCTCCGAATTTTGGAGAGGGTAGAGGATCTACCCCGACACTTGCGGGAGGCCATCCTCGAGAGGATTTTCACCCCAGAGAGTCTGCGAGGAAGCGGAAAGAAGTAGAGGTAAGCGTATTTGTTTCCGTTTTATCCATATCTATTCTACTCGACATAACCGGGAGAAACTGAGTAAGAGAAACTCGCCGAGCGGAGGAGAAACGACTTCAAAGCGGAAACAATGAACACCGAGGTAGTTTATCCGTTTCAGCAACACCCGGAAGCAGCAGAGACCCAACACAGGAGAGAGAACAGTTACTAACCACTAACTCACAGTCGGGGAGGGTCCCTGCGGGAGAGCGCTCAGCACCCCTAGTCTGGAAAACCTAACAATGCAGGGCATTGAAGATTTGGAAGGGGAATGCGACGGAGAATCCGTCGTAAGAAAGCTGAGTGACTCTCCTGCAGACACCCGAAACCGAGCAGAGGAATATGCTCTAATGGCAACGGGTGCTTACAGGAGAGAACAGCTGAGCCATAGCCAGGCGCCGGCACTGGGCCGCGCCGTAGGAGAGAAAGAGAGAGGGAGAGCGCACGAGAGCAGCAGCCAAACGTGTCGCCGCCGTGACGTCACGGCCGTCGAGCAGCGAGAGAGCGCGCGAGGAGTGGGAGCGCCGCTGACTACCACACGCGGCCGCGCGCGGCGCGCAGAAGCCAGCGGGCACATCACTGGGCCGCAGCCGCCGCCATGACACCGCCGAGGAGCACGAGGCGACGGCGAACGCAGCCAGCGCATGGCGCTACAGCGAGCGGCGCGACGAGCGGCTGAGCCGCGTACACTGTAGAGAGCGAGCGCGTGTGTATGTGTGTGTGTGAGCGCGCGCAGCACGGCACGTGCCGAAGAGCATATGAGTGCGAGAGAGACAGCACGATGCCGTCGCTGAGCATGAAAGAGTGGAGGCTACCGAGCCTCGTAGTGTGTAGCGGGAAATGTTATTGGCGGTCGGAGTGGAGGCGCCAGGGCTCTCGCACTCTGCCGAAGCCAGAGTGCGAGTGAGGCGAAAATAAATATAAGAAATTTGTAATCTGCCGCGGCTGATCACGTGACGGCTGTACATGGATGCGAGCGTAGTATGTGTGAGATCTCGAGATAGAGCGCCGAAGCGAACGAGCAAGCAGGCAGTACCGATCAAACCTCCAAGTGAGTAGCATCCAGAGTTTCCGAGATATCGAGTGTTTTTTTGTGACGAGTTCCAGCAGTATTTATCCACCCGCGCACAATCGCGTCTCGTCTAGTATTCGTGTTCGATGTTTCACAGAGCACGAGACAACGGCCGTACGCGAGGAAGACTGCGAGCAGCGAAGTGTAGTGAAAAAGTAATAAAAGAAATTCGACTAAATCCGAGTGTCTAAATTTATACCCAAATTACCGGCTCAAACGACCGTGAGAAAGAGAGTTTCCGCCGAGGTCCGAAGCCTGTGAGCGAGCTCATCCGCGTCGTGTCAAAGCGCCCGCACCCCGAAAACAACAGACGCGACGTGTAGCTCGACTCAGGCCGCGGAGGGGAAGGCCCACGCGCGAGCGCGAAAAACCCCGGGAGACGCACCAACGTGCCTCTCTCCTCTCGCCCGCCGCAGCCAACCTGCCCCGCCGTGTCACAATATACATAATAAAAAAAGTCTAAAAAGATATT
>JACCIB010000209.1:0-252609 GCA_018906965.1 Philotrypesis tridentata
ATATTTTCAGGATTTTTTTTAATAATTGAAAATCCTCGAACATTTTATTGTAATTTATTCCCTACACGCATAATCTAATATTATATATAATTATAATTAAGGAACATGCATAAATAAAAAGAATACATTACAATTATTTTTACTCTGGTAATCTAGTGCTACGTTAAATTCTCAAATAACATAAAATCAAGATTTATTTTATAAAAATTATCCTTTTCAACATAAATAATGTTAGGAGCATTATAAGAGAAAGGAGAGTTAGCGATAAATTATTGTCAAATTAAAAAATAGTACTTACAGTGATAAACAATTAGGCTGGTTCAGTAAAGTCTACTGGTATACATTTTTTCCTTCCAAGTTCGTCGAATGACCTGTAACAGAAAAAGAATAATCTATTTTACAACAAAGAATTGTGTTCTATTATTTTAAAGTTAATTTTTATAAAGATAATTAAAATATACGTATCTAACAGACGTATTGATATGATGCCATCTTTTCTGTAAGTGCATTGGTGCACTTGAAACTTTTTAAAAGTTCTTCTTTAAACACTATTGCACACACGTAGTATGAGTTTTACGGGATTTTAACGCGTTTCAAATTTAATATAAATTATAATAAACTTGGAGTACCGACGCGGATGAGGTTATCATGCAGCAGAGCCAGCAGCAGAACTAATGCTTCAGGTTACACATAATTATTGAACGAAAGTGAGTTGGCAGCAGTAGTCTCAAAAGTCGCATCCAAAACCGCGCGAACATTTGAATGTATAATTTCAGATGAAAAAAAGTGTTTAAAAATAATAAGTAAATATTTATACAATAATTATTTAAAAATTGGGGACAGAAAAGTTACTGTAACAAAAATTTGTTTTCTGCATTAATTATAATTATAAATATTCCGCAAAGTTTCTCCGTACATCATACTAGAACATTTTATTATAGCTCTGATCTGAAAATTTTGTTGTTCTTTTGA
Organism: Philotrypesis tridentata; assembly: GCA_018906965.1. NCBI lineage: Eukaryota > Metazoa > Arthropoda > Insecta > Hymenoptera > Pteromalidae > Philotrypesis > Philotrypesis tridentata. Next base: position 973 of record JACCIB010000209.1, read on the forward strand.
TGTGAAAACAAACTTATAAAAAAATTTTGGCCCAAATCTGAAAATTTTTTCCACGGGTTGACGTGGAATGGCCCATTTACATACATACCATGAGTACGTTTACATATGCATAACATCGATGCTTATGAACTACTTTTATTTCAGAAATTATTGTCAATATTTTGTCTCAAACTTAAATAATATTCGACTGCATTGATTTATTTATTAGCATTGATACACCCTATGGATGTACATTATTTATTTATTACACAATATTAAATTATGTTTTTTTATTTTATTCTCATGTCATTTATAGATTAATTGTCTTAACTCAGTTCCCGAATTTACATATTTTTAATTACATAATAAAATTACATATACAAAAAGGACAAAAATAAATGTTTGTTTTTAATGATTATGCGATTTTAATGAAATTTCAGTTATTTTTGGCATTTTTTTTTTTAATCTAATAATTTAGTTCATTTTCTAATTTCATTTTGACTTTAGCTTTAGAATTGTAATTTTGCTTTCTTAAAGAAAAAACTTCGTAACGTTGAAAATTTTTGAATCGAAAATTTTAATGATTTTATGGGGAGAAAATTTTTAAGAATATATAAACTTCACAGTCGATATGTGCTCCAAATTTTTCATGTTGATAGTTTTTTTAGTTTAAATGAAATAACAATTCTTTATACCTATATATTGTTTATATGTAACTATGAATAGAGCATTTTGAAAAAATTCTCACGTAACAGGGGATTTAGAATAAATAGAGAAATACAATAGCCATGAAAAATTTATAATTAAAACTTAAAATAAACCAGAACATACTGGAGGCAAGAAAATAGTAAAGGGGATAACTCTCCTTTTTAAAAATAAAGTTAATGGAGGTGTCCAAAATAAAGGTTATCCAAAACGTGGACGGTGAGCGTGAACCTTCTTAAAATGGCGGCGGTAGTAGCAGCGATATGTCTTTATAATATAGTGAGATATGCCTTATCGTTAATAGTGACGTAATATCATAACATCATTCCATATTGTCGACGTTACAAATTGAACTACATTTTAACGTAATTTTACAACGTCATTTAACACAAAATAACGTCATTTGCAATAGTTTTGGTATGTAATAGTTTTGTAATAGTTTTGTAAGTAATAGCATTTTTTATTATTAATAATAAGGTGCACGAAATAAGATATAATAACGTCATTTTCTTATCAATACTCTATTCCTAAGAATAATGACATGTCATGACATTATTTTTTAAATTATTTTTACACCCTTTCCAAGTTTTCATAAAGAGTCTTATATGGCTCAGTATTACTCGCGCTAGTAAATTCTTAATTTAAGTGCATTGAATATTTTAAGTAACTCCCCTATTACAAATCTGTTAACTCCAAAATTACAATTCATAACATCCATAAATCCTTCATAACATCCATAACATCCATAAAACTTTTTAACTCAAAACTCACAATTGTAAAAACACATAAATGTTTAATTAATTTATAATTTTATCTTAAAATCATTAAAAATAAATATGTAATTTTGCCCTGTTATTTTTGTACATAATTTTATTACATAATAAAAATAATGTGTAACATCGGGAACTGATTTCAGGAGTTATGTCTGAGTTAATAATAGTACATTACGATACTAGTGCATTCCATGGAATAAGTCTTACTTTACGGCACGGCATGTATTGGGTAATATGATCCCATAGATATAGGTATAGACCTATATCTATAGGATCATATTATCCAATGCAGGATAATGCTATTTCCTAATTTAAAACCGCCATGTTGGTTACTATAAGGTATAGCCTTAATGCTCTTTCTCGGTCCCGGTAGTGAATAAGGTTAGAGTCGTGCCATGAAGAACGATTTATTACACGCGTATCGTGCAATATTTTATGGTAATGATTAGTACAAATTTGCTGCCACGGCTATCCGTGAAATTAGCAGTATATTCTGTCACCATGAGGTTAGCCCACGAGCGTAGCAATGGACTACTTATTCCACCCATAGCCGTGGCATAAATGCGGATTTATGCCACCCAGTGCTATACATTTTTTTTTTATTTTTGAATATAAGTTTATCTAATTGTTTACCAATTTTTTGGTTTTAATGTTAAAAAAATGAGATAATTTTATATGACAAAATCAAAATTAAATTTCTTATTACACTGAGTGACCTAAGTCCGCACCTACGCGACGCTTATCAATAGCCTAAGTATTCCACTACGTTAGCGCGTTAATGCCTTCGCTAGGCTCGGGCACTAATCTCACGGTAACAGAATAGACTTTTTATGATACAATAAGTATGGCAGCGGACTTAGGACATACAGGAGCTATAAAATAGTATACGATACTCTTATGCCAAGTCGTTATTCATAGTACGACCCTAACCTCACTCGCTACGCTCGTGCACTTATACACGTTAGGTCGTAAAGAAGTGCTTAGACCACACTGCATCATAATGTACTAAAATAGAAAAGTGATCCGCTTAAAAGTGCAACCTTCAGGGGGTAATACGAGATATTAAGAGTTTTATCTGAATAAGCATATCTGAATAATAATAGATTTATGAGATGTAGAATCAATAGTTCGAAGTGTTCAACACCTTAAATTGAAGGTAGAAAGAAGTACTGTAGAATAAAATAAATTATTATCATTGCTATATCTTCATAAATGAAACTTTTTTTTCGAGTCGTTAACTCAAGCATAACTGCTTAAAACTACGATTCATCAATAAATAACAAGACAATATTTCTGAAATAAAAGTAGCTCATTATGGCTTCAATAATATGCACATGCAAAGGTACACATTTGATGCTAATGGGTTAAAAAATATTTTGAAAAGCAAAATGGTGTAAAAATTTTTCTATTGGAATTGTAAAATGATTTTTTTCATATTTTAGTGTTCTATCGTATCTTGGATTCAGGGTACTACTTAAACTTACTTCACAAAATAAATAATAAAAAGGCCCTTTGAGACAAGATTATAAAAAATCAATAAAAAATTAGATAAATTATTTTATAAATTAGTAAATTTCAATAAAAAACTGCGTCGGTTCAGCTGTAGGGAGATAAACAAGGTTATAATGAGTAAAATAGGATGTTGACTGTTTCATTTCATCCACAATGATCCTCAGAATCTTATGCACCGTAGAGTACTTAGAGTAAAATGTCCAATTCGTAATTAATTTTCAAGATGAGCAATGAACATTTTTAATTGTTCAGTGACTTAAATTGAAAATACGATTTTCAAAGTTTCATTGCGATTATAAGTAAATAATGTTCTTCATTATAAAGAAAACTTTTTTTGACTATTGTATGAAAATTCAATTGTTAGGTTCAAATAACACGAATAATTTTTAACTACTTTATAATAATAAAAATAAAAAATATTATCATCACATTATATTTCCCGTATCGCTCGCAAACATACATAATGTATTTCAATTTTATAAAAAGTTTATTTTTTTATATTTAGATGTTAAAGGAAAAAATAGCTGCACGTAAAGTAAATGAAAATGAAGAGATTATGAATGTAAAAAGAAAAAAATTGAAGGAGTCAGTTGATGCACAATATGAAGATGATACACTAACATTACCTGCACATAAAGCTAATGAGAATGAAGAGAATGTAAGCAATAAAAGAAAACAATTAATCGAGCAAGATGATCAACAATTTGAAAATGATTCGTTTGAGTTACATAGATCTACACCAACATTACCATCACAAGATGCTTTAAAAATACCACATCTTAAATGTAAGAAAAAGATTAATTAATAATTTTTCATATTACAGTGCGACCTAAGTCTGCACTTAGTCACACTTATGCATGATTTAAGTAATCGATTACTTCATGGTCAATATCACACTCGCTATGCTCGCACGCTAACTACACGGTAAATACATCGATTGCTTATATAACGAACGAATAATCGTGACTGAAATTTAGATAAATTATGATATCAATTTCTATCTGATGTTTGTAACCTAAGTGGTCCATCGCATGGCGTGAACAACGCCTTCGCTGCACTCAGACGTTAATTACTCTCTATGCAATAATGAATGCAAAAATTTTTTTCATATTGAATTTTAGATAAAATTTCCTGTAAAAATCGTGAATTAGAGATGTTAGAAAAATTCTATTCAATAAGAGAGGTATCATTGAATTAAAATGTTGAAAATCGATGATTAATTCTAAAGTATATGAAAAATTTTTTTTAGTTTTTTGACTGTATCTTAATGGAAAAAACAGCTTTCACTACCATTCTTTATAAACAATTACTAGCTATAAAAGAAATCAATAAAAAATCGACATATTCATTATTTTAACTCAGCCTTAACCCCTTAAAAATTTTCTCCGTTTTACAATGTACACTTGTAACTTTATTCATTTTTACGACTTTTTAGCTATTACAGATAATAATCAGTTGCATAATAATTCTAAAGTACAAGAATCACATCATAAGAAAAATAAAAAGAATGAAACACCTAAAAAAAAAATTGAAGAAGAAAAGAAACCAAGAGAATGTTGAAGAAAATTCAATTGCAAATAAGAGAAAAAGCAATACTTCATCGAAATCACCAGTAACAAACTCTCCACATGAAAATGCAGAAAATATTAATCAGTCATTGCCATTAAGAGAAAATTCTATATTGAGTATTCAAGACAGCATTCTAACGCAAAGAGATAATAACATGCAGAATCTTATACAAAGTCCCCTGAGAACGCGTAATAGTTCTCCAGTTGATAAGGAGCTACCACAAAATTCAAATAGTAGTAAGTTCAAACGGACAGCACGAAAAAAAAGATCACAAAAAAAGCGTACAACGAAGTATGAAAGTGAAGAATATGATTCTGAAGAATATAACCGATCTGAAAATAAAATGGAAAATTTTCATATTTTTGAACATACACGTGATGATGGTAAAAAAGTAAGTAATTAACAGTATATTCCAATATTATTTTAGACATCTACAAATAGTAATGATTATTTTTTTTCATAATGAATCTACGCATCTTCTACATTATATAAATTGAATGTTTGTTTACAAAATTATAGTGTTAACATAATTCCATTGTTGGTAATTAATTATCGTAAATCATAAAATTTTTTACTTCATGTGTGTTTTCCTTGCTACGCTTGTACGGTTATACAAATCATGCGATTTGCGTCACTAGTATCCCAATGCATTACTAAAAACAGTGTATCATTATAAATATATATTTTGAATGGATGAAATAAATAAAATATATATTTATATATGTATATATATATTTTTTTTGCAGACGAAAATGATACATTTATTTTATAATATTGCGATACCATATGCTGCATGGAAGGATGCAAAACATCAAGAAACTAGATCTCTATTTGTAAGAAAATTAAGTAAAAGTTTATGGGGTGCTCGGAACTTAATGAATAGAGCTCTTAAATTAAACAAATGCAACATTCAACGATTGATAAATCGATCACCAAGAAAATGTCTAAGTCCAATAAAGAAGAAAGTACTCCAAAGTAAGTTGTAAATACATTGATAAAATTAGATTATATGGGTGATTGTCACAAAAATGGTGATTGATATGTCTCTTGCTCAACGGTCATTTTAAAACTTTTTTAAATCAGCAACCGGAAAAAACCTTGTATTACATTTTGTTAAAATATACATAACTTATCGAAGCCTTTATATTAAGAATGCATAAGTTGTTACAAACAAAGTGTTTAAAATGTTATTACCATGGCATGTCCTCCAATAGTGTAGTTTATGAAAGTGCTGTTGGGCCTTGCACATGTAAATAAAATTCAGCCCCGCAATGAGGTTTTCAAAAAGAGGGTATTATCTAAAATTTCTTACAACAAAACCCTTTTAATGATTTTTCCCGGCCCTAACCATATTAATTTAAAAATTGAATTTTCGTTTATTTTAATTTCCTGTTTATATCTAGTCAGGATCGTTACCTAGACTGTTCTGAAACCAGTGGAGTCAATGATTTGAAACTTGCGTAACTCAAATTCAAATAAGCTATGCTTTGTTATACATTAAATAATAAAAAAACACTATCAGTTGCCTCCTAAACGCTTATGTCTTTTTAACATGTTGGTAGACCAAAACCACCATTATCGTGATAATCATCTATTTAAACATTATCAATATTATTTTTTAAATTTTCTATAAGAACTCAAGATTCTATCTAACCTAAAAAAGTATAAAATATAATTCAAAATATAAGCGTGATAGTTCGTACAAATATTTCTTGTTCGCATCCCTTGTGCAATAAACGCTGTATGTTTTAATTACTATTTTTCACCATGTATTGAAATGTATGTTTTTTTCAACTATTTATTTTGATGTCCTTAATTCTCTAATATGATTTCAGATTGTTACAAATTGTATTTGATACGTAAAAACTTTATTAACAATAACTTGAGTAGTAAAGAAGAAAAAAGTCAGCTGAATGGATGGCGTAGATATTTGAGCATTTATATCAATTATCTTAGAGAGTCAGAACTGAATAAAGTAGAAGGTGAAGAAGGTAAGCTACATCAAATATTTTTAAACAAAATTTTGATTTTAATACTAGTATGAGGACTGCTGTTGAAAACCCTTAATAAAGAGTTCTAAAGTACCCTGGTACTCCCATGCGTTTTTATCCGCTAAAAATGAACATGAAATCGGTTTTTGAAGATAAAACATTAAAATTCTTTTTATGGCAAAACTAAGAATATACCTTTTTTGATGATTCTTATATTTTATTTAAAAATCCAAATTATAAAAAATTGCCTGTATTGGATAAACCATTGTTTCGATTAAATAACTTCTCACGAGATCATGTCCATAAAATTACCTACTTTGTCAGCGATGTATACAGAATATTGTAGAATTTCATTTTGTTTTTTAACAATTCTATTGTATCATATAAAAATGTCAAGGAAACCATGGATTGTTATAATGAACGTAATAATTTGATTTTGTGAGACTATAATAATTGCTTAAGATACCTTTTAGTTAGTCATTTAATGTTTAAAAATTTTTTCGATTAACCTCCCCACAAAGACATTAATCCAAAGACAACTATTCTAGTCTGACATTTTTAGAGTAACAAAATAAATACATTAATCCCAGACCTGATAAAAGTAAATTATGCAATAGCTCGTGCCGAAACATATCGTTTCGTAAGTAAACCCTTTACGTACCAGTTTCATACTATATTGTATTCCACGGACCACTAAAGTCTAAAAACAAGTAACGAATTTGCGATTTTTAAGTTAGAGGAGCAGAATCGATATTTTAAGTTTGTACGATTTTGAACAAATTTTTTTTAAACGTGATGCTCTAAGAATGTCAAATTAAAATAAACCTTTTTTTAAATGAATGCTAGTCTTCGCAAAGATCAATGATACAAATATTGCTTTGACATTTTAAAATAAAATATAACAAATTGTATCCATTGTCAAATTTTTTTATTTCCTATCTGTTTTCTTTGTTTAGAATCTATGGACGAATCATTCTCAGAATCAGAAGAACAATAAAAGTTGGGGTCTAAAAATTGAAAGATGTAAAGACTGACTATTATAAAAACAAAGATAAAAAAATAATATAAAAACGATAAGTTTACATTTAATTATAAGTGTACAGTTTGTAATAGTATTAAATATCAGAGTATAAATAAATATCTTGCAACTCAAATACTCTAATCGTTTCTTTTTATTAACCCTGTAAAAAATAACTGCAGGGTGGTAGTACCATTTGATTATATCATATGCTAAAACCATCAAAACCATCATTGTATTAACTACTTTATTAATGTCATGCGTTCAGTTGTAACGTGGTTTTTACTCACAATACCAACGTTATGTGTCGACCCTCCTTCTCGAGTTCACCTTAACCCCATGATGCCAGTCGTTCGCCTCAGAAAGACAACTCTTTTGCCGAACCCGAGGAGTCAGGCAGATTTGCCCGGGCTAGTTCAGCCCTGTTTAACGGATGAGAGATAGGGCGATTCAGTGTACTATTTATTCACAAATATCTTATTACTAAGTTCGCTCATTCAGAGGTAGCCGTTAGATGACCGTTAGATAATTTGTAAAGGTACCTGCAGAAGCATCGTAACGAATTTTTAAAATTGTTATCATACAACGTAATAAATTATGTGACAATATACATGTCACAAAATTACGTAAAAAACCGTTGGAAAACGCGACATGGCAGATTCATATAACTAATCACGTAATAAAATTATACATTGCATAAAAAGGCAGCGAATATACTTTAAAAATGCGTAATAAAGCGTTGGAAATTGATGCTCAACAACTTTCTACAAAATTTACATTATAAAGTTGTAAATCCAAGGAACGAAATTGCTTAGATTGGACAATATATTTGCATATATTTATAAAATTATATTACTAATTTACATCATTTAAAATTGTTACACAATTTAGTTACGTATTAAATAATTATAACAAATACATTTTTTTTAATAATGTCATAATATCATGTGATTTATTCGCATCATCTAAAATCGTTACATAATAACATTATATACTGATCAATTCTAATGTGTAAAAAATATTTAATTGTTATAACATCATGTGATTCATTCGCATCATCTAAAATCGTTACATAATAACATTATATACTGATCAATTCTAATGTGTAAAAAATATTTAATTGTCATAATATCATGTGATTCATTCGCATCATCTAAAATCGTTACATAATAACATTATATACTGATCAATTCTAATGTGTAAAAAATATTTAATTGTCATAATATCATGTGATTTATTCGCATCATCTAAAATCGTTACATAATAAAATTATGTACTGAGCAATCCTAGTGTGTAAAAAATATTTAATGATGTAACAATATCACGTGATTTATTCGCATCATCCAAAATTGTTACATAATAAAATTATGTACTCAACAATTCTAGTGTTTTAAAAATATTTAATGATGTAATAATATCATGTAATAATCAGTTGGAAAACGTGACATCATAAATTTATGTCATTAATTACGTATCTAATTCACGAAAAATCAAGTCATTTCATTACATCTCAAAATCACGACAATATTTTCAACAGGGTTGTTTCTCACATATGAGCACTTAAATGAAAGCTTGCGGAAAAACTAACAAAATCACATCAGGGTCATATTTTGTGAAATTGCTTCTTTTCAAGAGTTATTGTGAAGTGAAAATTCGGACCCCTCATTTCTCTTCACGAGAGAAAACTGAACAATTAATGTGATTCCGGTGACGTAGACTCTACGTATACGTATACGTACTTCCTGTGACGTATATAGATCATCATGCGTATAGATATATATATTTATGTACTTATACACGCAGTATGTTTTATGCAGACGGTATTTATATATAAAACAGTATTTCTTTTGCGAAACTTATTTTTACTTGATATCAGCAACATGAATATTTTAATAATTAACGGTTTTATTTTTATATATTATAATAAAAAACTTTGTTATAAGTTTTATGTATTTTTTAAAGAATATAGTTTCGTAAATAATAAGTGATAATACAACTTGATCTTAACCATGACTAACAGGATCTAATTATAGATAAGTATTCAGTTTTTATAGATGCAATATAAATAAGGATTGTGTGAACTGATTCTTTGTTTAAATATTCTCTGTTATTTTTCAGATTACGAGGTTATGAAGCTGTCAGTTTATATATAAATGAAGTAATTGTGACAAGAGAATTTTTATTGAAGAAGGTCTGATATTGAGATGTGCAGCATTGTGAAAAAAGTATATTTTCTTCAGTTTATACCTGTCTAGCAGAAGTGTAAGTTTTTTATTATTATATTCAATCTTCCACGCAAGAAAGTTTCTACAATTGTGGAAGTGCTTATGAACAATTATTAAATTTTCCTATCGTCTCCTGGGAGATAGACTCTCAGGCTATATGTCGAAAGGGATCCTTACAAATAGCTAGTGTGTTTTATTTTCTTGGTTCAAGAATCGAAGAAAGTTTCAACATAGAGAATATTCAGTATAAGGAAAAAATTGTCTTGTATTGTGAGAAGCTAGTGAAGTGTCAAGAATATGCATCGCTCATGCATGAAAGTTTCTAAGTTGTTTAAGTGTATATGAATAATTCATAACTTTTCCTATCGTTTCCTGGGAGGTAGACTCTCAGGCTGTATGTCGAAAAGGATCCTGATGAGAAGCTAGTAAAAGTGTTGTATTTTCATCGTTCAAGAATCAAAGAAAATTTATACAGAATTTCCTGTTTATATAATTTTCTTGTAATGTGACAAGTTGGTTGAGTGTTACGATTATATTCAATCTTCCACTCAAGAAAGTTTCTACAATTGTGGAAGTGCTTACGTTAACTTTTCCTATAGTCTCCTGGGAGATAGACTCTGAGGCTGTACGTCGAAAAGAATTCTTATGAATAGATAGTAAAAGTGTTTTATTTTCTTAGTTCAGAGAATATTCAGTTTATATAAGGAAAAAATTATTTTCTATTGTGAGAAGCTAGTGAAGTGTCAAGAATATGCATCGCTCATGCATGAAAGTTTCAAAGTTGTTTAAGTGTATATGAATAGTTCATAACTTTTCCTTTCGTCTCCTGGGAGGTAGACTCTCAGGCTGTTCGTCGAAAGGGATTCTTATGAATAGCTAGTGAAAGTGTTTTATTTTGTTGGATTTTAGAGATTATTCAGTTTATATAATAGAGAATATTCTTGTTTGATGCAACAGTAATGTTTTATACAATAATCAGCATGTGTATATTATATACTTACTCCATCGATTTCATGGCTTTAGGGTCTAAATTGTCAGGTGCATAACTATAAAAATCAAAACTATAAGTTCTTAGATAAACTCAATTGTATTGTTTTAGCATGTTAAAACAAGCTTTTATAGCTATAACAGATTTTAAATCAGGCGAAGGCCGAAATATTCAAAATGTAGCTTACTTATTTCAATTATATTCTTCGCTCTCATTTCTATATGTAGTTATTATTATAGTAGTGATTAAAATCTATGGATAGTTTACATACATTTTTTAGTACCTTAATACAGTAGTTATTATATATAAGCTCTGGTCTTTGTAAACATGTATTTTTTGCAGATATTTATTCCATTTTTAATGGGACCAAATGGAAGTTGATATTATATATATATTTTATACTTTCTTTCATATTATGGTTTAGCAGTAAATTCAGTATATATAAATTTTATGGCTGTGATGAATAAATATTTAACGATGAAAGTAAATTAGGTTGTCAGCTATAATACAGAGTGTAAATAATAATAGAAAACATTGAACGTAATTCAACACAGTGTACCAAGAAAAAAGACGTTGAAAGATTCACAGTTTGCACTTCCAACGCCATTTTCACATACCCCAAACTCAATATAAATAGTTTAACGTACCACAGAGTAGTTTAGCATAGGAGTCTGTTAAATAACAAAACAAGCAAATAGTTAACTTAATAGACAGGCACCCCAAAAGCATTATTAATATCCCATATTGGACCCAGAAATAAAACTTTCAAATTATAATTTAAAAAAATTAAAGCTACGCACTTGCACGAAGCACTGAGTTCATAAGTATTCCTCTATTCATGCACAAACAAAACTTGGTCGGCAAAAGTCATTATCAATTCCATAGGCAATAAAACAAATAATTAAGCCAACACACAAACTAAATTCAAAGTGCACAATTATTGAGACCCACTATTTACACATCAAAACTTAGTCGAACCCAGGAAGAGCAATCTGAAAGAGACGGCCTTTGCTCCGAAAGACGAACTCAATCAGATAGGTCTGACATAAACATACACCAATAATTCCATTCAAATCCAGGGAAACAGAGCCAAACAACACAAAACACTTTAACATTATATTATGTGAATTATATTATCATGTGAATTATTATTAAATTATTATGTGTAGGAAAAAAAGTGAAAATAACTATACCATTTTTTGCTTGTTCTCGACAAATCACACTTGAGATCCACAAATTCACACAATAATTATTGAAAAACACCATAGTGATTTACACTTATTCACACATATACATAATTTAAAAACTACAAAAAGTCAAAAGCACTAGTCAAGTCATGTAAATTAATTAAATATGTTTATTAAAACACTCTACAACACTATTGTACTTCTCACTACAAAAAACTTTAGCGAAAACTTGTGCACTAGCTTTGGCATGCCATTCCAGTGGAGACGTCAAAATCTTCTTAAGACGTAATACACAAATTTCAAAGCAGCATTGACCAAGTGACCTGAAAACAAAAAGACAAAATTCTTTTAACAAAGCACCGGTGCTTTAAATCAACAAAAAGTCTCAATAATTTAAATAAAAAAAAATAACTTATCTGATTCCAAACAGCAATGATCGACCAAGGGAAAGCACAAGTTTCCCATCACCACAGTGTACAAGTCCCAAAAGAAATCACTCCTCGGAGTAGTTGACCATCCATAGTTGCTCCTGAGTACGAGTTTCGATCCCGTAGCAACAATTTTAAAATACTTTAGCAGCGACAAAGTTAATCACGCGAGAGGTTAAACACTGACGGTATAGCAGACGTAACGTCGATAACCCCAGGACTACAGAGCGACTTACCGACGTCACAGACTGAGCACGCGCACACACTTTTAAAACTAGGACGCGATAGTGACAAATACTAGTACCACTGCCGCGGCCATCTTCAGTGAGCATATACACATTAATTTTTAAATTTATAACTTATTCAGTTGATGTTAACTGTTCTTTGTAATTTAGGTATTACATACTTTTTAAAAGTAGTGAAATCTCCCCCCCCCCCAAAAAAAAAACCTTTTCAAGGTAAAAGGCTGGCAAGTATAAGGTCGTTTCTTCATGTAAAACTTGAAGATTAATTTTGCAACTCTAGATATCTCAATGTCACAAAAATTCTAAGTGTTTTCTCTATCTATACAGTTATTTTATTATATTAATCAAAGTTAATTTTTAAACTCTCGATATCCCTTATGTGGTGAAAATTCAGAGTGCTTATTCTAAAAGTCTATTTTCATTATGTAAATTAAAGTCAAACTTTCAATAATAATGTAAATAATATTCTAGCAGGTTTATTGTGTACGTTTATTACTTTTCCCTTAGTAAAGGTTGATAAGAAATGTGATTATAATGCAATGATTAAAAAGGTATTTCTAATTAGTTCAACATATAATTATGTTAATATACGTGTCTTCTTTTACCTCGTAAATGAGTGAATCACAGACACTGAAAGAACATGATGCTTATACATGAAGCTGAATAACTTGAAATTTTCATCTATCTATATCAATATGAATGCGTAAACATCTTTGCTTGAAGGATCTGTTGGACAGACTACCATTTCTTTAGTGTTTCTTCTCTATACCTTCGATTTTACATAAATTTCAATTTTAATATAGCAAAAGAAAGTTATGATATCAATAAAGAAATTGGCAAGTTTTTGTTATAAGAAGCAATTGAGTTGATGTAAATAAATAATTGTTTAAATCGGAGAAGGATTATAAATATATATATATTCATCATTATAAACACTCGACCAAATTCTGACATGTGAAAAGGTGGATAGCCTGTGAAAAGATACTGTCGGTAGAATTGTCGGAATAACTGCGATTGCCGCCACGTCCTGCGCATTCCAGCTGACGTTTAATGACTGATCACTCTTACGCCGTATTTAGTGTGGGAGGTTAGGTCACCGTACTTCCAGTAAATAGAGCGTTCCGTGACCGGTCACAAACATGCGCAAAGCATAGCACTAATTCGATATTATTCAAAGTTCAATAGTATCCGAGTGTACATATAGGAATGATGTTCTTACATGACATTATCACATGAAAAATGTGCCCATAATATATTACAGGATTGTTTCGCATTATGAAAACTTTTTCGATTATTTATGGAAGCAACGAGCGGATGTACAATCTACTCTACTTAGTAATTCAATAAATTTCTATCCTTATTTCATGAAAAATCTATGTCCAAGACGATCATTTGCAATTAAATATAAGATTTAATTCATACAAAAAATCGATCCCACATTTAAAAAAAACAGTAACAAATTCTAGCATGTAGAACGCAATTTTTTTTATGGAAAAACTTGCCGTCCCGTTCTATCATAGATAATCGATGAACTACTAAATGTCAGTGTAATCAACAATCTCATAAAATTTTTAATATACTTATAATATATGTTTATATATAATATTTATGTATAATATAATATTATGTTAAACTGTGAGAACGATAGCCTCAAATAAAAATTGTAGTTCTATTTTTTTTATTAAGTATGGATATAAAACTAAAATATAAACATAAATGTTAATTTAATATTTTTTAGCTTGATTGATTTCCGAACTTTAATCATAGAAATTTATTTTATAACATTTTTGGAATACGTAATAATAATTATTTTTATTGAACATCTTGTAACCATTCGATAATAATAACATACTTTTGTGAAACATACATACAAATACAAATAACCAAAAATTGTGTTTACAATGATTACAAGATGAAGTTTGAATTCTTCAAAAATTGGTTAAGAATAGTAGTAAATACATATAGAATGAAAAATCCGATACGAGATTTTCTAACCGTGTTTTGTTAACAACAAATTACTTTGGATAACCATGCACAATTTTAAGATAGTACCCATCGGTATCTATTATAGGACGGGACGGCAAGTTTTTCCATAAAAAAAATTGCGTTCTACATGCTAGAATTTGTTACTGTTTTTTTTAAATGTGGGATCGAGTTTTGTATGAATTAAATCTTATATTTAATTGCAAATGATCGTCTTGGACATAGATTTTTCATGAAATAAGGATAGAAATTTACTGAATTACTAAGTAGAGTAGATTGTACATCCGCTCGTTGCTTCCATAAATAATCGAAAAAGTTTTCATAATGCGAAACAATCCTGTAATATATTATGGGCACATTTTACATGTGATAATGTCATATGTAAGAACATCATTCCTATATGTACACTCGGATACTATTGAACTTTGAATAATATCGAATTAGTGCTATGCTTTGCGCATGTTTGTGACCGGTCACGGAACGCTCTATTTACCGGAAGTACGGTGACCTAACCTCCCACACTAAATACGGCGTAAGAGTGATCAGTCATTAAACGTCAGCTGGAATGCGCAGGACGTGGCGGCAATCGCAGTTATTCCGACAATTCTACCGACAGTATCTTTTCACAGGCTATCCACCTTTTCACATGTCACAATTTGGTCGAGTGTTTATAATGATGAATACATATATATTTATAATCCTTCTCCGATTTAAACAATTATTTATTTATATCAACTCAATTGCTTCTTATAACAAAAACTTGCCAATTTCTTTATTGATATCATAACTTTCTTTTGCTATATTAAAATTGAAATTTATGTAAAATCGAAGGTATAGAGAAAAAACACTAAAGAAATGGTAGTCTGTCCAACAGATCCTTCAAGCAAAGATGTTTACGCATTCATATTGATATAGATAGATGAAAATTTCAACTTATTCAGCTTCATGTATAAGCATCATGTTCTTTCAGTGTCTGTGATTCACTCATTTACGAGGTAAAAGAAGACACATATATTAGCATAATTATTTGTTGAACTAATTAGAAATACCTTTTTAATCATTGCATTATAATCACATTTCTTATCAACCTTTACTATGGAAAAGTAATAAACGTACACAATAAACCTGCTAGAATATTATTTACATTATTATTGAAAGTTTGACTTTAATTTACATAATGAAAATAGACTTTTAGAATAAGCACTCTGAATTTTCACCACATAAGGGATATCGAGAGTTTAAAAATTAACTTTGATTAATATAATAAAATAACTGTATAGATAGAGAAAACACTTAGAATTTTTGTGACATTGAGATTTCAAGAGTTGCAAAATTAATCTTCAAGTTTTACATGAAGAAACGACCTTATACTTGCCAGCCTTTTACCTTGAAAAGGTTTTTTTTTGGGGGGGGGGATTACACGTACAATTATATTAATGTATTTGATTTGATTTACAACAAGAAGCCAACTCTTCACATAGTAGATATTAATTAATGTTAGCTGCGTTTGTGCACTTTGGCTTTCAGATCATCATATATCATCATTTTTACGAGGCACAAAGCCGTACAAACCACTAAAAAATTTAAGATCTATTTTAATTAATTAAAACCCTGTGATATTATAATTTTTTTATACTAACACGCATCACCTAATATTATATTTGATTAATAATTTAATTAATTCTATCAGGAAAAGAATAGATGTAGTTACTTTATGAGTAATGTATTTTATATGATTTATTTATTTTATTTAATCAGATGAAATCCCTTTAATAGTTTTTTTACTTACAATGATAAACAAGGCTGGTTTAGTTAAAGCTGATCTTCATACATTGCTTTTTTTACGCCAATTTCATTAGATCACCTGTAATAGAGAAAAAATTATTTATTTTAAACACAAAGAATCATATTCTATGATCACAAAGTTAATTTATTTAAAAGTAATTCAAATATACTTATCTGACAGACTTAGATCTGTTGATATTTTAATTCTATTATGCTATCTTTCCTGAAAGTGCATTTTTTTATTTGAAAGTTTTTGCAATTTTTAGATTGAACACTATTACACATGCGCAGTATGGATTTTACAGGTTTTTAGCGTGTTCTAAATAATATAATTTAAATAAAGTTGCTGCACCTTTTCAAAGGTTATCAGCTAGCAGAAATGAGTAGTAGAATAATACTGCAGGTTAGACATATGTCACGTCTCGCGCACATTCAAAGTCTTGCCCCTGAAAATTCCTACCCGATACACTTACCGAAGCGCCTATTGTATACCTCACCACCCTACAGCCAGACTAACCTAAAGTACCAATGCACAAATAACACCATTCCCCTCCCCCCCTTTTTTTCTCCTATAATTCCCGTCAGATATATATATGTAAAAATGTATATATATATGTATATGTATACACATACATACGCATACAAACCCAATAAAATCCACACCCTTTACCTAAAAATCGACCAAGTGAGCAATAGACTTTGCACGTGAAGAAGCGACGCATACATCCCTACAGTATTTATATACTACAATATTCTCTACAATGTAATCCTTATTCTAATTAATTATAATTATGAAATGGTGTATATCAAACAATAATATTTCCTAGTTACACACGGTACAAATTAGCATATGTCTAGACATCCAACCAATAGAAATCTCATACGACCACGTGGAGATAAGCCAAAAGGGGGGGCGGAAACCGACGCTATACCAAATGATCGCACAAATCAACGCAATAAAATAATTAACTATAATTCTCCAAAGGAATAAAGATACCCACGACAAAACATACACACATACACTATGTCGCTGAACATCGCTTATGTTAACTTACCTAAATTTAACACTAATCTAGCAATAAACTTAAGTTTTACTTTTATACTTTACGAAACAATTATATCCTACTAAATAATCTTTGAGAATAATTTTTAGACTAAAATAAGTTAAAATTATACACTGTAAAACCGTAAAAAAAGTCTGAATAAACAAAATTCGAGAAACTCAAGGGAGAGGAAAAAGGACACGAACACCTCTCCCCTTCTCGGTATCTGGGGAGATAAGGGCCGCCACGGATATAAAAAGCCGCGGAAAACAGGGCTCGAGGCTCACTCTCGTTGACAAGCTCTTCGCTGCAACACGAGTCATTTTTCCTTGCCCTTTGGTTTCTCTGATTTTAAACCCCAAAAGTAAGTCTACTTCTTTCACTACCTCCTAGTGCGTATATATTTCTCGCCCTCGAAGGTGGATTATTGCGCTTCCTAAATCCTATACACACGTATATATTTCTCGCCCCCATAGGTGGATTATTGCGTGCGTTGCTCCTAGAACTCCATCTCCTACACTACCTCCTAGTGCGTATATATTTCTCGCCCTCGAAGGTGGATTATTGCGCTTCCTATATCTCATACACACGTATATATTTCTCGCCCTCGTAGGTGGATTATTGCGTGCGTTCCTCCTAGTAGCTTATTCACTGCCTCCTAGTGCGTATATATTTCTCGCCCTCGTAGGTGGATTATTGCGTTTCCTATATCTCATACACACGTATATATTTCTCGCCCTCGTAGGTGGATTATTGCGTGCGTTCCTCCTAGTAGCTTATTCACTGCCTTCTAGTGCGTATATATTTCTCGCCCTCGTAGGTGGATTATTGCGCTTCCTATACCTCATACACACGTATATATTTCTCGCCCTTGTAGGTGGATTATTGCGTGCGTTCCTCCTAGTAGCTTATTTACTGCCTTCTAGTGCGTATATATTTCTCGCCCTCGTAGGTGGATTATTGCGCTTCCTATACCTCATACACACGTATATATTTCTCGCCCTTATAGGTGGATTATTGCGTGCGTTCCTCCTAGTAGCTTATTCACTGCCTCCTAGTGTGTATATATTTCTCGCCGTCGAGGGCGGATTATTGCATGCTTTCCTCGAGTTTTACCTGCCCGTTTGCCAGTCTACACGCAATCCTCATCTCTTAGTTACTACACGCGCGTATATGCGTCCATATATACACGCACATATATATATATATAGTACTCGCCTTACCGTCAAACCATCACGCTTATCTTTTCTTCCCTACCTACGAATATATATCGAGCAACCGACGTATTTCATCTCCGAATGCCGATACACACTGATATATTAATGGCCAGAGATAAACGCCTATACACATATATACAGTGAAATACGAACTACGTATTTCCTTGCGTAAATACTATCCACCCCGGCCGTACGAATAAGCATATCTGCACACACATCCCTAATTACGGTCCTTAGGCAGAGGAATCTTTAACAGACTCATTCAGTCAGTGTACTCCACCGCGAATAGTCGTCTCTCAACGATCCATCTCCTCAGCAGACTTGCTCGGTAACACAAGGTATACGCGAAACTTCCCGGCGCGCTTGGTCCCATGCTATTGGACTAAAAAACCCAGGCACAGAAAGTAAGAATTCACCCCGTCGTGACAAAACAAAATTTGGCGCCCGAACAGGGACATGAAAGCGCGTTGCTTAGGAAAACTCGCACATTTTTCTCAAACTAATAACTTCCTTTTCTCTCTTTTAGTGAAAACAAATCAAAAACACTACTCCTGACACGCCCGTAAAGCATTTAAAGCTAAAGGGTCAAAAAACCAGCAACGTGCGCTGAAAGATATCAGCAACGCTCGAAACGTTTCCAGTCCCCCGAAAACACGCACCCCGGCAAACTCCGAAATTGAAAAACCAAAGCAGCGTATTCTACCTCGAATCATATCCAACGAGCCTTTCCTAGGCAAGATTCGACTGGTCAGGGGTAAACCCCTTCCATACGACCCTTTGCGAGGTGACGTAATTAAAAGGGTATACGACAGTGGCACGTACCTTTTCAACAAAATCGAGGCAATAGCTAGGCGTGTACGAACGAATGGGTACAAAAATTACAAGAATTTAAAAAAAAACACGCCCTGCTTCAATCCAGGAAGGCGAGTAAAAATACCCTCCACGGATCCAAGACAAAAAATACACTGTGCAATTTGCCAAATTTCATTACGACCTTTTTTTTGCAAGGATTGTTTTTTTGCAAAATACGACGTCCAAATGAAAAACATCAACCTCTTCCAAAAATAAAACAAACATTAATACTTTCTCTTTTTTTTGTTTGCACACATTACAAAATTAAAAACTACTTGTATGAAAGATACTTCATTAAATAAAAGTTATCTGTTTTAAACAATTGTTTTTAAATACTTACACTTCAACCCGTTCCTTTACAAAACAAAGAAAACAAAAGGAGAAAAGTTATTCCCATATACTACCCTGAACCCTCTAAATCTTACACTGACTTCACTGAATCTTAAATCGCTCACTGAATTTTGCATAAAAACTTCATTCAAAGGAAAGGTAACCAAAATTTCCTGCACCACTCTCTCTGAATCAAATCAAAAATTTATTCACTGAGTTTACATTAAATTTGTTTTCAATTTACACTGTCTCTACTAAATCCACTAATTTGACGTACCAATCTTATCAAAATTCTAAACTCTACACTATCTTCATAAAATTTTTGCAAATTCACTGAATTCCAATAAACATATTGGATTCATTTCAAATCTTCATCATCTTTATCGAACAAACTCGCTAAACTCAAATTTGTTCTACACCGTCTCCAGCAAATTTCAATAAGATTACTAAATTGCTATACCGTTCCTCTGAATTTTCCAAATTCACTAACTTACTGATTCTCATTCTTTTACTGTCAGTTTTGATCACTCGCACCACCACCAACCACAAATTCTAAAAACAATCAGCTGCAACGAGCCCTAAAACTAAACTTAAAACACCTATACCCCAGAAAATCAATTACAATCACCTTATCTCGTAAAAGAAACGAATCAAGCATTTGACGCATCTAAGTAGAAGCCACTCGACACTTATTCTTAACAAAATACAGCATAATAGTCACTCTCACTGACACATCAATTTGCATTAAAATAAAAATTGCTCAAACCACTATATGTACCTGCTATACTTATCATAGCACTTATTTAACGCAAAAATTCACACAAATCTATCACTTGTCCACCAATTAGTCTAATCTTCATTAGCGAGAGCATACTTGTCACACTAATATATAAACTATATTATTAAAAATTGATCTATCGCTTCAAATCTTGAATATTCAAACTCTTAAATAACTATTTTTAATAAATAATAGTAGTCTTCCACAATATTTCCTCCTATCACTACATCATTGGTCGATTCAGGAGGGGTCTTGGAAAATTTCTAATTAAGGCTCCACACTTGCCGCCACAACAAATCTCCACACCGAAGTATAGTTTCCTGTAATATACAAATAAATCCCTCAAATACTTATTACATCAACCAACAAAAAGTCATAAAAACAATTTCTTTTCCAACCTTTCAAGGGATCTACGCCCGAGAGCACAATCCGAACTTGAGCACAATGGCTATAGTGGGGGTAAACTGGGGGGAGGGGATAGCGCGCTCGGCCGCGGCTAGCCTGCCGCGATGAGCTATAGTCTTTCTCGCTAGAGATTTTCGTGTATAGTGAGAGTACCTACAACGTACCTATATTACCGACCGAACACTATAGGTAGATGCGACAGTATTATATTAATTGCAGCCCCAGAAAATATTGTCGTGGATATTGGATATGTGTTAATAGTATAATATGCAACGCGTATAGAAAGAGTTTATTTACACCACGAAAGATTACGGCAAGGATTATGTGCAACTGTTTATGTAAAGTAAGGCGGATCGTATATTCAATGAAATGATTGTCATAAGGACTTCTTATCGTAAATTAATTAAACTATTTTCATAATTTGCACTAAATTTCTTTTACAACTAAACAAAGTGCTTTATTTAAATATTAATTATTATTTATTTTCACGTGTTAATCGTTTATTCCACTTCTCCACTTCGAACCTCTAGAAAGCGAGGTATTTTTTTGTTTAGCAAATAAAATGCTTTTAAAAAGCAGGGCAACGACAGCCGATCGGTCGGTTTCTCAGTCTCTCGGCAGCAAGACTAGGTACGCTCTTCTTTGTCATTGCATTAAGCTGATTTATTTTTAAACTAGTCTTAGTATGTGTTTAGCGTCGTGCGTCGTCTTATTATTGTGTTTAACAATTTGTGTAGGGTTTATTTTTCAGCCGAGTACAGTAAGTATAATTGATTTTCAATTTTCATGCTTTAATCGTTTATTCCACTTCCCACTGTCAAATTCAGTAACTTTTTGTTTAAAACAAGCATTGCTGTGCAGCTGCGCAACGAGACCCGGTAGCCGTTTTCTCAACCTCTCAGCATATCAAAACTGGATATGCTCTTCGTCATTGCACCAAACTGCTCTTTTTAAACCCATACTATGGAGAGTAATACATGATATGCTTGATTACTGAACTGCTTAATTAATTCGCATTGCGTTCAAGTATAAATCAGGTTTGTCCAAAATGTCCACCGCCTTTTCGTCACAAATAATTATGGTGTCGGCTCGATGCTGTGCGCTCTTCGTAAAATCGTATGCACGGTCTCGCTACCTCGCAAAACTTAATTGATCACCGTATACTCTCTGCGAATAGTTTTCGTTGGTTTTCGCAGCCGTATGTATCACATTATTTTATTTTGATAATTTGTGCGGGGCTCAGTTTTCAGCTGAATACAGTAGCTACATTTAATTTTTAATTTTTATATTTTAATCGATTATTCCGCTTCTCAACTCCTAAATTCAGTAATTTTATTTTAGAAAGCAAAACGCTATTACAAAGCTAACAGACGAGATTCGATCAGTCGTTTACTCAGTGTCTCGGCAGCAAGTCTGGGTACGCTCTTCGTCATTGCACCAAGCTGCTCTTTTTAAACTCATACTATGGAAAGTAATACACGATATGCTTGATTATTAAAATGCTTAATTCACATTGCGATCAAGTATAAATCAGATTTGTCTAAAATATCCGCCGCCTTTTCGTCGCAAATAATTATGGTGTCGGCTCGGTGCTGTGCGCTTTTCGAAAAATTGTGTGCACGGCCTCGCATCCTCGCAAAAGTATATGATCACAGTACGCTCTCTGCGAATAGTCTTCGTTGGTGTTCACCGCCGTATGTATCGCATTATTTTATTTTTATAATGTGTACGGGGTTCATTTTTTAGCTGAACACCATACCGAAATTCTTTATTAAATTTTTATATTTTAATCGTTTGGTTAAAGTTAATTGAGCACCGTATACTCTCTGCGAATAGTTTTCGTTGGTTTTCGCCGCCGTATGTATCGCATTATTTTATTTTGATAATTTGTGCGGGGCTCAGTTTTCAGCTGAATACAGTAGCTACATTTAATTTTTAATTTTTATATTTTAATTGATTATTCCGCTTTACAACTTCTAAATTCAGTAATTTTATTTTAGAAAGCAAAACGCTATTACAAAGCTAACAGACGAGATTCGATCAGTCGTTTACTCAGTCTCTCGGCAGCAAGTCTGGGTACGCTTTTCGTCATTGCACGAAGCTGCTCTTTTTAAATCCATACTATAGAGAGTAATATATGATATCCTTGATTATTGAAATGCTTAATTCGCATTACGTTTAACTGTATATCAAGTTTTTCTAAAATGTCCGCTGCCTATTCGTCGCAAGCAATTATGGCGTCGGCTCGGTGCTGTGCGCTTTTCGTAAAATTGTATGTACGGCCTCGCTTCCTCGCAAAAGTATATGATCACCGTACGCTCTCTGCGAATAGTCTTCGTTGGTGTTCACCGCCGTATGTATCGCATTATTTTATTTTGATAATGTGTACGGGGCTCATTTTCCATCTGAATACAGTACCTACATTTAATTTTTAATTTTTATATTTTTATCGTTTTACCGCTTCTCAACTCCTAAATTCAGTAATTTTATTTTAGAAAGCAAAACGCCATTACAAAGCTAACAGACGAGATTCGATCAGTCGTTTACTCAGTGTCTCGGCAGCAAGTCTGGGTACGCTCTTCGTCATTACACCAAGCTGCTCTTTTTAAACTCATACTATGGAGAGTAATACACGATATGCTTGATTATTGAAATGCTTAATTCACATTGCGTTCAAGTATAAATCAGATTTGTCTAAAATATCCGCCGCGTTTTCGTAGCAAATAATTATGGTGTCGGCTCGGTGCTGTGCGCTTTTCGTAAAATTGTATGCACGGCCTCGCTTCCTCGCAAAAGTATATGATCACAGTACGCTCTCTGCGAATAGTCTTCGTTGGTGTTCACCGCCGTATGTATCGCATTATTTTATTTTTATAATGTGTACGGGGCTCATTTTTCAGCTGAACACAGTACCGAAAATCTTTTTTAAATTTGTATATTTGAATCGTTTAGTTAAAGTTAATTGAGCACCGTATACTCTCTGCGAATAGTATTCGTTGGTTTTCGCCGCCGTATGTATCGCATTATTTTATTTTGATAATTTGTGCGGGGCTCAGTTTTCAGCTGAATACAGTAGCTACATTTAATTTTTAATTTTTATATTTTAATCGATTATTCCGCTTCTCAACTCCTAAATTCAGTAATTTTATTTTAGAAAGCAAATAGTCTTCTTTGGATTGAAGCGGTGTAAGTTTCACAATTCTATTTTGATAATTTTTACAGGTCTGATTGTTCAGGTAAGTACAGTACTTAGAAATAATTTTTAATTTTATACTTTAATCATTTATTCTGCTTCTCCACTGAGAAATTTAATATTTTTTTGAGAAAATAAAACGACGTCTAATGCTGTCCATCGAGAGTCGTTGAGTCGTTTACTCAGTCTCTCAGCAGCAAGAGTGGGTACGTCTTAGTTATTGCACGAAGCTGATGTTTAAACCTAATTTAATTTTAATTTTAAATTAATTCACCCTGCGTTCATTTGTTACATAAGTGTGAATAAGCTTTGTATAAAATCGCTGCCGAGCGTTCGTTGCAAATCATTTTTGTGTCTATTCATCGGTGGGCGCTCTTCGCAAAAGTTTATTAATGGCCGCATATTTCTTGCAAATATTTATTAGTCATCGAATGCTCTTCGAAAGTAGGCTTAGTGTATCTTTGGCGCTATGCGTATTATTATTCTATTTTTACAATTTTTACAGGACTGTTTTTTAGCTGAGTGCATAGTACTTAGAATTAATTTTTAATTTTTATGCTTGATTGGTTTACTCCCCCTTTCCACTGTCAAATTTAATAATTTTGTTATTTGAAAAAAAGCATTGCTGTACAGTTGAGCAACGAGACTCGATCAGCCGTTTTCTAAGCCTCTTGATATCAAAACTATTGGTACGCTCTTCGTCATTGAACCAAGCTGCTCTGTTTATACCTATAGCAAGGAAAGATAATGTATCGTATAATCGACTGCTGAACTGCTTAATTCACTCTGCGTTCTTTTTTTATATAAATAAATTTTGTGTGAAATTGCCATCACCTGTTCGTTGCAAATAATGATGGTGTCTATTCGGTGCCATGCGCTCTGCGCAAAACTGTATACACGACGGAACGTTTTCAGTAAAAGTCTATTAGTCACAGAGTGCTTTAAATTTGATCCGGAAAGCAATTATTTATCCGATTCTCTGACTTTAATACTCGTAAAGTATTTTGTTTTATTATACGTCAAACTTTTTCTCGTTGATATTTGATAGTCAGTTATTTGACTTAGTGTATGTTTTTTTATTATGAAATTAAATAATTACGATGTTTTATCACACATGAAATGCCAACGATATGATAAGTGCTTTACGATGCATTGGACTTTTTGACTTTCTATTGAAATTTGTTACTACTCTAATTCAGGTCATGTTTCGTGCGTCAAAATATATTATTTTAATTAACAGAAATTATGGAAATGAACAAAATATGTACAGTAGCGCAATTCTTCCAAGAAGCATCAACACCGCCGAAGCGCTACTCAACTACGCCGAAGTACTACTCCTATTCGGCTCACATTTCGCGCGCTGAAATACTATTTTCATTGACAGACACTATGGAAATACATACGATATATACAGTAGCGCAATTTTCCCAAGAAGCATCAATACCCCCCGCCGAAGCGCAGCGGGGGACGTATGACTTGTGCAAAAGCTGTCCTCTGCGGTCACGTGGGGCCTCACTCCCCCTCTATAGCATCATCTCCGTTATGGCGCTGTAGGTACGAAACCCCGTAGTGTCGTGTGCACCGCCCAATTTCTCATCAGTACTCTGTCTCGGCTCTAAGCGCGTTGCATTGTCCACAAATGTGCGAGTAATATTTTGATATTTATCGTTTGTTAAACTGTTTAATGTGCTCTTGTGCGTATACATAGTGTGTAGAGGTGTAATAGAATAGCATAAGCTGTAGCATAGTGTATAGATAGTATAGTTTAGGCCAGTGTTTGTTCCGAGCGTGTACATAGTTAAAGTTGAGATAGTTTATTAGTTTATAACGTTAATCTAGTATAGTGTAGGTATATAATACTGTATTATAGAGTATAGAGCGTGCATAGATAGGATTAGTTAGTTTAGGTACAATCGCGTGTACAGAACGAAATATAACCTGTAAGCATAAGTGCGTAGGATAAGTGTATATATAGAACAATAGAATTTTTTCACAGTTAAGTTCAAGTATATGTAGTTAGTAGTTTATAACGTTAATATAGCATAGAGCATAGGTGCATAATAGTATAGTATTTTGTTGTAGAGTAAGGTGTGTATATAGATAGGATTAGATAGCAGTAGTAAGTGCACATAGTATATCAACGCGCATACTAGAATAAAATCTACAAAACAGTTGTAGCAGTTACTTGCAAAATGGATACTACTAACAAGGAATCAGGTAAGTCATACTTCTTATTATAAGTAGAATGTTATATTATCGCCCCGTACGAAGACTAGTATAGTTCAGATCCGGAAAGAAAAATGGCACGGCTGTTAGCCCCCGCGAAAACTGGCAGATCACGCTCTCTCCGCAAAAACTGACACAGCCTATGCTTTCTCCGCGAAAAATAACACAGCTCACGCTCTCCCCGCGAAAACGGACATAGATCACACTCAGCCTGCGAAAGCTGGCAAAACTCGGATGCTCCCCGCGAAGAACTGGCATAACTCAATTCTTCGCGGGGAGCATCCGATCTTTGCCAGTTTTCGTGGGGACAATCCGAGCTGTTTAACTTTTCATGGGGAGCATCTGAGCTGTGCCAGTTTTCATTCTGGATCTCAGCTGTGTCAGTCTTCGTACGAAGCGACGATATAATTGATCTGCATCTTTACTACTCTACGTATTGTGTCAACGTTGTACCAGACTACGCGCAAAAATATATTGAGTGTGCATGAAAGAATTTCGGTGAAAAAATGAATTCAACTTTTTATATAATATATGAGAATTCTCGCATTATTATGATGAGGCTTCAAAAACCCATGGAAGATAGTAGCTTTCTCCATATACTTATTATTCTTTTTTTCCGTCATAACAAAAAACATTCGTATATAACTCACTTTTATAACACTGGGTGGAATAAATCCGCATTTATGCCACGGCTGTCGGTGGAATAGGTAGTCCATTCTGGCACCGTGCATATCACACTCGTTACGCTCGTGCACTAACTTCACGGTACCTAAATGGACTGCTAATTCCACGGATAGCCGTGGCAGCGAATTTATTCTAATCAGTGCTATAAAATACCATACAATACACGTGTAATAAGTCGTTCTTCAGGGCACGACTCTAACCACACTCGCTACGTTCGTGCGCTTATACACGTCGTGCCGTAAAGTACGACTTATTCCACTTATTTCCATTCATTTTATTTCGAAAATCGCTGATAATATTTTAAGTAGTAATGCATTTTAATGGTGAAGTTTATATAGTTATGCAATGGAATATTTCAAGTTATAAGTGACAATAATTATTTTTTAAGAAAATCCAGAGCTTGAGCAGACGGAGGAAAACGAAAAGAAAAAGTCGGGTAACCCAAAAGGGAGGAAAGGTGGCAGAAAGGCTGTTGTTTACTTTCACGAAAATTACGCTTACAAAATCAGTAGCCGCGGAAAGGGAACAGAATCAGCAACCATGTGAGTAATTATTAATAATAATTTTAAGTAAATAATTTTATTGATACGGTTATGAGTACAACTAATGAATATCTAAAATTTTTTCATTTCCTTTATATTCATACTTTTTGTTATAAAACAGAAATAATAGATTATAATTTAATTTTTGTTCATCAGTTGTATTTTGATAACTATATGTACAATTATATTAAAATTGTATCTCACATTATAAATTAATATTGAATAAATTTTGTTAAAAGCAAATAAAGGAACGAAAAAAGTTCGAATTTGAGGATCTAAATATATATTCGGTAAGAAAAGTCTGTGATAATGGTGTGCTATATATTTTGCTTTTTTAATTATTTACTTAATGTGTGTGGCTTACATTAAAACTTTTACCCATTTAATCTGTGTGCTTACATTATTATATGTACTTGATACATCTGTGTGGCTTACATTATAATTTTTACTTGCTTAATATTTACTAATAAAACATTTGCCGATTGATTATCAATATTTAGAGTTATAATTTAGTTCAAAATCTCAATGCTTATATATTAAAAAAGGACGGATACATTTATATTTTTCACTTAAATCTTTAATTTCAATGTTTACTTTCCGGAAAATGTTACTGCTATACTTAGATATCAAATGGTAATGATTATTGGTATTATATAATATTTATCATATTTTTCGCGCAATATTTTTATAAAAATGAGATATTTTTGTACAAGAATACACTTGTGCAATTTTATTTTTTATCAACGTGATTAAAGTAATGTCACTTAATTATATTTTTGTGGATGAAATAAAAAAATCGTCATAGTTTTGAATATACTTTTGACCATTTTTAGTTTTACTTCTAAATGAGTGCACTATTGTACTTTACAAAGTTACACGTAAAAAAGTTGCTTTCAATAAAATAAAACGGTATTCGATAAATATAAAACGGTATTTAAGGATGTACTCAGGTCAATGCGTACCCCCGCTACCATAAAGGATTATTTAAATTGCATACCTTCTATATATAAAACCTTCTATAGCATAATTTCTATTCTATAATATTTCGATATTAACATGCTCATTTTACTTTTCTTTATATATATATATATGAGTGGTTCTCTGACAAATCGAGCGGTCGATTTTTTGACCCTATCGAAAAAAATTTTTAAAATGTTCCTAAGAGACACATGAGTATCCCTGAATTTTTTCAGATTTTTTGCATCAAGTATCTTCGAGTTACAGAGGGTCAAAGTTGATGAAATCACGTTTTTTTGCTTTTTCTGGCTACTTTCATTAATTTGTAGATCCTCAGGGAAGCATTTTTCACTATAGAGATATATAACATTTTTTTCTGCAAATTTTCTAAACTATTAAAAAAAAATATTTTTGATGTCGTATATATATGTTTTAAGAAAGTTATAAGTCATTTAAGTCTTAAAATCAAGTTTTAGGAAAGTTCGATCATCCGGATCATAACCAAAAAATTCATGAAGATACCTTATTTCAATTCAAAAAAGTCTGCGAAAGACCCAGAATGTCAGAGGCCTTGGTTTCTCTGTAAAAAATCATTATATCCGTTCATATATGAAAAAAATTTAGTTTTATTGCTATATCGAAGAATTTAACCAATTTTATCAATTACGTAAATTTTTTTATAATAATTTCAGTCATTAAAAAAATGATAAGGTTAGTGAAATGCTTCGATATAGCATTAAAACTAAATTTTTTCATATATGAACGGATATAATGATTTTTTACAGAGAAACCAAGGCCTCTGACATTCTGGGTCTTTCGCAAACTTTTTTGAATTGAAATAAGGTATCTTCATGAATTTTTTGGTTATGATCCGGATGATCGAACTTTCCTAAAACTTGATTTTAAGACTTAAATGACTTATAACTTTCTTAAAACATATATATACGACATCAAAAATATTTTTTTTGAATAGTTTAGAAAATTTGCAGAAAAAAATGTTATATATCTCTATAGTGAAAAATGCTTCCCTGAGGATCTACAAATTAATGAAAGTAGCCAGAAAAAGCAAAAAAACGTCATTTCATCAACTTTGACCCTCTGTAACTCGAAGATACTTGATGAAAAAAATCTGAAAAAATTCAGGGATACTCATGTGTCTCTTAGGAACATTTTAAAAATTTTTTTCGATAGGGTCAAAAAATCGACCGCTCGATTTGTCAGAGAACCACCCATATATATATCAAACGCTAACCCTCTTTATGTATGATCTATTTCAATAGTTTATTTTTCATAATTGAAATCGAAAATGTGTGAAAATTTAATTACTTGCATGATGCTTTATAAGTAATAAATATGTAGAAAGATTTATTTTATAAAGATTTAATTTGCTGTATTTGAAGTAAATTTTCCTATTTTCAGATATTTAATGTGCACACACAAAAATCCTGATGGGACGAAGTGCAAAGCAAGAGCAATATTTAAAGATGGAAGCTATAATACTTTTCAAACGAAACACACCTGTAATGGCGATCATATGAGCCAGCAAAAAAAGGAGTTTGATGAGTATTTGCGTGCTCTTGCAGAGACAGGCTTAGGAACGCCATCAGAGTGCCACGCAAAGGCAGTCTCAAAGTAAATATAAATACTATACTAAATATCTATATAAATCTATTAAGATTTTTTTTAAATTAATTTAGAATCATAATTAATCACATTTATCTTGTTTACAGATATCCTGATGTTGGAGCACTACAGCCGTACAATTTATCAATGGCAAGGAAAATCCAAAAATGGAGAAAAGCTGTAGACATTGGAAGTATAAAGCAAACAGCTGTAATGACGATTACAGAATTAACAGATTTTGAAACATATTTGACAAAAAATAAGCATACGTTAGATTACAACATCAAGTACTTAGCTGAAACACAGAATCACGAGCTTAAATATAGTATAATAACAGCCGGTGAGCGCCAACATATGGTCATCTACGATCAACGATTTGCTGACCTTATGCAAGACACACGTCGGTGGTGCGTTGACGCTACGTTTTCGGCCAGGCCGAAGATAAAAAAAGTAACACAGTTACTAACAATAATGTGTGAAAAATTTGGGCACGTAAGTGTTATTAGTTAATTCAAATAAATAATATATAATAATAAAATAATGAGCTGATTAAAAAAAAATTATCATTATAGGGATTCCCAACTTTTTGGGTTTTGATGAGCGGAAAAAGGACCGAAGACTATGTCGCTGTCCTAAAATATATATCAAGTCAAAATAAAGACATGATACCGACATGGTTCATGTCCGATTATGAAACCGGAATGAGGATGTCAGCGAAAGACGTATATGAAAATATAGTAATATCTGGATGCTTTTTCCATTATACGCAAGTATGTTCAAATTTAAATAAAGTTATAATACTAGTATATAATGCAAGTATTCTTATTAATCATTAAAATATTTAATATTTTCACAGGCGTTATTTAAGAATGCCGTACAGAAAGGTGCTGCGGTTAAAAAAAATAAGCAAGAAAACGGGGAGAAACATCAGTTTTTATTATATTTTATGTATTTGGCAAACTTGCCTCCAGCAAACATACCAGATTGCTGCGAATATACCATTAAAAGTTGCAGACAAGAGCACGGAACCTATTTTGATAGTTTCATAGATTATTATAAAAAGGAGTGGATACTTAAAGTAAAGCCGGAAGGCTTCAGTGTATACAGATTGGAGCACAGAACCAACAATGTGATAGAATCGTACCACCGCATGCTAAAGCAATTTTTGGGCACAAGGCCAAGTGCACAAATTTTTATAAGTATGTTTCTATAAAATATTACATAATTAAAATTAAATTTTGATCATAAGAACATCTGTTTATTTGAATATAAATTGAATTTCAGAAAAACTAAAAGAGCTGCTCATAAAATACAGAACGAATCTGAAATCTCTCGAAAGAGATTTAGTAATTAATTGCACAAAGCAAAACCAAAATAAAATTAAATTGGACTCATATTGGAGTAAATTGGAAGAAGGAATATTAACTCCTAATGAATTCGTAATACGGACAGCAAATCTAATCGAAGATAATTTTGAAGCTAGTTTTTCCTTTGACGAAACATCCGAAGAAAACGGCATTGAGGCAGAAAGTTCAATGGTTCAATCAGTTGAAGCAGGAGCTTCATTTTATGACGATGAAGAGATGTTTGAGGCTGGCCCCTCAAACATCACTCAAGAACATAAAATTGATGATGTAGACTACGAAATAGTCAAAGGCGATGACAACGAGTTATTGGATGAAGACGATGGCGAAAGCATTAAGACAATAAAAATTAGAATTATAAGAAAAAACACGTAAATGTTATGTTTTATATATATTTGTTGAATATTAATTTTTTTATTAAATCTTAATTTTTGAAAACAAAACGGTAGTTTTTATTTATTAAAATTTAGTTTCAAAGTACATGAGTCGCGAATTACCTATGCACTACAAATCTTAAGCACATATAGATTATTTGCGACGAAACCTTGGTGTATGAGGTTTCAAAAGATGAGTTTCGAGCAATGATAAAGAGCGTACCCAGTCTCCTGCCGACTTCTGCAAAGAGTGCCCGGCGCCGAATAGACACAGTAATTATTTGCAACGAACACTCGCCAGCGATTTTTACAAGGCTTATATTTATTTACTTATTTATACTTATATAAAAATGAATGCAGAGCGAATTAATCTTGAATTAACATTAAATTAGGTTTAAAAACATCAGCTTCGTGCAATGACGAAGCCCGTAAACAATGTTGCTGCTGAAAGACTGAGTAAACGAATCATCGACTCTCGTTGATCAGCTTTTCAAAGGCGTTTCGTTCTCTAAAAAAAGAAATTATTACATTTCACAGTAGAGAAGCGGAATAAACCATTAAAGAATAAAAATTAAAAATTGATTATAAGTACTGTACTCGCTTCAAAATTGATCATGTACAAATTGTCAAAATAGAATTATGCGATGTACTGTACCGAAAGTCAACGAAAACTATTCGCGAAGAGCGTTCCGTGACTATAATAAACTTTTGTAACAAAAGCGCGGGCGTATGAAGCGCAGACGTACATTGCTTTATAAATAAAATTACTGAATTTAGAAGTTGTGAAGCGGAATAACGATTAAAATATAAAAATTAAAAATTAAATGTAGCTACTGTAGTCAGTTGAAAACTAAGCCCCGCACAAATTATCAAAATAAAATAATGCAATACATACGGCGGCGAAAAACAACGAAAACTATTCGCAGAGAGTATACGGTGCTCAATTAACTTTAACTAAACGATTAAAATATAAAAATTTAAAAAAGAATATAGGTACGATGTTCAGCTGAAAAATGAGCCCCGTAAACATTATCAAAATAAAATAATGCGTTACATACGGCGGTGAACACCAACAAAGACTATTCGCAGAGAGCGTACTGTGATCATATACCTTTGCGAGGAAGCGAGGCCGTGCATACAATTTTACGAAAATCGCACAGCACCGAGCCGACACCATAATTATTTACGACGAAAAGGCGGCGGATATTTTAGACAAATCTGATTTATACATGAACGCAATGTGAATTAAGCATTTCAATAATCAAGCATATCGTGTATTACTCTCCATAGTATGAGTTTAAAAAGAGCAGCTTGGTGCAATGACGAAGAGCGTATGCAGTCTTGCTGCCGAGAGACTGAGTAAACGACTGATCGAATCTCGTCTGTTAGCTTTGTAATAGCGTTTTGCTTTCTAAAATAAAATTACTGAATTTAGGAGTTGAAAAGCGGAATAATCGATTAAAATATAAAAATTAAAAATTAAATGTAGCTACTGTATTCAGTTGAAAACTGAGCCCCGCACAAATTATCAAAATAAAATAATGCGATACATACGGCGGCGAAAACCAACGAAAACTATTCGCAGAGAGTATACGGTGCTCAATTAACTTTAACTAAACGATTAAAATATACAAATTTAAAAAAGTTTTTCGGTACTGTGTTCAGCTGAAAAATGAGCCCCGTACAAATTATCAAAATAAAATAATTCGATACATACGGCGGCGGAAACCAACGAAGATTATTCGCAGAGAGCGTACTGTGATCATATACTTTTGCGAGGAAGCGAGGCCGTGCATACAATTTTACGAAAAGCGCACAGCACCGAGCCGACACCATAATTATTTGCTACGAAAACGCGGCGGATATTTTAGACAAATCTGATTTATACTTGAACGCAATGTGAATTAAGCATTTCAATAATCAAGCATATCGTGTATTACTCTCCATAGTATGAGTTTAAAAAGAGCAGCTTGGTGCAATGACGAAGAGCGTATGCAGTCTTGCTGCCGAGAGACTGAGTAAACGACTGATCGAATCTCGTCTGTTAGCTTTGTAATAGCGTTTTGCTTTCTAAAATAAAATTACTGAATTTAGGAGTTGAAAAGCGGAATAATCGATTAAAATATAAAAATTAAAAATTAAATGTAGCTACTGTATTCAGCTGAAAACTGAGCCCCGCACAAATTATCAAAATAAAATAATGCGATACATACGGCGGCGAAAACCAACGAAAACTATTCGCAGAGAGTATACGGTGCTCAATTAACTTTAACTAAACGATTAAAATATACAAATTTAAAAAAGATTTTCGGTACTGTGTTCAGCTGAAAAATGAGCCCCGTACACATTATAAAAATAAAATAATGCGATACATACGGCGGTGAACACCAACGAAGACTATTCGCAGAGAGCGTACTGTGATCATATACTTTTGCGAGGAAGCGAGGCCGTGCATACAATTTTACGAAAAGCGCACAGCACCGAGCCGACACCATAATTATTTGCGACGAAAAGGCGGCGGATATTTTAGACAAATCTGATTTATACTTGATCGCAATGTGAATTAAGCATTTCAATAATCAAGCATATCGTATATTACACTCCATAGTATGAGTTTAAAAAGAGCAGCTTGGTCCAATGACGAAGAGCGTACCCAGACTTGCTCCCGAGAGACTGAGTAAACGACTGATCGAATCTCGTCTGTTAGCTTTGTAATAGCGTTTTGCTTTCTAAAATAAAATTACTGAATTTAGAAGTTGTGAAGCGGAATAATCAATTAAAATATAAAAATTAAAAATTAAATGTAGCTACTGTATTCAGTTGAGAACTGAGCCCCGCACAAATTATCAAAATAAAATAATGCGATACATACGGCGGCGAAAACCAACGAAAACTATTCGCAGAGAGTATACGGTGCTCAATTAACTTTAACTAAACGATTAAAATATACAAATTTAAAAAAGTTTTTCGGTACTGTGTTCAGCTGAAAAATGAGCCCCGTACAAATTATCAAAATAAAATAATTCGATACATACGGCGGCGGAAACCAACGAAGACTATTCGCAGAGAGCGTACTGTGATCATATACTTTTGCGAGGAAGCGAGGCCGTGCATACAATTTTACGAAAAGCGCACAGCACCGAGCCGACACCATAATTATTTGCTACGAAAACGCGGCGGATATTTTAGACAAATCTGATTTATACTTGAACGCAATGTGAATTAAGCATTTCAATAATCAAGCATATCGTGTATTACTCTCCATAGTATGAGTTTAAAAAGAGCAGCTTGGTGCAATGACGAAGAGCGTATGCAGTCTTGCTGCCGAGAGACTGAGTAAACGACTGATCGAATCTCGTCTGTTAGCTTTGTAATAGCGTTTTGCTTTCTAAAATAAAATTACTGAATTTAGGAGTTGAAAAGCGGAATAATCGATTAAAATATAAAAATTAAAAATTAAATGTAGCTACTGTATTCAGCTGAAAACTGAGCCCCGCACAAATTATCAAAATAAAATAATGCGATACATACGGCGGCGAAAACCAACGAAAACTATTCGCAGAGAGTATACGGTGCTCAATTAACTTTAACTAAACGATTAAAATATACAAATTTAAAAAAGATTTTCGGTACTGTGTTCAGCTGAAAAATGAGCCCCGTACACATTATAAAAATAAAATAATGCGATACATACGGCGGCGGAAACCAACGAAAACTATTCGCAGAGAGCATACAGAGATCAATTGAATTTTGCGAGGAAGCAAGACCGTGCATACAATTTTACGAAGAGCGCACAGCACCGAGCCGACACCATAATTATTTGCGACGAAAAGGCGGCGGATATTTTAGACAAATCTGATTTATACTTGATCGCAATGTGAATTAAGCATTTCAATAATCAAGCATATCGTATATTACACTCCATAGTATGAGTTTAAAAAGAGCAGCTTGGTCCAATGACGAAGAGCGTACCCAGACTTGCTCCCGAGAGACTGAGTAAACGACTGATCGAATCTCGTCTGTTAGCTTTGTAATAGCGTTTTGCTTTCTAAAATAAAATTACTGAATTTAGAAGTTGTGAAGCGGAATAATCAATTAAAATATAAAAATTAAAAATTAAATGTAGCTACTGTATTCAGTTGAGAACTAAGCCCCGCACAAATTATCAAAATAAAATAATGCGATACATACGGCGGCGAAAACCAACGAAAACTATTCGCAGAGAGTATACGGTGCTCAATTAACTTTAACTAAACGATTAAAATATACAAATTTAAAAAAGTTTTTCGGTACTGTGTTCAGCTGAAAAATGAGCCCCGTACAAATTATCAAAATAAAATAATTCGATACATACGGCGGCGGAAACCAACGAAAACTATTCGCAGAGAGCATACAGAGATCAATTGAATTTTGCGAGGAAGCAAGACCGTGCATACAATTTTTACGAAGAGCGCACAGCACCGAGCCGACACCATAATTATTTGCGACGAAAAGGCGGCGGATATTTTAGACAAATCTGATTTATACTTGATCGCAATGTGAATTAAGCATTTCAATAATCAAGCATATCGTGTATTACACTCCATAGTATGAGTTTAAAAAGAGCAGCTTGGTGCAATGACGAAGAGCGTACCCAGACTTGCTGCCGAGAGACTGAGTAAACGACTGATCGAATCTCGTCTGTTAGCTTTGTAATAGCGTTTTGCTTTCTAAAATAAAATTACTGAATTTAGAAGTTGTGAAGCGGGATAATCAATTAAAATATAAAAATTAAAAATTAAATGTAGCTACTGTATTCAGTTGAGAACTGAGCCCCGCACATATTATCAAAATAAAATAATGCGATACATACGGCGGCGAAAACCAACGAAACCTATTCGCAGAGAGTATACGGTGCTCAATTAACTTTAACTAAACGATTAAAATATAAAAATTTAAAAAAGAATTTCGGTATGGTGTTCAGCTGAAAAATGAGCCCCGTACATATTATAAAAATAAAATAATGCGATACATACGGCGGCGGAAACCAACGAAAACTATTCGCAGAGAGCATACAGAGATCAATTGAATTTTGCGAGGATGCGAGGCCGTGCACACAATTTTACGAAAAGCGCACAGCACCGAGCCGACACCATAATTATTTGCGACGAAAAGGCGGCGGATATTTTAGACAAATCTGATTTATACTTGATCGCAATGTGAATTAAGCATTTCAATAATCAAGCATATCGTGTATTACTTTCCATAGTATGAGTTTAAAAAGAGCAGCTTGGTGCAATGACGAAGAGCGTACCCAGACTTGCTGCCGAGACACTGAGTAAACGACTGATCGAATCTCGTCTGTTAGCTTTGTAATAGCGTTTTGCTTTCTAAAATAAAATTACTGAATTTAGGAGTTGAGAAGCGGAATAATCGATTAAAATATAAAAATTAAAAATTAAATGTAGCTACTGTATTCAGCTGAAAACTGAGCCCCGCACAAATTATCAAAATAAAATAATGTGATACATACGGCGGCGAAAACCAACGAAAACTATTCGCAGAGAGTATACGGTGATCAATTAAGTTTTGCGAGGAAGCGAGACCGTGCATACGATTTTACGAAGAGCGCACAGCACCGAGCCGACACCATAATTATTTGTGACGAAAAGGCGGCGGACATTTTGGACAAACCTGATTTATACTTGAACGCAATGCGAATTAATTAAGCAGTTCAGTAATCAAGCATATCATGTATTACTCTCCATAGTATGGGTTTAAAAAGAGCAGTTTGGTGCAATGACGAAGAGCATATCCAGTTTTGATATGCTGAGAGGTTGAGAAAACGGCTACCGGGTCTCGTTGCGCAGCTGCACAGCAATGCTTGTTTTAAACAAAAAGTTACTGAATTTGACAGTGGGAAGTGGAATAAACGGTTAAAGCATGAAAATTGAAAATCAATTATACTTACTGTACTCGGCTGAAAAATAAACCCTACACAAATTGTTAAACACAATAATAAGACGACGCACGACGCTAAACACATACTAAGACTAGTTTAAAAATAAATCAGCTTAATGCAATGACAAAGAAGAGCGTACCTAGTCTTGCTGCCGAGAGACTGAGAAACCGACCGATCGGCTGTCGTTGCCCGGCTTTTTAAAAGCATTTTATTTGCTAAACAAAAAAATACCTCGCTTTCTAGAGGTTCGAAGTGGAGAAGTGGAATAAACGATTAACACGTGAAAATAAATAATAATTAATATTTAAATAAAGCACTTTGTTTAGTTGTAAAAGAAATTTAGTGCAAATTATGAAAATAGTTTAATTAATTTACGATAAGAAGTCCTTATGACATTCATTTCATTGAATATACGATCCGCCTTACTTTACATAAACAGTTGCACAAAATCCGTGCCGTAATCTTTCGTGGTGTAAATAAACTCTTTCTATACGCGTTGCATATTATACTATTAACACATATCCAATATCCACGACAATATTTTCTGGGGCTGCAATTAATATAATACTGTCGCATCTACCTATAGTGTTCGGTCGGTAATATAGGTACGTTGTAGGTACTCTCACTATACACGAAAATCTCTAGCGAGAAAGACTATAGCTCATCGCGGCAGGCTAGCCGCGGCCGAGCGCGCTATCCCCTCCCCCCAGTTTACCCCCACTATAGCCATTGTGCTCAAGTTCTGATTGTGCTCTCGGGCGTAGTGTCCTTTCAAGCTTACCTGTCCATAACCAACCACATAGTCTCCTGTACAAAAACTCAGCATTATCTAAAAAAAGAAGCATACAAATTCTCACAAAGCAAAAATCCTTAAAAATTGTAAAATTATATTTAACTAAAATACGTATCTGATAATCACCAGTGTCCTTGTCAGCATCTGAAAATACTTCTTCTCCAACAACGTATAACCTCTCACTATCTGTAGCAGAATAGTATACATTCACATAAGGGCATTAACACGGTCCTCTGTCTACTTATATACGTTTCGAAACGGACCAGTGTTGGGGTTCGAGAGAGCCACCATGGGTGGCTTTTGATACTCATCGGCAATTTCAGACCGTCCAAGCGAGATCGATCTGGTACAGCTAGCTTCACGCAATACAAACTTGTCCAAGTGATGCTTGCGCTGTTGCGTACCACGTCCCGCTTATTTCTGGTTTTCAGCGCGTTAAATTTAAATTCAAATTTAATTTATATATAACCCTGTAAATAGCACATGAAATAAAATTTTTTTTTATATGGTAAATACACTATTAATATAGATGTACTTAGAGCTATCCGTGATTTGTTTACAGCGCGGGCCAATAGAATTATCACTTTTCGTTAACATGCATACACTATAGTATATGTAGCGCACGGCTCACATAGATTTTATAATTTTTTTAGCATAATTTAAATATAATCTAAGGGCTTTAAATTATAATTTTTGACAAAATTAGTGCTCAAAATTACAGAATAAAAATAATTAAATTTACTTACCATTCGTTGTAATTATAGTATTACGGGTTTATTTATCTCACTTATTCTAAAAATATATTATTTTATACAAATGTATTAATTGTATTTACCATATAAAAAAAAATTTTATTTCATGTGCTATTTACAGGGTTATATATAAATTAAATTTGAATTTAAATTTAACGTGCTGAAAATCAGAAATAAGCGGGACGTGGTACGCAACAGCGCAAGCATCACTTGGACAAGTTTCTATTGCGTGAAGCTAGCTGTACCAGATCGATCTCGCTTGGACGGTCTGAAATTGTCGATGAGTATCAAAAACCACCCATGGTGGCTCTCTCGAACCCCAACACTGAAACGGACCTACTCTAGGTCTTGGGACGGAACGAACCGTTCCGCGGACGGAATCAATATCACGCGCCCTACCGGACCGCAACGTTACTACGGAAGTAGTTTAATTCACAGTAATACGGAATTACGAACTTTTTCACACAAAGCTACAAATAAACTAATAA
Organism: Philotrypesis tridentata; assembly: GCA_018906965.1. Lineage (NCBI taxonomy): Eukaryota > Metazoa > Arthropoda > Insecta > Hymenoptera > Pteromalidae > Philotrypesis > Philotrypesis tridentata. The sequence goes on from JACCIB010000209.1 coordinate 40,923, forward strand.
ATCATCCCTATTAACAATAAAAATAATAATAAATATTTTTTTTAAGAGGAGAATTTACCTTTTCTTCTAGTGGTCGTGATTTTGGGAAGTGGAGTCATACAATCATTAAACGCAGCGAATTTAATCGACAAAGTTAAAATCCTGAAACAATGTGGGAAATAATTGCGTATCTTTGTGATTCACACGACGCTCAAAAAAACCAAATCGAGACGCTGGAAAAACGAGTGGACACCCTAATTAAAATCACGACAACATCATACAAACTATTTACAAACGAAATAAACGGCATAGACGAAATTACTCATTTAATCCACACACTTACAATAAATGACTCCAACTAATTAAAAATAAAAACGACTCAATCGATTACAGCTTAGTTAACCCAACCCTCCCCACTACTTCTTTCTCACCATATGAGCAATCGAGTCTTAAGATCTAAATCGCACGATCGTAAAAATCAAAAAGCAACCCCTCAAACCCCTGACCAGAAAAATTTTCCACCCCCTACTTCAACACCTTTACTAAAAAATCGTAAACTTTTCCTCAAAGCCGAACAATCCGACTCGAGTATAGATCGAACTTCGGACAACACAATTATAGAGGTATTACCTAAAACTGAATCACCAAATCACACCTTAACGGATAGCCTAAATTCAACTCTTCCTTGTCCAAGACCTACTCCACCGCAACTCTCCCCTATAACTAGCCCCAAAGCATCACCTAACAATAGCCTCATCGAGGAAACCGAAATGACGACTGCACCTGCAATATCCCTTAAAGACGCTTTGAAAATAGTCCCAGAGTTCGATGGACATAATATACCACTGAGCCACTTCCTAAAAGGCTGCGATGAGGCCAAAGAGATCATCGGAACCGCAGGGGAAGCAAATCTCGTGAAAGTAATTCGCTCCAAACTACAAGGCGAAGCCCGTCAAGCAATATCAGAAGAGTCATTTACCAGCATAGAAGCTCTTAAAAAGTACCTAAAGGATATCTACGTAGCATCTACCACTTCCCTCCAGCTAATGGGTTTGCTATCCAGAGAATACCAGAGGGACAACGAAAAAGTCTTAGCCTATGCAAACCGAATTCGAGAAATTGGTGCCAGAATTCTTGAAACGAAAAAAATCGAAGGAGAATGTTCCGAAGATTTTAAAACGGAAATCAATCAAGCAATAATCAGCAGTTTCAAAAAGGGACTACAACCTGAAATAGAACGGACTATGAAAACCGGTGCCACAGTGACTGACGTAGTAAAAGCCGCAATAAGTGCTGAAAGGGAACTGGAAACAAAACAAGACCTTCGTAACCCTAAGACCTCAGATGCAAAAATAAAACTAAATTACTGTCAAACTTGCAAAACCACAGATCACGATACTACTAATTGTAAAACAAGAAGCTGCACCTTCTGCCAGAGAATTGGTCACACTTCAGATCAATGTTATCAAAAGACAAATTTGCAAAACTCGTTGCAGTGCCAATTATGTGACCACATGGGTCATGCGGCAACTCACTGCAAGACATTTACATGCCAACTATGTAATCAAGTGGGCCACAAAGCTAACACGTGCAAACATAACGGCATACTTAACCCCACCTGTCAAATATGCCAACGTGTCGGACACACAGCCAGGCAGTGTAAATTAAGCAATAACACAGGTTGCACGTCCTGTAACACACCGGGCCATACCGCAAACACTTGTCCACAGAAACAACTAGAAGCCATCGAACTCAGGAAAACCTTGACATGCCAAATCTGCAACAAAACAGGTCACACTGCAGCAACATGTCGGCTCCGAATTAACACGACCGAGGCCACTGAAGCCCCCACCTGTACCTACGGCAAAAATAAAGGGCATAAAATAGAGGAATGTCGCAAATTGCAATACAAAAACCAACAACAAGCTTCGGGAAACGCCCCGAGTCTCCCAGTTCAGAGCGCGGCTCAGGAGACTTCCAAGCCCAACCAAGCGCGCTCCCTCAACACGATCCAAATGGACAGCTTACTCTCCGAACTTATACCCTTAGATTAAATGGGGCGACCAAATTCATCCCATTCATAGATATTCATCTTGACGTTCTTAAAACAACTATTAGCTTCATGCTCGATAGCGGCTCTGAAGCCAACTTCATTAGAGAATCCTGTATCCCCAACGAAAACTATATCAACAAACGCATCAAAAATAAGATTCAAGGAATCTGTAAGGAAGTCCAAGAGACACTTGGTATCGCAAAATTAAAAATCTGTAATAAATCAGTTGAATTTCTAGTAGTTCCAAAAACAGTTTCCTTCCCCTTTCAAGGAATACTAGGAACTGGATTTTTCTTGGCCAATCAGGCAGTAATAGATTTTGGCGAACTTAATCTCACCATTAACGATATCAATGTCAAAGTATATCAAAACAAAAACCCATATTTCCTAGAAACTGAGCCGCGGATTATGAATATTAAAAGCATAGACGGAGCACCAAGTCTACCATACTTGAAAATCTTCAACCCTCCTACAAACTCTGAAGAACAATTCCTTATAGATACTGGCTCAGAATCTAGTTTGATTAAAGAAAATTTATTGCCAACCGCTGAAAAAATAGATAAAAATGAACGATACCAGTTGAGAGGAATCGGACCCCGACTTATAATGACTGAAGGAACCATATCAATAAAAATTTATCAACATCCAGTCAGATTCCATGTGATTCCCTCAGATACTGATATTCCTAGATCAGGCATCTTAGGTGTCGAATGCTTTGATCAGACCCGTTCAATTATCAATTTTAGAGAACGGACAATAAAAATTGGACCTCAATACTCTGCAATCAGCTTTCAACGAATCGAATCATTACCAAGTATGGATAACTTCGACACAGCCCCAACTTTCTCAGATATTACTTCGGCCATGTGGTTCGATGAAAACCAAGAAAACGACCCTTACGCACAAACATACTGTGACTATCACTCTAATATCGAGACTATGAGCGACTTAAGCTTAGACCCATTTGATCACGACCAGAGTCTCACCAGCCATCACAATTTTACGACTAGGCTGTTTTCTACACAGTTAAATCCATTAACGATAGATGAATTAATTAAGACAGATCATTTAGATCACCCTGAAACTAACTATATCACTTCTCTAATAACCCGAAACAGGGATATATTTTATCTACCCGGAGAGGACCTTCCGGGAACCGACCTTGTGATGCACACCATTCCCACTACAGATGATATACCCATCAATATAAAACAATATAAAAACCCCCATTCGTTCAAGATTGAAGCCAACAAACAAGTTGATAAACTTCTCGAACTAAAAGTAATTCGACCCTCAAATTCACCATATAACTCTCCATTATGGGTCGTTCCTAAAAAACCAGATTCACAAGGCAACCCTCGTAAACGTATGGTTATAGATTATCGATTACTGAACGCTAAAACCATAGGCGATGCTTACCCCTTACCTAATATCACCGAAATTTTTGACCAAGTGGGAGGCGCCAAATACTACAGTGCTCTAGATCTAGCCTCCGGATTTCACCAAATCAAAATGGATCCTAGGGACATCGCCAAGACTGCCTTCAGTACTCCCTTCGGACACTACGAATTCGTGCGTATGCCTTCGGGTTAAAAAACGCACCTGCTACATTCCAGCGTTTAATGGACAATTTACTGAGAGGCCTGCAAGGCACTATATTATTCGTGTACCTTGACGATATAGTCATTTATGCCAACTCTCTATCGGAACACGACCGAAAAATCAAACAACTCTTCGGAAGACTAAGGGGAGCAGGATTAAAACTGCAGCCCGACAAATGCGAATTTTTGAAACGGAAGGTAACTTACCTCGGGCACATATTAAGCGAAGACGGCTTACAACCAGATCCAAAGAAAATAGAAGCCGTCCAAAACTTTCCAACCCCAATAGATGTGAAAACGGTTAGGCAATTTCTCGGCCTAGTCGGTTATTACCGCCGCTTCATTAAAGATTTCGCAAAACTCGCCAAACCACTCACCAGATTACTCCAAAAAGACATAACTTTCGACTGGAATGAAAAAGCCCAAACAAGCTTCGAAACTTTGAAAGCCAAATTATGCACGGCACCAATACTACAATTTCCTGATTTAACCAAACCTTACAATATAACAACTGATGCAAGTGGATACGCTGTTGGTGGCATCCTTTCTCAAGGAACTATTGGCAAAGATCTTCCAATCGCATACACCTCACGGTAGTCCTCCATAGTATTAAAACCTTTCGCAGTTATGTCTATGGTAACCAAGTTACCATTATTACGGATCACCAACCCTTAGTTTGGTTCAAAACAGCAGATCTAAATACTCGAGTCATAAAATGGCGATTCAAACTTTCCGAATATGACTACACAATTGTTTACAAACCGGGAACACTTAACTCTAATGCAGATGCACTCTCACGAAACCCTATAGAATCACTGCCTATAAATATGATTACAAGGAAAAATGGAGCTAGAACAAACTTCATAGACCCTTCGGTGGCCAATAAAGTTCCACCTCGCAAAAAAAGGGGACGGCCCAAAAAGGTACTGAAAAAACCTCGTGGACGACCACCTCGAACCAAACCTAAGGTCAGCACTGCCGCAAACCGAAAGGAAAATACCATACCTCCTCCAGAAGAAAGCGATAATACCTCCCACATATCCCCTAACAAAAATCCTCCTCCTCAATCACCCATACCTGGTAACTGAGCTAAAATTTGTTGAGACAAAAGAACATCTCAAATATCGTTCCGACAATATAGCATATTTCATCAGACAGGACGGGACGCCCTGCGATGAAGGCGCTAAACAACTAATCGAAGACGATAAACAACAACTAACATTTCCAATGAATATAAACGAAGTCCAAATAATTAAAAGAGCCACCAACAAATACACGTTTGCCCTATGCATCCAAGATACCGAAAATCAGGCCTTGTCAACAACACAACAAAACATTATCAACACCTTAGAGACGTTAAAAGCTCTCATCACTAGCAAAGAGATAGCAACTATCAGTTTAGCGAAAAGTAAAAATGTAGGAAACCTCGATTGGCAGAATGTGATTGAACTGATACAAAACAGTTTTACTGGCGAATCAATCAAAATTATACTATGTATGGGTACCTTGCAATATATACCAGAGAACGAAAGAAATAAAATATTCGACGAATTGCATAACTCGCCTATCGGTGGACATCGTGGCGTCTCCAAAACTTATAACCGGATTAAGCAAACCTACTTTTGGGAAAACCTCAAAGCTGATATTCAAAGACGAATACAACAATGTTTAAACTGCCAACTAAAAAAATTAGTACGACTCAAAACAAAGCAACCCATGGTCATTACCGACACGCCTGGCACCGTATTCGAAAAAATAGCAATGGACATCGTTGGACCTTTAAAAATAACCAAAAAGGGAAACGAATATATATTAACAATGCAAGATCAACTATCAAAATTTTGCCTAGCCGTCCCACTAAATAACACTCTATCTAGTACAGTAGCCGACGCCTTTATCAAAAAATTTATCTGTGTGTTTGGTGCTCCCAAATGCGTCCTTACCGACCAAGGAAGAAACTTTATTAGCAACCTAATGGGACGAATAGCAAAACGTTTTAAAATAAAACAAATCAAGGCTACAGCATTTCATCCACAGAGCAATGGATCACTAGAGAGATCACATCATGCCCTAGGGGAATTTTTGAAACAATACACTACGAAAGACGAAGATTGGGACGACTGGATCGACATCGCAATGTTAAATTATAACACATGTGTACAAGAAAGCACTAAACATACCCCTTACGAAGTGGTCTTCGGGAAACTAGCAAGGGTACCTTCAAGCTTACCCCTACGAGAAGCAGACGTGCTACCTACCTATAAAGGGTATATCATCGACCTTGTCGCCAGATTAACTGGAATTCAAAAACTCGCATACGAAAACCTACTACAATCAAAGCTTAGATCAAAGAAATATTACGATAAAAAAATCAACCCTCGTAACTTTAAGGTCGGCGACTACGTATACCTACTACGAGGACCACGTGCAGGGAAGTTCGGCGATCACTACACCGGTCCACACAAAATCATTGAAGTTTTAAGTAAAACCAATGTAAAAATCGAAATTCATAATAAGGCTAAAATTGTTCACACGAACAGACTCCGAATATCCCATATACATAGTGAAAAACCTTCAAACAAAAGATAAGAAAAAAAAAATTTATATATTTTCTTCTCCTTTGATTCTTCTTACAGATGTACTATTCCATTCTTTTCCTTGGATGCCTTCCCATATTGGTCCACTCATTAATAGGATATGACTGCGGATCGCGACAACTCAATGTTACCACCATGTCTCTAATCGACGTCGGAGAATGCGATATTCCCACTACACCAATTAGCATCGATCAAGTTTATATACAATTGTTACAATTAAACGACTATCACGAAACTACAGTTAAACAATGTAAAGTTGAAATTCACCGAACAGTATACTACTGCGGGATGTATTCGCATGTTTCACTCGTTGGAAATGGCGAAAACGAATACTTACAAGAAATAAGTCGCAGGCAATGTCAAATACTTCACGACTCTGGTACCTATGCATTACCTAACGGTAGAATAATTAGTGGTCTTAAAGTAAACAAAACAATTACACATGGTGTTACCTTTGCCGGATCTATAAAACCATCAGGTGATTGTGATGGCATCGGCTATACAGACCCATTCGGCAGTTGGGATAGTGTAGTGGTACAGGGTACCATCCGTATTACCTTAACCGAATACACAGCCCGAGTCAAACTTGACCAAAATAAAATCCATTTACGTTCCGGAACCAGGTGCACACTATCAGATAACAGTTGTATAGATACAAACGGAGGACATACATTTTGGAACTCCATCCCCATCGACACTTGCAAATTTCAACAGTATAGTATTCTTTACGAAGGATACGCAAACAAAATGACCGACTACGACGACGACAACACAGAAATTATCTACACTCTATCAACACAAGACATCACCTTCGCCTTAACTTCAAGAGGTAGAGAATCCGTTTGCGGATACACAATTATAAAAACAGAACACCCAAAACTCATGATATTCGAAACAACTAAAGGTAATTCATTCGCAACTAGAGATAAGGTCGCAGTATCTAATCTAGATATATTCGCATATGTTAATTCTAAGTTTGTATATGTAGAAAAACACATAAGATCGCAACTAAAATCCTTGTATCGCGATATTTTAATTCAACGCTGTACTCTAGAACGCCAAACCCTGAAAAACAGTCTTTCTATAGCAATACAAACCCCTGATAATTTCGCTTATGATTTAATGAAAGGGCCAGGTTATATGGCCGTATCTTCAGGAGAAGTCGTACACATAATTAAATGTGTACCTGTAGAGGTTAAGGTGTCTCGTAGCAGTGAATGTTATGCTGAACTACCTGTAACAAGGAACAATCAAACATTTTATCTAACTCCAAGGACACACATCCTAAAAACCAAGGGTACTCTAACATCCTGTAATGCTTTATTACCTGCTTACTATTCTATAGATGATATCTGGTATAAAATTTTACCAAAACCTACAGAAGCTATCGCACCAGCAATAATGAAGCCACTAACCAAACCAACATGGACTTACATCAACCCAGCCGACTTAGCCACTAGCGGCATTTACACAGAACAGGATCTCGAACAACTACGAGAAAAGATTATGTTCCCAGTGGAAAAACCTGCCATCCTAAACGATATAGCTCGAGAAATGAATGGACACATGGTTTCCGACAGCGAAGGGACCATTATGAAACTATTAAATCAAGATGCTTTCGAGAAAATAGTAGACAGCGCCTGGTCCCACATTTGGGGTAGATTTCTTACCTTCGGTACCGTCAGCGCCGGCATCATAGCCATGGTAATACTATTTAACATCGTTAAAACAGTACTTAACATCATTATTAAAGGATACGCTCTACATTCGGTATACGGCTGCTCAATCCATATACTTGGTGCTATATGGAGTACATTAACCTACTTTCTACTGCATAAACAAACCAATAACACCACCGAAAACATAAATACTGGAGGTGTAGAACTAATGGATGTAACCGATCAGCAACCCAAAATCACAGAAAAGGAGCAACCAATTGCAGCTGCGAGACACCAAGACGCCGGAACTCAGAATGAAAAAGCATTTCTTACGTTACATTAATAAATTGTTTGCTACTTAAGGACTGTTACTCAGGGTAACGGTTACTATTCAGTATAACCTCTACTAACCGTTTTACTGTGGGGGTGTCACGTCTCGCGCACATTCAAAGTCTTGCCCCTGAAAATACCTACCCGATACACTTACCGAAGCACCTATTGTATACCTCACCACCCTACAGCCAGACTAACCTAAAGTACCAATGCACAAATAACACCATTCCCTTCCCCCCCTTTTTCCCCTATAATTCCCGTCAGATATATATATATATGTAAAAATGTATATATATGTATACGTATACACATACATACGCATTAAAACCCAATAAAATCCACACCCTTACCTAAAAATCAACCAAGTGAGCAATAGACTTTGCACGTGAAGAAGCGACGCATACATTCCTACAGTATTTATATACTACAATATTCTCTACAATGTAATCCTTATTCTAATTAATTATAATTATGAAATGGTGTATATCAAACAATAATATTTCCTAGTTACACACGGTACAAATTAGCATATGTCTAGACATCCAACCAATAGAAAATCCATACGACCACGTGGAGATAAGCCAAAAGGGGGGGGGCGGAAACCGACGCTGCACCAAATGATCGCACAAATCAACGCAATAAAATAGTTAACTATAATTCTCCAAAGGAATAAAGATATCCACGACAAAACATACACACCTACACCATGTCGCTGAACATCGCTTATGTTAACTTACCTAAATTTAACACTAATTTAGTAGTAAACTTAAGTTTTACGTTTATACTTTACGAAACGATTATATCTTACTAAATGATCTTCGAGAATAATTTTTATACTAAAACAAGTTAAAATTATACACTGTAAAACCGTAAAAAGAGTCTAAATAAACAAAATTCGAGAAACTCAAAGGAGAGGAAAAAGGACACGAACACCTCTCCCCTTCACGGTATCTGGGGAGATAAGGGCCGCCACGGATATAAAAAGCCGCGGAAAACAGGGCTCGAGGCTCACTCTCGTTGACAAGCTCTTCGCTGCAACACGAGTCATTTTTCCTTGCCCTTTGGTTTCTCTGATTTTAAACCCCAAAAGTAAGTCTACTTCTTTCACTGCCTCCTAGTGCGTATATATTTCTCGCCCCCGAAGGTGGATTATTGCGCTTCCTAAATCTTACACACACGTATATATTTCTCGCCCTTGTAGGTGGATTATTGCGTGCGTTCCTCCTAGTAGCTTATTAACTGCCTCCTAGTGCGTATATATTTCTCGCCCTCGTAGGTGGATTATTGCGCTTCCTATACCTCATACAAACGTATATATTTCTCGCCCTTGTAGGTGGATTATTGCGTGCGTTCCTCCTAGTAGCTTATTCACTGCCTCCTAGTGCGTATATATTTCTCGCCCTCGTAGGTGGATTATTGCGCTTCCTAAATCTTACACACACGTATATATTTCTCGCCCTTGTAGGTGGATTATTGCGTGCGTTCCTCCTAGTAGCTTATTAACTGCCTCCTAGTGCGTATATATTTCTCGCCCTCGTAGGTGGATTATTGCGCTTCCTAAATCTTACACACACGTATATATTTCTCGCCCTTGTAGGTGGATTATTGCGTGCGTTCCTCCTAGTAGCTTATTAACTGCCTCCTAGCGCGTATATATTTCTCGCCCTTGTAGGTGGATTATTGCGTGCGTTCCTCCTAGTAGCTTATTCACTGCCTCCTAGTGCGTATATATTTCTCGCCCTCGAAGGTGGATTATTGCGCTTCCTATACCTCATACACACGTACATATTTCTCGCCCTTGTAGGTGGATTATTGCGTGCGTTCCTCCTAGTAGCTTATTCACTGCCTCCTAGTGTGTATATATTTCTCGCCCTCGAGGGCGGATTATTGCATGCTTTCCTCAAGTTTTATCCGCCCGCTTGCCAGTCTACACGCAATCCTCCTCTCTTAGTTACTAGATGCGCGTATACGCATCTATATACACACACACACACACACACATATATATATATATATATATATATAGTACTCGCCTTACCATCTAACCATCACGCGTATCTTTTTCTTCCCTACCTACGGATATACATCGAGCAACCGACGTATTTCATCTCCGAATGCCGATTCACACAGATATATTAATGGCCAGAGATAAACGCCTATACACGTATATACAGTGAAATACGAACTACGTATTTCCTTGCGTAAATAATATCCACCCGGCCGTACGAATAAGCATATCTGCACACAAATCCCTAATTACGGTCCTAGGCAAAGGAATCTTTAACGGACTCATTCAGTCAGTGCACTCCATCGCGAATAGTCGTCTCTCAACGATCCATCTCCTCAGCAGACCTGCTCGGTAACACAAGGTGTACGCGAAACTTCCCGGCGCGCTTGGTCCCGTGCTATTGGACTAAAAACCCAGGCACAAAAAGTAAGAATTCACCCCGACGTGACAACAGTGTTAAAATTTTGAAAATATTAATTTTTTTTTTATTCACTTTTTTCACAGTTAATAGTCCGTAGAATATGGTCCTGAAAGCTGTTTTTTGCTAAAAAAATTTGCCTTGAAAATATCGACAAAAAACTGATAAATCTGTTTCAAGTAAATTTTGAAAAATCGTGTTTTTTAAATATTTTAATTAGGCCAAACTTGTGAAAAGGATTGTTCTACCACACTTTTTACAGAGTTATTTCATGAGAAATCTTACTGAAAATACGACTTAAAAACTGTTTTACAAACCGTTTTTTTCTCAAGAGTTATGAAATTATTTCCGTAAAATAAATCCGTAAAAATCCGTAAAAATCCGTAAAATTAATTTTTCTATGTATGATTTTATGTTAATAAACTCAATGCGTTAAAGTAAAGGCATTCAACAAATTTGAATTTGCCACTCGAACAGGTTGTACCTCACAGCGTCCGGTCGAGAATGAAGATTACTGTTTGATCGGTATAGTAGAATTTTCTGTAAAGCAGCAGAAAGCAGCCAAACAGCTGTTTTTTATCCAAGACACTAGATCAGTGCAGTTAGTCTAATAGCTGCTGTAACAATGTTTATAACCTCAGTGGCGTTGTAAAAGTGCAAGAGCTTCTGCAGAATACAAAAATTATTCAGATAAGTATTGGAAACTAATTAGTAATAATTGTGTTCATAATGAGCTTTTTCTTTGTTGGTTTATTTTTTGCTTTTAGGTATACGGGTGCAATCCAGCAAGATGGGAGTTTATATTGACTGTCTGGAGTATTATTTTGCATACTTTTTAACAACTTGCAGTGTATTTAATAGTGGTAAGTATTGCATGTAATTGTAATTCATAAACATAACTTGATTATGAGTAGCTAACGATAATTTTGATTTTATTTCCAGCTTCTAAATGCTATTATCACACAGCATGATATGCGCATACCACCAAATATACTTTATTGTATGTATATTTGAGTACCAAAAGCAAATCAAGGTATTCCACATAGTTTCTGTAAGTATAGCTGAGTTCATTTGTATGATTTACATTATAAACTTTAAATGCCTTTTACTCAAATTTAGTTTTATCATGCTTTTTATGTACTTGCCGCAGCTTTTTGAAGGAACCGTAACATCAATCCGGATGAATCAAAGTGTAAAACCTTCCTAATGAGTACGGTCACAAACTGAGTGGAGCAGAACTGGCAAAAATTAGTTCAAATGAATGTTACGTAATGTTACGTATGTTTACATATGTAACATTCACTATAATTATTAATATTGTCAATATATGTTTAATTAATTATATTAATTTTGTGTTTTTCAGGAATCTGTTCCACTTAGTCTGAGACCAGACTCATAAGGAAGATTTGGCACTTTGATTCATTAGAATTGATGGTACGGATCCATCAGAACCATGCGGCAAGCAAACAAAAGTGATGAAAATCATGATTTTTGGTAAGCAATTCCTTTAATTGTTTTTAAATGTTACACTCACTTTTTGCATATTATTTATGCATAAAAGTGATGTATAATACTTGTATTTGAAAGCAAAAATGTAGTTTTTACAGCACCTATATATCTATTAATTTTTTACAACACTAACAATTTTTCGTTTTTTTCAGGTTTTAACACTGCCATAACCCCTTAAATATTGATAGATTTCAAAAATTCAAAATCGACTGTACTCGTCATGAGCCTGTCCATCGATAGAGTCAACCTTATTGGCACTTTTTTAGACAGCGTGCAAAAGTTGGCAGCTTATTACTCATCTTCCTGTTGCTCGCTGCTACTTCGGGCCGCAGCATCTCTAGCTATCTGGCTCGCACGCAGAATATTTCCGTTAGATCGCTCGTTCGTACCAATCACTCATTAACACGATTTCGCGTGCTTGCTCGCTTGCGCCCTCTTAACAATTAGGTCTAAGGCGCGCGAAGTTCGAATCTGCCTCGTTTACGTTGTTTGGCTGTCGATCGCGTATATTCTGCTTCTAGCTGCGCTTGTACATTTTCCTTTACATTTTCTGTACAGAATATTTGCTCCTCGCTCGCACGTCTATTGTGGACAGAGCTGCAGCCCTCCACCTATTGCCAATAACGTCTGAGGCTCGTCGCATGCCTTCACTCTTACATTAGTCGTTCGTTTTATCTCTCTCTGATTTATTCTTCGACTCTCTCTCTCTCTCTCTCTCTCGCTCTTACTGGCTGTTCTCATCTGTCTCTCTCGCTGTCACTAGCTGCCTGGCGGTAATGCTCGTGCCTGTGAACACCACCTGGTATAAGTTTTTATACTTTCTCTCGAAGTGGCTCCGGTGATGTCCAGGTGAGCATGCGTTGATGGTTGCTCGTCTCAATATATATATATATATATATATATATATATATATCACTGAAAAATAAATTAGCGCTGTTCTCCAATAGACGAATAGAGGATTTAGTCCAGGTAGAGGACTAATTAGGAAATTTGGTGGCCAAGACAACGTTTCCGCGAAAAAGAAGGTTTGGTTCGAAATCGCGGCCTCCTCCTTCGTGCGGAGCGTCGGTCTCGGCCATTCCGTTTCTGATTGGCTTTGTAGCAACAGCTGATCTAGTTATTCTATAATTGGTTGTGTAAAGGAGATTTCGAGGCGTTTTTTCCCTGTTGGAGGCAATGTGTGAGGATTGCTGAGTATTTTGTATCGAGAGTAATAGTGGTGAGAAATTACGCTAAATTGTCAGTTACAACTATTCCTGTTTGGAAGGAAATTGAGTAGGTAGAGGTAATTTATCTCATACGTGTTACGGCTATTCCTTTTCGCGTTTTCAGGGGATTCAGCAGTTTTCCCTTTAGTGTTTCTTTCAAGTGACTCGTAGCGGAATTCGTGCGGCCCCTTTATTTAGCATGATCTTGCCGTTTACCGGCGATAGTAATATGACCGCCGACCCATGACAGTATTTAAACACACTGAATTTCTGTTGTTGAAAACGCTACGTATAAAAGGATTTTTACAATATACTTTTGAACAGTTTATATTAATTACTTGTGTTAATGTTTGTCGACCTGATTGTCACCACAATTCCGCTTTCTGCCATTTCAGCAATTCCACAAGTTAAGAAAAGGAGTCAGTCGCGCATAAATAAATTACTTGCACAATAACTGGAATCCCCGTGCGGGCGGGAAAATTCCACGTTACAATATATATATTGTTGTAATCTACAATCCTCCCGTGTTCGTTCTTAGCATCTTAACATCATGTTGTTTGTTTTTTTCGTTGATTACGAGCTATGATACGCAAAGCCTGGTTCTTATTAAAAAATAAATACATTCCTGTTCTACTAATCCTGCTCTCCAAGAGGTCTTACTGTCGTCGTACGAGGTGAGAGCGGTGGCTGACGATTTCCTGCAAGAGTTGTCATCGATGAAAGCTGACTTTGAAGTTGAGCGAAGGAAGCGTCGAGCACTGGAAGAGGCATTGCATTTTCGCAACATGGGTGAGCAGAACCTTGTTGCGAACGACTTCGAGAAACACCTAACCAGCTGAGTCATGCTCCTTGTTTACACACACAAACTAACCTACACATGAATATGCAAATATTAATACTTCGCGAATCAAGCAATAGTTCAACAAATCCGACAAACTTGGGGATAGGTTACACTTTGAAAGTGGATCATTATGACGGTTTCGCTCCATTGTGTGAGTTTTTGTTCCAATTCGAGTTGATTGCAAAAGCGAATCATTGGAATAATAAGAAAATAGTTGTTATTAGCTTCTTTCTTACGCAGTACCGCTAAATCTGTTCTTCGTAGCTATTCTAAAACTGAAACAATCACTTTCGATTCTCTTGTAAGTAAATTAGAAGAAAGGTAAACATTTAGAAAAAAAGATAAATATTTAGAATCGATTAGCTACTCATTATTTCATAATAGATGTTAGAAAGGGGAGGATTTTCCTACTTTAGCAGCTGACATAGAAAAGTTAGTCACATTAGCTTATACTGAGTGTTCTCCACAAGTTCAAGGTAAGATAGCATGCTCTCAACTTATCAGCGCAATTTACAACAAAGGGGTTAAGGAAATTCTTCAGCTAGAAAACATTACTTCTCTAAAAATTGCTTTATCTAGGGCTCAGGAAATAAAAAGTATCAGGGATCAAAATAGGATTTTGATACACACTAAAAGTGACGTCTGTAACGTGTAATTTAACTTGCCCGCACGAGGATTCCAGTTAGTGTACAAAAATATTTCTTTTGCGCGGCTTACTGCTTTTTCTTCGGCTCGTGATGTTCCTGCAATGGTGAAAAGCGGGATAGTGGTGGCAATCAGGGTTAATCGAATATAAAACGTCAATAGTTAAGATTAATAAAACACAGATATATTATCGTATTATATACACGATCAGCTCTTCAACGATAGAATGAATTTACGTAAAGTCATGGGCACGCGGCCGTATAACTGACTCCAGGATTGACGGTTGATAGCTAGAAAAAGGGCCGCGAAAAATCCTCTGCGAGTGTTTCTACTTAAAATTGAACAAAACGGGAAAACTGCAATCCGCTGTAAACGCGAAAGTTTCCTCTATGTTCGAAATCACAAATCTGCCACCTAACTTCTCCACATCTCCGCCAATAAAGTAATAATCATCAAATACATTTATGGTAAAATGTTACCAAATTCCTCTATAAATGTAGTCGACTCAATTCCTCCAATATTCCTTTTCTCCAAAACGTAAACTCCACCAAAAGAAATAATTAAGGAGACAATACAGCACTTCCCAAACTTCTCCAAGGATTCCTACCAACGGACCAAAATGGCGACACGGGGAAAATAGTTAATTGACTGCTGAAAAACGACTACTTGCTTTGAGCACCGGCAACGTAATGGCCGAGGCCGACGCTCCGCTTGAGGAAGGATGCCGCGTTTTCCCACCCGGCCTCCTTCTTCACAATTACACAATTGGTCCTTCTTCCTAGAAGAATCCGCTATTGGTTTATCGAAAACTACCACCAATCTATTTCTTTATCTGTGAGTTTCTCCAGCGCCCTATTTTCCAAATTCTAATTTAGTCATTGGCTTAGAACTCAATTATCATCCTCTATGTATTTCTTCAATATGCAAATTCGCGCCCCCTCTATTGATATCGATCAATTAATCAATCATGTCGATATCCATCCGATGGCTCCACCTATAGATAAACTGTAGGGCGCGCGGTATTAAACAAGCCTTCATCATCAACGATATAATCATAGGACAACATCTATCGAATCACCAACGTTCCCTAGCCCCCTATACGTCTCTATGACGTCCGCGAGTCAACATAAAGTCAACTCTACCGTGACACGCTTCACTCATGCGTTCACAAACTCTCTGAGCGCTTCAAACGCCATCAACTTCGCTCCACTATATCCCTCTCTTTCTTACTTAAGCGCACGCTCTACTCCCACTTTCGCTATACCTTCTCTCTCCCGCGCGCCGACGCTCTCTCTCTCGCTCTCTATTGCGCGCACCAACTCCCTCTCTTTCTCACACACACACTCTCATGCATGTGACCGCGTGCGCTCGCCACTACCTCGCTTCCTGCCGTGCCCCCTTCCGAGCGCCGGCGCGCTGCGCAGGTGTGATTCGAGACATCACATCCTGCGCTCCGGACACGGTCGGTCAGAGGCAACTCCTGCGAGCGCCACCAAGCGCTGGCTCCGCTCCAGGAGCTGTCAACTCGCCGAGAGTGAGTCAGCTGGTCGTGCAATAACGTTTACGACGCAGCAATAATTATTGCTACGCCGCAAGTCTTATAATTATACTTTTTTTAAAATATTTATCAATTATTTTTTAATACATTTAAATATATTTTTTATTATATTTCATCAAAATTAATTTTTTTATCTTTTTTATTTAAATTTTTTTACTTACTCAATTCAAACTTTTAATTTTGATTAATATTTTAAAATGCCACGTAGAAAAACTCAGCGTACAGCTGAAGAAGAAAGAAATTATCAAATTCAAAGACGTCAGCGAAATGCTGAAAAACAATGGCTTAGACGAGAAACTGCACAAATGAATGATCAGCAAAGAAATACTATGAATGTACAAGTTTATTTAGGTACAATGGATATTTTATGCACTCAACTGTAATGCAAAACATTTTAGTGCAGAAAAAGTGTCTAATAAAGCATTATTATTTAATGATGGTTGCTGCCATGAAACCGTAGCTTTAGAACCTATACGTCTATTCCCAAATGAACTTTCTCGATTACTTAATGGAACTCATAAAAAGTCAAATAATTTCTTTGAAAACATTCGTTATTACAATAACTCATTATCATTTGCTTCCTTTAAGGCGAATTTAGTTAATTTTTAATCACGCCGACCAGGTTCATACTGTTTTAAAATTCATGGACAAATATATTATCAAATTAATAAAGCATTATATCCATGTCAAAATGAAAATCCCTCTTTTAAACAATTATTTTTTATTGATCAAGATGAAGCCATTTATTTCAGAGTCAATCAAGATCCTCGCATTGATAAAACGACAATTTCTATTTTAGATACATTTATCAGAGAAAACAATGTCTTTACTAATTCTTTTGCCATGTTGAAACGAGAATTAGATAATCAACGTTTACTAAGAAATGCTGATGAACCTGAACCAAAATTACAACTATTATTTTCTTTAAAACCAGGATTCGATAGTGGAAGGTATAATCTTCAGTGGACAACGAGGTAGCAGCTATTTTTTGTGATGGAGAACAGCTGATGGAGAAATTCCTGAATCATATGCAATAATTAGAAATACACATGGTAAAGAATTACAATGTGTCAGTTCAATGGATCCTAATGTTAAACCATGGATATATCCTATTTTATATCCTTATGGGACATTAGGTTGACATCGAGATTTGCTACAAATTAATATTACTGGTAATAATAATGATCGACGAGTAACATGAATGGCTTATGCTAAATATAACATTGCTATCAGACCATTTACATTTAATCAGCTCCTGTTGGATCGTAGATTATTTCAGTAATAGGTGGTTGATATTTACGTAAAAATTGGGAAAGATAGAGTTCATTTTTGTAAGGATCATCGAAAAGAAATTAAAACCAATACTTATCAAGATCTGTATGCTCATTTACAAAATTCAGCTAATGACATTAATGGTCAAGTAGGAAAAACTATAATTTTGTCATCTACTTTTATTGGTTCGCTTCGCCATATGCAACAATCTTATCAAGATGCAATGGCTTTAGTTAATAATAAAGGTAAACCAGATATTTCATCTTAAAAAAGATCATTAACTTGATTTGGTTATAAAAAAAAAGTTTTTTGGAGAAGTTGCATGTTATTATCTACGTTTACGTTATAGAGTTTCAAAAAAGAGGTTTCTCACATATGCATTTATTAATTACTTTAACACAGCCTAATAAAATAACAACTCCTGATATTGTTAATAAATTCATAGCAGCTGAAATTCCAGATGTTAATGAAAAACCTCGGTTATATGAAATTGTTATAAAAGTTATGACGCACGGACCTTGCGGTAGTTGGTGTTTAAAAGATAATAAATACTCAAAAAGATTTCCTAAACATTTTTGTAATAAAACAAATATGGATGAAAATGGTTATCCCAATTATTGTAGAAGAAGCAACGGTACTACCGTTGAATTATCCAATGGTCATGTAGCTGATAACAGATGAGTTGTACCATATTGTCCAACTTTACTAAATATATTCTATTGTCATATTAATGTAGAAATAGTGTCAAGTATTCATGCAGTTAAGTACTTATATAAATATGTCTACAAAGGACGTGATTCAGCTACTGTAATTATTGGCGAATGTAATAAGGAAGGATTATTAATCATGATGAAGTCAAAGATTTTCTTGAAAATAGATATGTAGGTCCAGTAGAAGCCTGTCATCGAATATTCGGTAAAGCATTACAACATAAACGTCATGCTATAATTCGATTACCAATACGTGAACCAATGCTGCATATTATAATAATTTCTGATAGAAATAATGTTCCTCAAAATTTAGCACAAGCAAGTAGTATGGTGCTAAATTATTTTAAATTAAATTTAACAAACATTGAAGCACATCAATACTTTTATAAAGATATTTTATCTTTTTTTATTTATAAAAAGGAGAACATTGAGGGCATGATTGTTTCTAAATGGGTTCGTCGAAAAAAACATTTTAATTGCATTGGTCGCATATATTCTGTTAGTCCTACGCAAATTGAGTTATTTCATTTGCGACTATTATTGTTACATACCAAAGGCGCCACAAGATTTGATGATTTCAAAACAGTAAATAGAGTTATGCAACCTATGTTTATAGCGACTTGCCTAGCACCAGGTATAATAGAATATGATGAAGAGTGGGTAAGAGCAATGGAAAAAAAAGATACTACGTGGATGATGCCACAAAGACTTCGTGCTTTATTTGTAAGAATTTTAATCCATTGTAACCCTCTTCATCCTGAAGATTTATGGGATAAATATAAAGAGGCTATGTCCGAGACTATGTCAAGATTTTTTGCACACTCATTCAATAGATATTAGGAATCAACTTGCTTATGCTCAAATTAATACTCTAGTTTCTAATGAAGGTCGAAGTTTATCTGATTTTCCTTCTATGGAGCAAACAGTTATTGAAATGAATATACTTGACATAAATGACGTCCCATTAGAACAAATGCTCGAAATGGATCAACAACAATATAGGCAATTAAATGAACAACAAAAACGTATAGTTGATATTATTTTACAAGCTAATGAAACTGATCATTACATGAATAATAATTGTTTATACATTAATGGTCCAGGCGGAACTAGAAAAACTTTCATTTAATGTATAATTTATTGTTAGCAAAAAATATTAAAATTTGTTCTATGGCATTCACAGATATTGCTGCTACCTTACTTCCGAATAGTAAGACAGTACATAAAACATTTGAACTGCCAATTCCGATTCATCGTCGAATATTAAAAGGCGGTCTAAAGAAGCTCTTTTATTAAAACAAACAAAAGTTTTTATTTGGGATGAAGTCCCCATGGCTTCAAAATATGCCTTGGAAATAGTTAGTAGAACATTACAACCTATAATGAACAATCAGTTACCTTTTGGAGGAAAATTATAATCTTAGGTGGTGATTTTGGACTTAGGATTAAGGATTTTGGATTAAGGTTAATGGAACAAGAAGTGAAACATTAAGCCTTTCTATTAAATATAGCGATTTGTGGAATCAATTCACAACATATAATCTTTCTAATAATATGAGGGTTTTACCTAATGAAGTCAATTTCGCTAATTTTTTATTATTAGTTGGTGATGGAACTTTAAACGATGCCGATGACAACTTAACTCTTCCTCAACAGTGTTTGGTAATTTTATTATACTAAATAAATTTGAAGAAATGAGTAAGTGTGCTATTTTATCAGCACGCGACGTTGATGATGATGCAATTAATAAATAAGTTACTAATCTTTTAGACATAAATTCAGAACATATATACACTGGCAAAGATAGTACAGAAAACTGTAATAATGGTGAATTAGACGAGGTATTTTTGCCAAAATATTTAAATAGCTTAAAACCATCCAGTTCACCTCCATATGAATTGCGTTTAGGACAAAATTTCATTATGTTCATTAGAAATATCAGCATTAATGAAGGATTATGTAATGGTACTCGAATGCGAGTAATTGATTTTTGGCAATTTGGGAGATGGTAATGGAGGTAGTGATTTAGTGGATGTGAATAGAGGAAACCACGAATCTCTGATTACTAATTGGTATGGCAGTGTTTTTAGAGAAGGAAGTGTGGATAAAAACTTGAACACAGCAAGTAAAGATTCATCAGTTGGTATCACCCAAGATATTACATTTAGAAACTATATTCAGAAGATCTAACTGTTGATGGGACCGAGAAACTTCAACGAATACTGAGGAAGTGTGATCAACCTACAGTATTTCGTGGGAGTAGTGGAAATTGTAGCAGCAGTAGTGGTAGCGAAGATGATGTTAGGAAGAAATTGAGTAAAAAGAAGGGTAGTAATAATCAGAATATTACGACCTATGGAGAAGATTTCGATTTGAGAAGTGATCCGCCATTGCAGGAATTAAACGTTAATTCAAAGATAGTGAATCAAACTTTGAGTGAGAAGGTGGATGTTATGAAGAAGACATGTTCAATTGGTAAGTTTGGGTGCAATGTAAATAATCATAATGTTGTAAGGCCGGTTGGTTTGAGTAGTGGTAATTATTTGGAGAATGAATCATTAGGATATGAACCTAAGGATTCACATTTAGAGGTAGTGGAAAATGTCTCAAAGGGAGCCATACCTAATGACAAAAACACTACAGAGAGACGATTGGAGAAGAGTATAGAGAAATTAAATATTAGATGTGCATGGGCAGGAATTTGGTGATACAATCGATAAGAAGAACTCTTAAGTGAAGCTTTGCTCGCAATACTAGGGGTTTGGATAAGTACGATGTGAGAGACTGTTAGGGACGTAGAGATTCTGATCACATGGTGGATTATTTGTAGAACTGTTTAAGGAAAATCTTATCTTGAAGGAAAGTGATGTTTTTTTTGGTGGATGTTTTCTTTAGGGGAGGGGAAGTGTAAATTATATTGCATATAATTTCTAATTTCAGAATTGGCGGTCAATCGCAGTTTGAAATTGTCTTCACTTGTCCCAGTTTTAAATGACTGATAATTTCTTGGCGGTCAGTCAACTTTGAAAGTTTTTATTGTTTCTAGGACTGAAGAAGATTTTTATAGATAGAGGATGGTAGTGGAATTTAGAGGATTTCTTTATTTTTTAGGTGGAGTTTGTGTATTTAGGAATAGCTCTTTATTTTTAGAGCAGAAATGGAGACATTTTAAGAAGATTCTATGGTAAACCTGGGCTTATAGAAATATCTTCGGTCTCGTGGAAGCATGTTTAGTAGTGGGTTGTGGTGGATATGGAGGATAATGGAATTGTGAAGGTAAACTTTGATATTCCCGAATATCAAGATTTTCAGGAATATCAAAGGTTTAGTAGGGGGTACTGTGACGTAGCAATAAATACTGTTGCGTCGTGGAAATTGTTGTTACAGCTGACGAGGTCCGTGAGCTCCAGAGCCAGTACCGGCGGATCTCGCGGAAAGTGTCTCTACTCGACCGCTTGCGGAGCGCGGGATGTGACGTAGCTAATCACAATTACGCAATCTGCCGGCGTTCGAGAGAGCAGCAGGAAGCAGAGAGCACAGAGCGTGCGGTCACATACACGTGATATATTGTGACTACGAGAGAGAGAGAGAGAGAGAGAGAGAGAGGAGAGGAGAGAAGGGAGAGGAGAGGGGGGAGAGTGAGAGAGGAGAAGGGAGAGAGATGAGAGAGAGAGGATAGGAGAGAGAAAGGAGAGAGAAAGGAGAGAGAGGAGAGAGAGAGAGAGGGCATCGGACGTATGAGAGCGAGAGAGAGGGAACAAGCGCTCTGTCGAGTGCATGAGAAAGAGTGAAACTCTGGGGAGTACTGTTCAGGCGAACTGTACAGTACTGATAGAGTGGTTCTTCCTTGTAGGTATAAAGGCATGGCGGCTGCCAACTAGAGAATACTAGTTGGCATTAAAGGGTCGTCTGCAGTGATTTATATAATGGAATAGAGGATTTCGAATACCGCGTGATAACTTATCTATAGGTAGAGCCACCGGATGGATATCGACATTAATAAATTGATCCTAATCAATAAAGGGGGCGTGGATTAGCATATTGATAGAGAATATAGAGGGCTATAATTGATTTGTTAACCAATGATAAAATTGGATTTGGAAAAGAGGGCGATCGGGAAAAGCACAGATAGAGGAATTAATTAGTAGTGGTCTATAAAAGACCAATAGACGATTTTGGTAGGATAGAGGACCAATTGGAAAATTAGGCAGCCGGACCGATGCTTCCGTAAAGGAAGCCTGGTGGGAAAACTTGGCATCCTTCCTCCAGCGAAGCGTCGGCCTCGGTAATCTGTCGTGGGACGCCTTGGAGGGCAGTCCACACTCTTTTTCTGGACCTCGTTAAGAGCCACAATTTTTAGTTTGTTGTCAGATAGTCTATCAGTGGCCATCTTGGGTATCGCTTCTCAGCTGGTTAATTTGATAATTATTATTTTATCCTGTTGGATATTGGAAGTACCCTCTTGGATATTGGAAGGAGGATATTTGTTGGAGGATTGGAGGAATTCTATTTGGTATTTGCATAAAAATAGTTCGTGAGATCTTATTTTAAATTTTGATCGTAATTATTTATGTCCAGCGAAGAGAATGTAAAGTTAGAGGTTGAGGTTTGTCTCAAATGTGTAGTGGCTATTTTTCGTGGTTTCCAGTGGACCTGGCAGTCTCCTTTTTCTGTGTTTGCGTAGTATTGAATGTAAAAGAATTTTCGTAGCCCTTCCTTATTCAGTCCAAAGAGAATTTACTGGAGATAGTTATTTATCCGTTGGCCCATGTTAATATATGAAAGCATCTATAGATTTGTTTGAAAACTGTAATTGTAAATTGAGAGGGGGGTTTCAGATTATAGCCTAGGGTTTTGTTTTTAACTATTTTGTATCATTTATCGAATCCAATTGTTACAATTTTCCCATTTCCTCTCAGCACAGCCATCCTTCCTCGAGACGGGGAGAGTATTTTGTACAATAACTAATGTTTCTCGAGTGGGCAGAAAATTCCACGTTGTTATGAATGTGTGTGTGTGTGTGTATATATATATATCTTCCTATATTATATAGTTGTTTTGAGTCGCGTTGGAATTTGTCACCCCCTCATGAACCGCCCCCTCACCACACCTTATTTATTACGAATGAGACTCCTTTCATCCTCTCCGTATTATTATGAATGATTATATACTGTTTTCAATTCCAGTTATATTTATGGTTTATAAAATGTAAAAAGTAGAATAATTAATATTTTTAAGTTATGTGGTGGATGTAGAGAATAGATGGACCGTGGTGCTTATAGATAGATATGATAGGTGGAAGTGATAGGTAGATGCTTCGGGTTATGATTGGAAATGATAGGTGGAAGTTATATATGAATTGTGGACATCATGAGTTTAGATTAGGCTGTAATTAGGCTAGCAATAATTATTGCTGCGTCGTGATCATTGTTGCACGGCCAGTTGACTTACTCTCGGCGAGTTGACAGCTATTGGAGTGGAGCCAGCGCTCGGTGGCGCTCGCAGGAGTTGCCTCTGACCGACTGCGTGCGGAGCGCAGGATGTGAGCTCTCGAGTCACACCTGCACAGCGCGTCGGCGCTCGGGACGGGGCATGGCAGGAAGCGAGCCGGCGGCCGCGCGCACGCGGTTACATGCATGCGGCGGTGTGTAGAGGGGAGAGCGCGAGTGTGAGTGTGAGCGAGAGAGAGGGAGAGAGAGTCGGCGCGCGCGGGAGAGAGACATTTGGCGAGAGTGGGAATCGAGTGTGTGCGAGATAGAGAGAGCACGAACTTGAGAGAGAGAGAGAGAGAGAGAGAGACGTCATAGAGATGTATAGAGGAATATACGGGCTAGGGATCTTCGAGGACTCGATATATGTATCTCTATGGTTTACTCGAGGATGATAGAGGATTTTCAAATATCGCGCGGCTTACAGATTATCTATAGGTGGAGCCACTGGATGGATATCGACATGATTAATTGATTGATCGATATCCATAAAGGGGGCGCGAATTTGCATATTAAAGGAAATAATAGAGGATGTTAATTGATTTTCTAACCGATGATTAAATTGGATTTGGAAAAGAGGGCGCTGGGGAAAATCACGGATAGAGGAATAAATTAGTGGTGGTCTATTAATGGCCAATAGGGGATTTTTCTAGGAAAGGGGACCAATGATGTAATTTTGGAGGCCGGGCTTGCGTTTCCGTGAAGAAGGAGGTCGAGTGGGAAAACGCGGCATCCTTCCTCGATCGGAGCGTCGGCCTCGGCCATTCCGTTCCTGGAGCTTCTCTAGCACAGTTTGATTCGCAATAGTTGCAGTTTCTTTGGTAGACGTTTTGTTGAGTATTTTTGGAAGGAGTTTCGAGCCGCAAAGCCGACGAGGAGTTTTTGTTGGAGTTTTGCGGAGTATTATAGAGGATTTTTGGTGAGAATTTGGAGTACTATTAAGTATACGGGATCTATGTACAGGAAGTTTTATATTTGCCGCGGAATACGTGCTCGGGCGATAGAGGAAAGATTTCGCGCGTTTTCAGCGGATGGCGGTTCTCCCTTTGTTTTATTTAGAAGCGAACGTAGAGGAAATTTCGCGGCCCTTTCCCTATCTAGCACTGTGAAGCAGCCTTGGACTTAGTAATTTGGCCGCGTGCCCATGAGTTTATTTCGAGTTGGAATTTGTTTGCCGAATGAACTGATTGTATTAACAAAATAGAATATAACCGTACTTTATTACCTAATTTATTTGTGTTCAACAATTTTCACCCGATTGCCACCACACTTCCCGTTTTTCCACCATTGCAGGGATACCACGAACCAGGGAAAAAGAGGAAAGCCGTGTGTTTAATAAATACTTTGTACATAACTGGAGTTCCCGTGCGGGCGGGAAAATTCCACGTTACAAATTATAATGTATTATTAACAAATTAATTAAATTAACAAATTAAAAAAATGTTATATTTAAAGAATAAAGACAAATATTAACAATTATATAAATTAAAATAAATATAATTACTATTGTTAACAAATTAATTGTTAATAACGTTTTCGGACCAGGAGGTAGGGACGACCGCAGTTCGGTGGCAATTTGTATGTAAATTAAAAGAAAAATAATATAAATTCGAACATTTTTATCATTTAATTGTTTGAAACAATAAAATGAAAAAATTCACTATTTTTCGTTTTTTGCGTTTTACTCAAAAAGTAACAGAGTCACCAAAAAAGCGTCAACAGACAACTTGTCGAGTATTAAATTATGAAGAAAATGAGTTATCGAAAAATATAATTAGAAGCCGAGAAAATGAGGAAAAACGGGAATATTTACCGTTTTTTTGAAAATTCGTAAGTCTTCCATTTTTAAGTTTGACAGTCACAATTATTAAGTATATAGATATACAAGTGCCTGTTCTCCACGCCTCTTGCTCTTCCCCCACCACTCGTGCACTAGGCTGAATTCGACCGTTTTTGCCGACGTTCGCGTGCATTTTTCTCCTATTTAAAAGCATTCTACGGCACTAACATGTATGGACGATTTGTAGAGCGAAACCTGAACTTTTCATTACCGTATCCACAATACATGTAATACCTTTTTTTGCGGCGTCAGAGAATTGTAAAAATTCGAGTAAAAAAAAACAAGTTACAATTACGCAAAAAGTATTCATCTTGTGGCACTGAGCTTTTGCATGTTTAAAGTACTTACAAAAATCTTTCTTTAACTCAAATTTCGACTGTAAAACTTAAAAAATGGCAAACTTATGAATTTTCAAAAAACGGTAAATTTTCCCGTTTTTCCTCATTTTCTCGGCTTCTAATTATCCGATCTACTTTTCTGATAACTCATTTTCTTCATAATTTAATACTCTACAAGTTGTCTGTTGACGCTTTTCTGGTGACTCTGTTACTTTTTGAGAAAAACGCAAAAAAAGAAAAAAGTGAATTTTTTCATGTTTTTTGTTTCAAACAATTAAATGATAAAAATTTTCGAATTTATACTATTTTTCTTTTAATCTACGTACAATTTACCAACGAACTGCGGTGGTCCCTGGTAGAAAAAAGGCGAAAAAACTATTGCTTGGCGTACATATAGTAAGGACTACGAAGAAACGAAACGTAAATCTGTGAAAAGCGTAGGAAAATGCATCAGTGCGACTAGAGCGAAGAGCCAGATTTTCTCTCTCTATTTTCTCTTATTTTCTCTCTCTGCCTGACATTTTTTTTTGCACGGACTTTGAGAAAAATATGAGAATCGAAATTTATTCAAGGGTCGGAAGCAGGCAGCGGGAGAAAGTCCTGTAGCGAGAGGTCCCGAAAAGCCTGACCCTACCATAAATTTTACTAAGTGTTTATAACTGGGATAATGATGCTTATTGTCTCGTTCCACTGCTCATTACTTTTTTTAGTCACATTGCTACACGATTTCTACACTAAGTCACGCATCTTTGCAAGAACTTAGGAGCTATTAAATATAGTCAATCAATCATGACCTTCACCTAGTATATATTGTAAAGCTAGATTTTTCTTCTAAGTATGAGGGTTTGCCTACTGGCCTCGCTCCGTGAATCTCCCGTAGATTCCCGATAGGCACCAGACGCTCCGCGTGAGCGTCAGAGTCTCGCGACTCTTTTCTTCAAAATCCGAGGATGCGAGACGGGGTTGCCGACTAACTCAGCCCCAAACGCGTATGGAAATGGAGAGGGTGGTTCGGGCAGTGAATAACAAGTAAAACTTATTGTATCACTTCGCGCAATAACTTACTCCTATTCCAGACAACAAGATAGCCCATTACAAACATTCCGTCTTCGCAAAAGGCAACCAAAGATATCCGGATCGCAACGCTAAAACTTCTCGCACAGCTTTCCCAATTCGAATACCGCAAACGCAACAGATAGCCAAACCGCAAGATATCCTTACTCTCGCGCATCTCAAGGTATTTCTCGCACTCGCTAGGTCCTACAGACCGACATTCACACGTACTACTAAGAATTGCGCTCGTCACACGTAGCCGAGACGCGATTCGTCTAAACTACGTGGGAGTCTCTGGAACGACAGCATCCGACGGCTTATGACATCCAGAGCCCTCCTATCCACAACACCATTTTCCCTAACACGCGAGATACCTCGTCGACACTTTCTTCGAGAGATCCCGATTCAACACTCGCGAACTAATTGCTTAACTAAGAGAGCCGAAGAAAACCACTAGGGTACTGTACGCACGCGAGGGATTCTCTAACAAAGGGGATTCCACCAAAAGCTAATGACAAGAACAAACCACTGACCTTATCCTCGATGAAGGCAGGCAACCAGGATACCCACTTTCTTCAGAGATATCCGTAATTAGCACTGGTAAAATCAGTACTTAAAAGTCCCTCACAAAAAACGCAGATGAAGTCATGTTCGCTTCAGAGCAACCGGGGCAGGAGAGTGCGGGCTCGCTCGCTCGGCGCTCGCCTCGACGCCCCCCGGCTACCGTGCCGCCGAGCTACGGGCTGTCTCATTGGTCGCGCGCCGCAACTCGCTAAGACTGTTCGCTTCGTCGCACGTCGCGCATGCGTACAAGAAGCTTCGCAGGCTCCTTCGTTGAGCCAGATAGCTGCGAGAATTGAATGCTCGAAAGACCACAGACAGCCAGCTCAGTATAGATGACATTTCAGTATCGCCGCTAATTACTTAACATCGTTACAAAATGCCACGGGACCCTCACACAACTCCCAGAATAATTTTCGTCTAGGCCTTTGACTCGAATTATTTCTGTTAGAAGAGAACGCGTTTTGCTGTAGTTTTTGCCCTTCACACCAACAGATTAAGCTGGTCTGCTGCAGTTTCGCCGGTTTTGATCTGCTCAAAAACGCCATGAATACATGCACTGATCATCATTCATTCTACCTTGAGATGCTCTGCTCCGCCGCAAACCTCTTGTAACAAGGCAAATTTGCCACGTTACAATATACACACACACACGCACGCACGCACACACACACACACACACACACTAGGGGGTACCACCCTAATCGCTCCGCTAGCCAACCCCGTTCGCTTCAATTTCTAATTTTTCGAAGACCTACAACTTGTTATTTCGAATGATAATGATTTCACGTTCCTCTTATATTTTCAATCATGACCTTCACCATCCTGCTATGTTGTAATCCCTATGCACGTATTATATTCACCTATGACTTTGAGCTTCCACCTATCATCTCTAACAACCACGTATTATATTAAGTCATGATCCGCCTATCACAAGCATCCTCGAACTCCTATCACTATTCCTTCACTCTCCATCTATAGCCTCCAATCATGATCCCTTCACCCTTGACTTATCGCCTTGAATCATTATCCCCTCGCCCTCCAGCTTTTATCTCCGCATATTATAAGGTAATCATTTCTAATCACAATGTTTTTATGCATCTTCCATTCCTCACACCCCTAGAACCGCCACCCTTCACCTCTTGCATCTACTTATTACTTTCAATCTTCACCTATGATTTTCACGTTTTACCTATCACCTTAACAAATTATCTGGGGCCCCACCTATCACTTCTAATCATGACTTTTTCATTTCCACGTATTACCTCTATTTATAGCCAACACTCTAAATTATCATTTTCAATCATTACCCTATGTAACCCTTTAACTCTATGTAACCCTTGTGACGCGGCTGCTGCCTGGGCTTCGTCGGGCTGTTCCTAGCTGCAACTCGTGCTGGGGAGGTGCCGTGCGCACAAAAGATTATCTTACCCGGTCTCCTGACCCTGCTCGGCTGCTCAGCTTCCTCGGCGAGCTGGGGGGATCCTCGGAAGCTAGGATTTAGGTGTGCGGAGTGAAATACGCACTTTTAGACTTGGGGCGAGTGAGCAGATCGCACTCACCTGCGTATTTATTCTGCCAGAGACAATTACATATACCGCACGCTCGCGGTGTTGTGCTCGCGCTTTCGACAGTCGCGCTGGGCGACACGGGGATCGAGTCCGGCGCGGCCGGCGGCTCACGCGTGCTCGCGTGCGCGGGGTTCTAGCCCTGAGCTACGATCGCGCTGGGGGCTTTTGCGCCCTGATCTTCGCCGCGAGAGAGTGAGAGGCAAACCGGGAAGGGCTGGCCTTCACGATTCGAAATAGCACCATAGCTTCGCGTTCGATAGGCTGCACTAAGCCGTTCGCACTGTGCGATTTGTACATCGATGCTTGGCGATAGTGTTTGACCTTCGTGTTCTATCTATTAACTATTGTCATACGAACGACTTTGTGTCGAATACATCAATTTATATTCCAGCTATATCACGCGTAACTCCCGAGTTTCCCGCGTCCGGTACTCCCGTAGGATACGGATATTTGTGCTGAGTCGCTATATACCGCGTCGATTGCCTCCTTGCGTATGTAAGTTTTCGCGGACATCAGCTGGTGTTTTATTACATCCCGCTTTCTTTCGCTCTCCGACTCCTAAATGGGGTACGGTGCGTTTTGATGTTAATCTGTATCATTTTTTTGTTTTTTAAAATTATTTCTCGCGCTTTTTATCGTGCAATTAATTTTCATTTTTGTCAATGCGCGTTTATTTTCTTTGAACTTGAATTCGCGGTTCCCGTTTGTGTTCGTGTATTTGTGTCTAAGTGGAGAAATAATGTATTGAGTTGAATCATCGTTACCGTGAAATAATTTTGATTAGTTAAAATCAAAATTTTATCCTCGCTTTACAGTATGTTTCTCGGTCCTGTTTTGATATTTACTCACTCTTTGCACGCGCATTCTAAGAAATTTGTCCATGAAGATCTCAAAAGTGTCTGCCGACGCTTTTGCTTACCTCGCCGAATTAACGGTCGCTCGCTGATCGATACGCCTGTTAACGTTTGAGTACGTTTCTACGAGTTATAGAATTTTTCTGGCGAGAAATTTCTCGTACGCGAATTTAATTTTCCTTTTCACGAGGTGATAAAAAAATATATTTGCAATTTTGTACTTAAATGCTCTTTCGTAAGACGCTAACAGTCGTGCTCGCGCTGTAACCGCGGGTTTGACATAATTTGTTGCAGTTGAAATTTTCTAAGAAAATTTGACTTTAAACTTGTCGTGAGAAATAATCAATTATCCAGTGCGTATAGTACAGAAAATTTTGATACTCGATTTTACATCCTTGTCCGCCATCTTGTGACGTACAAGAGCGTGTGTAAAATTCGTTTTCTAACCACCGGTGTAGTCGATGTGGTTTTTCGGGAATTGTACCGTTTGTAGATAGTGAAAGCTCGTTCAGTGCTTTATTCACTTCGTTCGCGTTTATTCATCGAATTTGTCTTATGGCGTCTGGTTTGTTTTGCTTGAGGAATACATATCGCGTGTGATGTGTTGTATGATTACGTCTAATTGAATATAGTAGTCGACTACAATTTACTCGTATAGTATTTCGCTCGCTTATGTCGTTCACACTTTCACTCGCGTGTGTATTCTCGAAATCGCGTCCTTGAGGCTCGCAAAAGTGTCTGCCGACGCTTTTGTTTTCCTCGGCGGATTAACGCTCGTACGAGGTCGCTATGCTCGTCTACCGCTGTGCGGTGTTTACGCTCGCTATAGCTCCTGAGTGTGTTCGGTACGAGTAAAATTATCTGCCGAAAATTCCTCGCATTTGAATTTCAAAATTCAAAATTTATGTATATTATATTTCACGTTCGTGATTTAATAACTCCGACACTCAAGTGTTATTTTTCTGGGGCATATGGGGGGGTCCTATGCTATCCCTGATTTTGCGTTCGTATTTTTTTTGACGAGTCATGACGTTTTTCGCTTACGTTTTTAAGTATAATTCTCGCGTGCCGAAGTAAATATGCAACAAAAATTCGCGTGCTTTTACAAAAAAATTCTGGTGTTGCCACTATCGCGTTATCGTTTAAAAATTTTCGCGTTTTCATGTCGCCTTTGTGTACCGATTACGAAAATTTTGATTATTCTCGCGGTAGCTTTCACCACGTTATTGGGCGCCATTTTGTGACGCGCCCAAACGTATGTAAAAAATTCCACGATAACTATTTACTTTGTGGTTTATCCACCACGTTATTGGGCGCCATTTTGTGACGCGGCTCCTGCCTGGGCGCAATAAATTTTTTCGCCGGGAAAAATTTTACTCGGACATCCATTTCATTATAAGCCCCGCAGAGCAGAACCGTCATAAAATCTACCGAAAAGATTTAATTGTTATTGCTTCCCGGCGCGCACAGCCATTACCATAACAGCTTAATTACTTTTCCCCGAAGAACCAATAACAATTAGGATCCCCCTCGTATCACCCGAAAGCGAAACAAGCAAGCTCAAACGGCTGCGGAGAAGTAAACAACTTCCCCTCTAGTTGCAAGCGCGGGAAAATTGAACGCGGACGCCATCACAAAATTCCTCCCACCAACGCCGGCAGGGAGTAGGAGCGAGAGCGCCGCACGCGCGCAAGCGGACGGAGAGAGCAAGAGCGTTGATTCACCGCTCTCCCCCATTCGCTCAAAAGCTGACTATATTACCGACAGAGCGGACGAGCAGGCGGCGCGGCGGTAGAGAGCAGGCGAGCGCTACCAACATGGCGAGCGCTCCACACTAAGCGCGCGAAATTCAAATCGCATTAGACTCTCTACTCCAGCGAGCGATACAGCACAAAAATTTCGAACGCTACATTCGACCGAAATTTTTTTATATACACAAATTCGCGTCACCGCACAGCGTAACTCCAGAAGCAGTATACCAATTCTTCGAATTCCAAAACAATTTTCTAAACGTTTTTTAACAATTTTAAAATAAGTGCACAGTGTTTTAAAATTTTTTACAATCAACATTTAGCACAAATCGCGCGAAATTCGAAGCATTGGTCTTGTTTTAAGGAGCATTTTTTTCTTCTCATTTTCATACCTACTAATAAATCCGAGCGATTACGTATTAGTTAGGCTAAAACCACATTTATTAATTATCGCAAATCAATTGTCAACGAATACAATTTTTTACGAGCCATTGTACATAAAAAAAAAGAAGGCCAACTCCCCTCCACCCCCTCCCGCTAGCACAGCTCGGCGAGAGGAGACGAGGAGTCTCCTGCAGTGACACGAGGTCACATCAATCATCACTGAAGATTATTACACAAAAACACATAATTGACGACTAACCGCCGTATACATAAAAATTGAATAAACACTAATTTTTTTTCGTGTATCCACAGCACCGTTCGTTCCGCTGGAACCCTACGACCGCTGGTCAACGTCACAACGTCGCGTGTACACCAGCTGCAGCCATTAGACTCACGTACTCTTACGCACCGACACCGTCCCCTAGGACAGTTGTCCCCTCCCGGAGGTGTAGGCCGAGAGGTCATCAGTCGAAGCGTCCAGTGTCGCACTACTCAGGGCAACGACCTCAACTCACTTTGCATCAGGGACACCGTCCCCTAGGACAGTTGTCCCCTCCCGGAGGTGCAGCCCAGTGCAAGTGAGAGCGGGTTTGCCCCTCAGAAAGGCAACACACAGCAAAGGTAAACCCCACGGCACTTTTTTCGTCGTCATTCATTATTTTCCTTTTGTTAGAATCACGACAAACGCCCACGCCGCAGTCGAGTCATATCGGTACGCGATTCAGCACGACCCGTCGGACTCAGCTAGTGCCAGGGACACCGTCCCCTGGACAGTTGTCCCCTCCCGGAGGTGCAGCCCAGCACAGCTGAGCGCGATCGGCACATCAACACGAACGCGCACACTCCTGGAGCCGGCTTGCGCCGGGAACATCGTCCCCTGGACAGTTGTCCCCTCCCGGAGGTGCAGCTCGGCGTAGCCGACCGGGACAACGGCGCGGATTCGGTCACGCGGTCGCGCACACACACATGAACGACGCGAACGCGAGTCTGTCACTCAGGTCGGGAAGACAGATCCCCAAGCTACAAATTCAACCACTTACATACCTTCCTCTACAACCCATCCCACCTCCCACGGGCGAGATAACGCTCACAAGGACACCCGATGCAACTCCCAGCACGTCGAGCGGACGAGATCAGTCCCACGCAGCAACACACAGCAACGAGACGAGTCAAGAAGAATTCGTCCTCGCAAACGAGCCAACTGCTTCCACGACGACAACCGCCACAACAACCTCCAACACTCCGGCAATCCAGGCGCCAGGCGAACCGTCTCAACGTAGCAACACCAACACGCCACGGCGCGTCGACGACGCTAGTCACCACTGCAAACTCCAGCTTACTCTCGCGCCCCATAGCGCACACACACGTCAACACCACAGCTCGGAATTTGCTTCCCGCTTTCCAGGCCCAGGAGCTCCCAGTACACCAGCCGATGGTAGAAAGACTGCAGGCCGACCATGCCGCCCTACATCAATACACCGTCCAGCAGGCAAACCTACACAGTCGCCTCCTCGAGCAACAGCAAACGCAGATGCAACAAGTTCAGCAACATCTGCAGCTCATCACCGAACAACTGACGCTAGCGCTTCAACGTGCCTCGAGCACGGTTCTGCCCTCGCCCGCATCCAGCGAGTACGGTCCAGCCTCAGTCCAGCAACATCATACCACCAACCCACAACCGACAACAAACTCTTTCGCAACCAATCAGCAACCTCAGCACCAACCAGCACAAGCAGGCATCTACAACGCAGTCTCACCGTTAACTGATCCATACAACACAGCAGCACAGAGCTTCAAACAGACGAAGAATCTCACATTCTGGCAATTCTACAAATACGACCCGGAGGGTTGGTACATACAGCTAGAGGACGCATTCAGAGCCAACGGCGTCACCAACGACGAGGAGAAGTACAACTTTGTCTGCAGGTACTTACCAACAGACACTCACAGAGACATCCACTACAACCTGACGACACTGGAGCCCGGGCGCAAACACGAACAGCTCAAAAAAATACTCATCGACAAGTACGCAGCCACAGCAAAGCAGCAGATAGAGAGGTTGTGCGGAGGCGCTACACTAGGCAACAGACGTCCATCAGGATTCCTGGCGGAACTTTTGAGACTGTCAAAAGGAACAATCAAAAGAGAAGCCACTATCAGACTCTGGAAGGCCAGACTGCCCAACGCCATCACTTGGTCACTGATGAACATCACAGACGAAGACGAGCTCACCACCAGAGCAGACGAAGCACATGCTCTCTTGCAGCAAGAGCAGAACGGATTCATAGCACAGCTCACGAGCTTGCAACCGCCACCATCACATCCGGACAACACATTGGAAGCTCGACTGGCAGCAATCGAAAAAGCCCAGTCTAACTTTTTCCGTCAAAGCCGGAGCAGAGAACGCTCAAACTCGCACAACTCCAAACAACACGGCAAGCCAAATAACAACGGGCAACGAGGAGACCACTCAGCAGCCTCACAAACCAAGGGTCGGCCAGCGACACCAGGGCAACGCCAAAACAATAACCAACACACTAGATGTTACTACCACCGCCGTTTCGGCTCAGACGCGAGGAATTGTATCCTGCCATGCGATTGGGTCCGCGCAGCCGAGGACTCCTACACCGTGAGATCCAAGACTCCAACCACGCAGCAGGAAAACTAAACGCCCCAGCTGTCGAGGAGACTGACAGCAGGTCGAGAGCATCTCTACGTCTCCACGTTAAGGACGAGATCTCCAAGTTGACGTTTCTCATCGACACAGGCGCAGATCTCTCCATACTTCCACCTTCGGAGAGCAACAAACTGACACCGTCAAAACTACAACTCTTCGCAGTAAACGGCACCGCCATCAACACATACGGCACCACAAGACGAACGCTGGACGTCGGACTACCGTACAAGATAGCCTGGAACTTCACAGTCGCCGACATTCCACACCCCATCATAGGCGCTGACCTATTAACCGCCTACCATCTCCTCCCGGACTTAAAACTCGGGAAGCTGGTAGACGGCACAAGTAAAGTAGAAGCCGTAGGCTTCGTGAAAGAAGTCGAAGTCCTCCAGATATCTCTACTCCAACCTGGCCACAAATACCAAGAGATAATCAACAAATATCTACATGTGTTCGGCCCGGACCAATTCCGCCAAGTCAAAAAACGAGAAGTTCTACATCACATATTAACGCAGTGACCACCTGAATCACAATGTGCAAGACCACTGATCCCAGCGAAACTCAAAGCCGCAAAGAAGGAGTTCAACAAATGGCTCAGTCTCGGCATCTGCCGCCCATCGAGCAGCCCATGGGCAAGTCCATTACATATGGTACCAAAGAAGGACGGCACCTGGCGACCGTGCGGAGACTTCAGAAAACTGAACATGATAACCATCCCAGATCGCTATCCAGTACCACGTCTCCATGACTGTATGGCTTTTCTAAAAGACAAAAGACTTTTCTCAGCACTGGATCTACGACAAGCTTACCATCAGATCCCGGTCGCGCCAGAGGACATCCTAAAGACAGCAGTCATAACGCCATTCGGCCTGTTCGAATTCCTTTTTATGACATTTGGTTTTTAGTCCGGGAGTCCTAGGATTTTACCAGGAAGTTCGTGCAAGAGTTTATTTTATCGCTGAAATATGTTGGTAGCCACTTACTGAAAATAGCCCTAAAGTCTCGACTTCGCACCCGATCGGGAACATTGTTACTATTGCAAATTAAGTTACCAAAATGCATTTTTTTTCTGTTTTTCTTGATTAACTTTTTTGTTACTCAATTTACGCAAAAACAGGTAGGGGCAAAAGTTGATCAGCATTGAATTTTCTATAAGACACATACATTCCGAAATGCAAAATTAATGTTTTTCCCGGCTAAATTGTTAAATAAAAAAAATTTTTTTTCAATTTTCACATTGCCATGGTTTTTGTGAAATAAGATCTTTATTTATCGGATTAGCCCTCAAAGATGACTTTTAGTACAGACAACGTAAAAATTGAAGCCCGATCTCGATATCTTAAAATGGCGTCTTGTTGCAAAATTATTTAGCCGAAAAGTTCAAATTGATGTCCAATTCGATCCAGGAACGATAATTGAATCAAACTATGTTTAATCGACAGCTTACGACGTAATTAACAAACGGTAAAAATAAATTTTCTTAATATTAATATTTAGCAACATTTCTAATAAAAAATTTTTTTTATTTCGGTCAATTTTGGAGTGAGAGAATCGCGGCAAAATGCATCTTGAAGTACATAAAAAACCATGAATTTTCATATAAATTTTGTTAAGATCGGACCAATAGGAGCCGAGATACAAATTTTTTTCAACCGACGATTACGCCAAAACTACTTGATATTTCAAGTTGAAATTTGGCACAGTGCTTGCTGAAATCATACTCTAAATGATTACATTTTACCCAATAGCTCTACATGCTTTAGTTCGTCTAAAACAACCGACGAAACATATGAATTCAGCGCGCGCGGCCGCGCCGTTGCTCCGGCCGAGTGGCGCGGTGGTGGGGGGAAAGCCGCGCGGCGGCGAACAGAATTCATACACCTTAGTTGCAATTTGATTATCTCGATAACCAAAGCTACTATTGCAATAAATTTTTTTTTCATTTAACGTGTTTTTTTCTCATCTTTAACGTCATACTAATTAAGTTATCATAGGCACAATGCAAATACCGCAAATTACCAATTCTTCTGAAAAAGAATCTTTTTTGGCTGCATACACAACCTTTGTACGCATGCATTGTACTGCTATAATCATAAAAATATTTAAATTTATCATATAAAGGTTGGGTAGCGTAATATATGCCATTAAAGGTTGTGTATGTAGCCAAAAAAGATTCTTTTTCAGAAGAATTGGTAATTTGCGGTATTTGCGTTGTGCCTATGATAACTTAATTAGTATGACGTTAAAGCTGAGAAAAAAACACGTTAAATGAAAAAAAAATTTATTGCAATAGTAGCTTTGGATACCGAGATAATCAAATTGCAACTAAGGTGTATGAATTCTGTTCGCCGCCGCTCGGCCGGAGCAACGGCGCGGCCGCGCGCGCTGAATTCATATGTGTCGTCGGTTGTTTTAGACGAACTAAAGCATGTAGAGCTATTGGGTAAAATGTAATCATTTAGAGTATGATATCAGCAAGCACTGTGCCAAATTTCAACTTGAAATATCAAGTAGTTTCGGCGTAATCGTCGGTTGAAAAAATTTTTGTATCTCGGCTCCTATTGGTCCGATCTTGACAAAATTTATATGAAAATTCATGGTTTTTTATGTACTTCAAGATGCATTTTGCTGCGATTCTCTCACTCCAAAATTGACCGAAATAAAAAAAATTTTTTATTAGAAATGTTGCTAAATATTAATATTAAGAAAATTTATTTTTACCGTTTGTTAATTACGACGTAAGCTGTCGATTAAACATAGTTTGATTCAATTATCGTTCCTGGATAGAATTGGACATCAATTTGAACTTTTCGGCTAAATAATTTTGCAACAAGACGCCATTTTAAGATATCGAGATCGGGCTTCAATTTTTACGTTGTCTGTACTAAAAGTCATCTTTGAGGGCTAATCCGATAAATAAAGATCTTATTTCATAAAAACCATGGCAATGTGAAAATTGAAAAAAAAATTTTTTTTATTTAACAATTTAGCCGGGAAAAACATTAATTTTGCATTTCGGAATGTATGTGTCTTATATAAAATTCAATGCTGATCAACTTTTGCCCCTACCTGTTTTTGCGTAAATTGAGTAACAAAAAAGTTAATCAAGAAAAACGGAAAAAAAATGCATTTTGGTAACTTAATTTGCAATAATAACAATGTTCCCGATCGGGTGCGAAGTCGAGACTTTAGGGCTATTTTCAGTAAGTGGCTACCAACATATTTCAGCGATAAAATAAACTCTTGCACGAACTTCCTGATAATAAGGTTTTGAACTCCCTGACTCCCGGACTATTTCGCAACGCGGCTCAAACGTTCCAGAGATACATTCACTCCGCTCTGGGCGACCTAGACTTCGTCTTCGTTTACATCGACGACATACTCATCGCCTCATCCTCGGAGGAAGAACACCGGCAACACTTGGAGTTAGTGTTAAAACGCTTGACCGAGTTCGAACTTCAAGCGAATCTCGACAAGTGCACCTTTGGCGTAGAAGAACTGGTTTTCCTCGGACACCTCATCTCCGCCAAAGGCTACATACCCAGCCCAACCAAGGTATAAGCAATCCAGGACTTCCCGAGACCCTCAAACATTGAGGAACTTCGCAAATTCCTGGGCCTCGTCAACAGCTACCGAACGCTACTCCCTCACGCCGCTGAGATCCAGCTTCTTCTACAAGCACAAATCGCAGGATGCAAAAAGAAGGACAAGAGGCCAGTCCATTGGACGGACGACAGCATCGCAGCGTTTGAGAAATGTAAAAAAGACGTCGCCGACCTAACATACATGGCTTTCCCGGACGAGAAAGCAGAGCTTCGCCTCATCTGCGACGCCTCCGACACAGCAATGGGCGCGGCCCTAGAACAGCTTCAAGAGGGCACATGGACGCCCCTCGGTTTCTTTTCTCGTAAATTCTCAGTCCCAGAACGCAAGTACGCAGCGTACGACCGCGAACTCACAGCAATATATGAAGCAATCAGGCATTTCCAACATCATCTGGAAGGCGCAGTATTCAAAACCTTCACAGACCACAAGCCTCTCATTTACGCACTGCAACTCAGCACCGAGAAGATGCCGGCCATCCGGTCACGCAGACTCTCCTACATAGCACAATACAACACAGAGATCCACTATCTACCAGGAGAAGAAAACGAAGTGGCAGACACCCTGTCTAGAGTCAACACCTTCACGACTCCAAGTATGTTCCACTGGGACAACGACAACCTTGAAGCAGACGAACAACTGCTTCAGGTGAGAGCAAACATCCAGGCATTCAAACTGCCAACGCGGTACGACGCACTGCACCTCAGCAAAGAGCAAAAAGAGGATCACTCCGCTCAATTCTAGACGACCCGTCTAACCCTTTGAAGCTACGCAAGCTAACTTGGGGCTCCAAACATGCAGAGTTCTACTGCGACATCAGAGAAGACGTCATCCGCCCGTACATCCCTCAATCCCTCAGAAAAGAAGTTTTCGACACTTTCCACTCACCCTCCCACCCAGGCCCACGAGTCACAGTCCGCTTGATTAGACAACAATACGTATGGCCGGACATCAGAAGAGACACGGTCAAATGGTGCAAACTTTGTCAACCATGTCAAAAGGCCAGTGATCCACAAGTCAGACACACAACCCTTTATACACAAAGGGCTGGACTCCTGCACGCACGTTTGGATGAGAGAAAAACCAATAAGACCTCCGCTCTCCACTCCGTACATCGGCCCGTACGAAGTCATCTCCCGAGACATGGAAAACCACACCTTCACCATCGACAAAGACGGCAGCAGAAAAACAGTGAACATCACTAGACTCATACCGGCTTTCCTACTTCACGAGGAGGAGGAAGAAAATCACAGCTCGGCACCTACATCATCGCCACCACACCAAAACCCAATGCAAGCATTATTCAATATCCCGCAATCACCCAGTCATCCGACAAACCAACAACCCAGTCCTCCCGAACCGCCGCAAGACGACACCCCAATTCCAGCCCCACCCACTCCAACTCAGCCACCCACCGATCGACAAGTCGACAACCAACTCGTGCCGCGTAATCTCGCGGCTCAGCCTCTCGCGACGCAAGCAGACACAACCGTCGCGACCGATCGACAACAAGATAGCATCCCCGCACCGAGCACACCCGCGACTCAATCCGCGACGCGAACAGACATCACAACTACAACCGATCAAACACCGAATAGCAACAAACGGCAAAAACACATCCCCAACATTCTCAGGAATAACCGCGTAACTTTCTCAAACAAGGCTACAGCGGCATTAAACTCAAAAAATTCTAACAGCAATGGAGGACATAGAGAAGCAGCGGGAGCTACTACGTCAATACCAGGGCCGCACCGCGGACCACACAATCAAGGCCGAATCGAGAGATCATGCAGGAGGCATCGCGTCACCCTCGATACTGCAGGAGAAGACACCATCCTCTCCCGAGCTGGTTAGATTCCCCTTTCCCTCCAACTCTATCTCAGTTCCTAACTAACTTCTAATTATTTTAACTTTAGCGCAGAACAATCAAAATCGCATTTTTACAAATTAAGCATCCGAACCTTAGACACTAAGTTCAATGAATGTAAGACGTATATCTATTATTTTTGTAAAACCAAAAACAACTAATGTAAAACCCAAATCATAAATCTCTACTCATTGTTATTTGCAACAGAGTCTATTAATGTATAATAAGATCAAGAACAATATTTTTATACAGAGTCTACTAATGTACAACTAGATTAAGAAAAATATTCGTATACGCAATGTTACTTAATATTTAAGCATCAAAACCCGAACATAGCTATATATCAACAACAAAACAACGAATGTAAAACACTGATCAAACTTGTAACACACAAACTGTAAACTATCTTCTAACGCCAGTGGTCAACACACACTCAATCAATGTAAATCTTTCTTTAAACGCGCAGAGAACATTAGAATCAACCCCAGTCAGGCAACTCTCTGAAACTCAGTCAATTCAATTCAAATCATGGAGTCAGAACAATCGAATTAATTTCAAATCATGGAGTTATGATAATCTAACTTAATTCAAATCATGGAGTCAGAAACCATTCAAATCATGGAGTAAGAAACCAATATCCACACGACTACCCGATTTCTTTTTTTTTTTTCAAAAAACACAAAACAAATTTCGTGGAGAGTAGTGTGGGGACACAGCCCGCACGGCGGCAGCACCTCTCGGCAGAGAGAGAGAGAGAGAACAGCTCGAGCGTCGAGCTCGCCCCGCTTCCCCCTGCGCGTCAGTCCACGCTGAGAGCCCAACCGCTACGCACCACTGGCACTGCACAGACAAACAGAATAAACCGTAGTACAAACCTAACAACGCAACATCATTCGCCCGAGAGGCCACGCATCCCTGCCCTCCCCCTTCATGTATTTCCCCTTTTTTTTCTCACACATATATATATATATATATATATATATATATACGTTTACTCTGTAGTCTTTATAAATATATACTTATATGTAAAAATTAAAAATTTGTGTTCTTTTTTTTTCTAACCTTTCTTTTCCCTCTCCTTATTGCCTCCCCTATATTTAAGAGAGAGTTGCGGCTCCATCTTTTTTTTATTTAAACAAGGTATTAAATCCTTGTAAAGAAAGTAAAAGAATATCTTTATTTGTGAATAATTTCATTTCAAAAAAGGAAAAAAAAAATTATTAACTTGAATATAGTAGATCCTTATTGAATACCAAAATCATACTTTATATTTCGAATTAATGAAGACACAAAATCTTTTGTTAATGAAATTTATAATTCTTATTTAGTTCAAGTTGATTCATGGAAGCCATTGAAAGCAACATATTTTACAAATACTTTATGAAGAGGAGAGGAAAGAGAAAAAAGATCATACATTGACTGTTATAGTAAAGGTAGAATATCTGCACATTTGTTCAAAACAAGCACCGAAAAGATTGTTTACTCTTTTTCGTATTAAGTTTTCTCTCTTTTTTTGTTAGTTAGGGCCGCTACAGTCTTAGTGGCTAATTTTAGTAGTATTACTTT
The DNA here is from genome assembly GCA_018906965.1 of Philotrypesis tridentata. Classification (NCBI taxonomy): domain Eukaryota; kingdom Metazoa; phylum Arthropoda; class Insecta; order Hymenoptera; family Pteromalidae; genus Philotrypesis; species Philotrypesis tridentata. The sequence continues at coordinate 82,867 of JACCIB010000209.1, forward strand.
TATTCCCAACTTTCCTTCCTTTGGAAGTTCCTTCCCCCTCTATGTCGTTCAGATATATATATATATATATATATATATATATATATATATATATTTGCTTTGTATTCTTTTCCCTTCACCTTGAAATGAATATCATAATAAAATAGAATGAAATAAAAAATAAAAGATTGGAGCCATAAAAATTTCAATGAGATTGCGGTCTCATATGAGATTGTACATCCGGATATAATGGAGGTGGTTGTGTCTCCCCCATTTGCGTTTGTATCATTTGTTCGCGAGGTGCCTCGAATGCGGTTTTTTCCATCTCGATCATGGGTACTGCTGAAGGCAGTAACGGCTCTTCTACTTTCTCGGACTTTTCCCTTTCCGCCCTCTTTGCTGCTTCACTATTGTTTCGATGTTGCGCACCAAGATGTAGCAATAGTTGTGTTACCGAATTCCATATAGCTCCGATTAAATGTATTGAGAAACCGTATAAACTATAGATCGCGTATCCGTGTATAACCGTGTCGATTAAGAGTTTCGTAATTCTACAAATTAATATCATTCCTATTATTCCAGCACTGGCAGTACCGAAAGTCAGGAAACTAGACCTCAGTCGGTCCCATGTACCTTTTACGAGTTCAGTCATAGTTTGTTCATCCAGCAAATGTAGAATTCCGATACCCTCTTTTCGACCTCCCTTTCCGGTCATTCCCTGGGCTATTTGATTAAATACGGTAGGCTTCTCTACTGGAAAAAGAATCATGTCTCTCAAGCGGTTCAGATCCCTTTCCCCGTAAATTCCACCTATTGCGAGAGTATCCGGACTCATGCATTTCCACGTGGGTTTTACCTGAGGCTTCAAAACCTCCGGTGGAGATGCTTCTACTGGTATAGGGAACATCTTAAACCATTTTTCGCCGAATTGAAACATCGCAGGAATTCGCGTATCGCAACTAAGTTCAGTTCCGGTCCGAACCAAAATCCGCGTCTGCGAAGCTAAAAATAATTCTTCGCTTCCGCAACGAACCGGCAGTTAACCGTAACATTTAGTGGTGTTTCTCAACTGTACTTCGACTCGAATACATTTTAACAAGTGTACGACTTCGCCCGCGACTACCCCTATGTAGCCATCTTCCTCCATTAGTCGGTACCCGAACTGCTCAGGAGAAAGGGTTGCGATCGATATTGCGTTCTTTAGCACCTTGCGCTCAAGTTCACATTCTTGTTTTAATATTTTGTAATACATACTTTGGACTTGCCCGCTAATATATTTTTCGATATATAAAAATTTTGAATTCACGTATGCAAACATATCTAAATTGGCAGTACTTATGGGAACTTTCTCAATTAATTGTTGTTTTCAAATATCTTCAATTACAAATAATTTCGGATACTTGGTACCAAAGAATTTATATCCGCACTTATTTATCTCTCCCTTTCTCCATAATGCAAAAGTTCGATCTCCTGATTCTACTGAATACATGACTTTATGATTTTTTGTATCATTGATTTTATCCATATATCCCTCATGTAAAACTGAATATTCTTTTATACAGCAAAAATCCTCCGTTACTTGATTCCAGAAAACTTGTGCCCCGTCATGATCAATACATTGTAATTCTTTGAATGAACACCTTACCCCTGACTTAAGGGGTTATGCCTGAGTTAAAATTCAAAAAAATCAAAAAATTTTTTATTTGATTTTTTTAAGGCAAATTTAATGTAGAATACGCTGCTGAAGTCCTTTTTATCCGAAAAGATTCCGTTACAAAGGTATAGGCAAATTACTAAAAAAATACAATTTTTCAAAATTGCGTATTATTGATATTTTGTCTTATAGCACTTTTGATTATTTAAAACAATTGCTTTTTCATAGAAAATGTAAAATTAAATGTGTTTACAAACTGCTTTTGAAAACGCAATTTTATTTAAAAAAAAAATATATTATTTATTGAATCATTACATACTGTAAATAACTAATTTTTATAAAATCGTAGATTTTATTTTTATTTTGAATTTTCAAAATAAAATAAATTTAGGATTTAAATTTAGTCTTGTAATTTTTTAATCAAACTTATAAAGGGGTAAAAAAATATTCGTGCAAATTTAAATTACCGCCTGAAAAAAGACACTTTACAGCATATGGAAAAGGAAATCACTATTTTACCGACTTAGTCGAGTTTGCATTCAGACTGTCAGACCAGGTCAGACATCAGCTGTTTCGTCTGCTGTCTGTAGTTTAGTGTAAGCTTGATGTTGTGCTGTTGTGATAGCTTCTGAGTCTACTAGTCTTCAAATTTAGATAAGTGTTTGGACTATAAACAACATATGATTTGTAAAGAATTTGTTCTTTGTGAGTATATTCTTGATTTTTAGGTGTACGGGCTATAATTATCATGTGTACAAGATGCCTGTGCGATAAATAGTCTCCAACCAGCTCTAAGTCTACTGTGAGTGTTAATAATCCTGGAAAGTCATGGTTAAGCAATACCAACAATTATATTCATGTCAAACATACTGACTGTGAATGCGTATCAAAAATTTATATTTCAATTTCAGCTCTCGATACTGGTATATCTACATATACAGCACTCGGGTCTTTATATATGCCTTAATATGTAGGTATCTTATGCCAAAATATAAGAAAAATATGCTAAGCAGTTCATGTAAGTACTACCCGATAAGTATACATAAGCATCTTGATAAACTTTAAATGCATTTTTCTCAGTTTTGCCATTTTTATGATTTTAGGTCCTTTGCCGCAGGATATCTCAGCATCCAGATGATCAATTGACACCAGACAGGATGGAAAATCTTCTTAATATGTTTCTTCACTGCTTGAACGGAGCAGAATTGACTAATACAAGGTAAAAGCCAATGTTGCGTATGTGAATATATGTAATATTCACTATAATTACTGATATAATCATCTTATGAGTTACTAAATATTTAAAATTTATTTTTTGTAGAAAAGTCTTCTGCTCAAGCAGTGAAGAAACATATTCAGAAGATTTTACATCCTGTCTGGTGTCAATTCATCATCTGGATGCTGAGATATCCTGCGGCAAAGGGAAAAAAGTGCTGAAAATTAATGATTCATACATGTAATTGTTTACAATGTAAGTATAGATATATAATTTTTTTAAATAGTTAAAAATATGTTTAATACCTATATTTGAAGTAGGAGAAAGATTTTTTTTATAATATTAATAAATAATTTTTTTCAGCCTATTACTTATTAATATCTTTTTTACAGGTTCAACTCAGGCATAACCCCTTAAGTATTATTTTATTTGATTCAAGATGTACTGAGGTCATGTAGTCTTGCAATACTATTTCCACATGTCCGGCTGCGTATGCGCTTTCCCATGATCCGTATCCATCGGTGTATGATTCTCCTTGACAATATCCGTCCTTATCGTTCGTTCCGGCCAATACCACGTGTCGTATGGTTGTCCCGTTTCTGCTAATTTGATCTATTTTGGTTTTTCCTACCAGGAATGTTTTGGTTGTTTGAAGACTTCTGCATTCATGTGGTGTTAGGCTGAGAAAATATCCCAGCTCTCCTTGTAGCACACGTGATGCATGTCGATGCATTCCGCAATGCGTTATGATGCGATTTAATTTTATGGTACATTTATATACATGCGCCGATGTATAATCATTTAGCTGTAGTAATTGTCCATAATTTCTCTGTATATCTACCTCCGGTCTTTTTATCTCGCAATCTCCAACATTGATCAGTGATATTGTGGTTAAATTGGAAAGATGATCTCCACAGTCATACCCATATAATCCGTAGACTGCTTTTGCGTATTCCATCAGGATAAGGATTCCGTACCATTGAGACTTCATCTGTAATAAACCATGCCCATTGTTTCTTTTCTTTTTTTTTCTTCTTACCAACAATTCTGAGTATAATTTAAAATTTTATATATATATATATATATATATATATAAATCGGGTATTTTGAATTTTGAATATATATATATATATATATATATATATAAATATATAAATCGGGTATTTTGAATGCATCCCTATAATAAACTACCCTTCGCTAGCGCATTCAAAATTCCACTTTTGGCATTCAATATTCCATATTTAAAAATAACCCTCTACTACCCCTACTTTCGGCGCATTCAAAATACCCGATTTATGTATTTATATGTGTATATATATATATATGGTATTAATGGGACGGCATCTTTAGCAGTCAGAGGTAAGAACGCTCAATTGTCCGTACTGTCCTTCAGTTTTTGTGTTTCTTTTTCGTAGGGCCTTTTTTGTAACGTATTTGTTGCTCCTGTGATGTGTTATTGTTGTATTGGTAAGCGTTCCTATTATCAATAGAATTGTAACAATTACTAAGGCTCGCAGGACTATTTCGTTTATGCTGTGTATTCTTTCAGATCGGATGATCATTGGTACTTCTCTTATGAGATTCCATAGATTACTTTCTTTCATTTCTTCACTTAGTTGCATGAATGCATTTCGTGCTTCTCTTTTTTCAAGGATATCGGTTATATTGTTCATTTGCATGTTTGCTCTTGGCCATATTACATTGCCACTCAAGACTTTTGAATCTCCACTGATATCCAACCCTTTTGTTATCCAATATACGTCATGGAAGCGGCGTACTAGTGGATCGGTGAATTGGTGGCTTTTCATATTGTTTTTCTTTGATACCTGTAGTGATATATGGGTTTTATTATTTGTTATATGAAAAATTACACACTTAATATTTCTAGTTTTGTGATGGTTCTATATGTGAAACTCGTAATCTGTTGGCGTTGACTGTCTTTATTTTTTTGTTTTTCATGCGTATTTTGATATTGCGCTGTCCATTAAAAACATCCAGAACTGTGTAAGGGCCTTCGTATTGGTCCGCTAATTTATATTGTTTCCCTCCTTTTAGTAACCATACATTATCGCCTATTTTGAATTCTTGTGGATTAACCTTGCGATCATAATAATATTTGGACTTGATTTTTGAATCAATTAATTTATCTCTTGCAATCCGTTGCAAATCGTATAACTTTTGATTAAGACTTGTGACGTAATCGTTGTATGTTGGAGGTCGATCCTCCTTTTCTAGTGGATCACTAGAGGGTAATCGGGCCATTTTCCCGAATATTAACTCGTACGGAGTGAAAGAATGGCCTTCGTGTGGAACTGAGTTATAGCATAAAGTTGCAAGTTCCAATAATTCGTCCCACGATTCGTTGGTCATAATTGTTTTCAAATATTCCGCTAGTGCATGATGTGAGCGTTCTAGCGAACCATTTGCTTGTGGATGATAGGCCGTCGTTTTCACTTGCTTGATTTTGAACCTTTTTGCAACTCTCTGCAATAATTTTGACATAAAATTGCTCCCTTGATCTGTCAGAATCGTCACTGGAGCTTCAAAAATGCAAATAAATCTTGTGATAAATGCGTCAGCTACCGATATTGCTGTTGCGTCCTTCAAAGGTATTGCCATGCAATACTTTGAAAAATTGCATTGTTAATATATTGTTATGGCCATTTTCTGTTACGGGAAAGGGTCCAACAATGTCAAGACTTACTTTTTCCATAGGTGAATATGGAGTATCGGTGATTTGCATGGGTTGTTTTGTTTTAACCCTTACTAATTTCTTCACTTGATACGTGACACAAGTGCGTATGAAATTTTTGCACATCTTCTTTGAGATTTCCCCAAAAATATCGTTGTTTAATTCGTCGATATGTTTTCGTGACTCCTCGATGTCCTCCTATAGCGGTGCAGTGCATTTCGTTAATGATTCTGCTTCGATCTTGTTCTTCAATGTATTTAATTATTCCCAAGCAAATTATAACTTTTATTTGCACATTTTACAATTAATGCTTTACGCATTAATTGTAATATTTCTTTCCATTCCACATTTTCAATGTTATGGCTTTTTGCTATGCTTATAGAACGTATTCCCTTTTTTATTATTAGTGCTTTCAACATTCAAAAGTATCAATCAAATTTTTCCGAATTTCTGTAGTACTTGCGGATTGTACGTCCTTGATAACTGCTGCGAAAAGCTGTCGATTATTTCTTGTAGTACACTTGATTTCACCTGGTTCCAGGTTTGCAAATTTTGGTAAAAATTTTCTTGATAATAATTGATCTGCTCCCGTGTCACACGGGTTACCTTTTGTATCGATAAAATATATGTAATTGTCTTTTCGCATGCATAATTGTTCTTTGCATTCCACAAATTTCTCTTCTCCTCGTACTTCTCGATCCGTTTGCTCAATTATTTCTTCTTTGTTGCAAAAGGTGTCCTCGGGCATAGGTTCACCTCCTATTTCACTTGATAGTTGTGGACTTTCATTTTCGTTAATATTTTCATTATCATTTTCTTGATCCATAGTCGCCTCGGGTAAGGGTGGCAACTGATTTACCTCATCTGTGCTTTTTAATTTTTCTTCACTTATTTCCTCTCGTGATCGGTTTGCCTTTTTCGGTCTTTTGTCCCTATAATTAGGAACTGGTATTTTTCCGGCTCTCGTACGGGTTTGCACTGCCAATACTAGCTGCTCGTGGATTTCCTCCTCCTCGGGTTTGTCGTCGGTGACCGGATTTCGTGAAAGCGCATCTGCGTTGGTATTGCTCTTACCGCTTTTGTACACAATATCATAATCATACGCGTTCAATTTTATTCGCCATCGGCTTACCTTTGTCGTTAGATCTGTAGATTTCTTAAACCACACCAACAGTTTACTATCTGTAACAATTGTGAAATGTCGACTCAATAAATATGGTCGAAATTGAGATACCGCGTAGAGAATAGCTAGCGCTTCTCTCGAGTAGGAGTCGTATCGGCTCTCGGTATCGGATAATACTCGCGACACATAGGCTATCAGTCGATCTTTTCCGATTTCTCCTTGACTCAAAATGGCGCCGATCGCGTGCAAACTGGCGTCAGTTGTAACAACAAAAGGTTTAGAAAAATCAGCAATTTGCAATATTGGCTTTTCGCAAAGTTTGTTTTTCAAAATTTCAAAAGCTTTTTCGGTCTCGTCTGACCATTGAAAAACAGATTCTTTTTTTAAAAGGTTACTTAGTGGCCTTGCGATGCTCGAAAAGCCTTCAATAAATCGTCGATAATATCCCACTAATTCCAAAAACTTCCGTATGTTTTTCTGCGTTTTGGGCCTCGGAAAATTTTTGACCGCTTCAATTTTTCTAGGATCTGGGCGAACTCCTTCCGGCGTTAGCAAGTGCCCCAAATAAATCACTTCGGTTTGCAAAAATTTGCACTTGTCCGGTTGCATTTTGAGATTCGCCTCTCGCAACCTTTTTAAAAACTTTTCAAATTTTTCATTGTGCTCTTCAATTGTTTTTCCATAAATCACCGCGTCATCCAAGAATAAAAAAATTTCGCGACCTTGTAGTCCTTTGAATACGAGCTCAACCGCTCTCTGGAACCTGGCAGGACTATTGCAAAGACCCATAGGAAGTTTATTAAATTCAAAGAGTCCTTGCGGAGTGGTAAACGCTGTTTTGTATCGATCCGGTTCATGTAGAGGAATTTGAAAAAATCCCTGTGCCAAATCGAATACCGAAAAATATTGTGATCCTTCCAGTTGATTAATTATATCCAAAATGTTTGGCAAAGGATATTTATCTTTAATTGTTTTGTCGTTGTTTTCGGTAATCAACCACGAATCGATAGCGCTTATTGCCTTTACTATCGGGTGTATTTGCGACTAAAAATGCAGGTGAAGAGAAGGGAGAGTTCGAGGGACGTATGATGTCGCTCTCGAGTAGCTCTGTTACCTGTCGCTCGAGCTCCTCCTTCAATAGATGCGCCGGCCTATACGGCTTTTCATATATACGTATATCGTCCGTAGTTACAATGCGGTGGCTTGGGACTTTGGCCGTTCCCAAGCGCTCTCCTTTCAAATGAAAACAATCAGCGTATTCCTCGATTAATTTTTCAATCGGCTCTCGAGTTTCTTTCGTTAAATGATTCAACTTCAACAATGATTTTAATTTCGAGTAACTTCATGGTTTTCGGGATTTTTGTTCAATTCAATTTTAAAAATAGACTTGTCCATTCCCAGTGGCATCTCGACAGAATAATAATCTTTCCCTGAAATTTCCATGTAATTGAAGCAAAGGTTATCAATATGACTTTTTTCAATATAATTTTTAATAAAATAACAATTATCCGCTTCACCCTCTTTACGATCCCCTTATAAATGTTCAAATATTTCCGCTCCCACAAAATGTTTCTCCGTAATGTCGTTCGTCTCGTGTCCTTGAATCGTATCGTCAATTATGAGCTCATCAATTTCTCTATCTTTGTCCGGAATCTCATCTTCGGATTTATTTTCACAAATTTCATTATCATTATCAATTTCATAACTTGCTACAATGGCCATTTCATTTATTTCATCATCGTAGTCTTCATTTTCATTATCAGTTTCAATATCAGTTGCAACATTTACTACAATTAGTCCGGGAGTCCTGGCATTTTGTCGTGCACTTTCTTCAAAAGATTTTTTGACAGTCAAAATTTGTTTGTGGTAACCTACTGAAAGTAACCCTAAATTCTCGACTTCAGACCTGATCGGGAACATTGTAATTATTGCAAAATAAACTTCAAAAAAGCACTTTTTTTTAGTTTTCCGCGAATAACGTTTTTGTAACTCATTTTATGCAAAAAAAGGTAGAGAGGAAAGTTGTTTAGAATTGAATTTCCAATCAGACACATGTATTCCCGAATGCAAAATTAACTTTTTTCATCACTAAATTGTTAAACAAAAAAAAAACTTTTTCCAAATTTTCACATTGCCACAGTTTTTTCAAAAAAAAGATCTTTTTCGTCGGATAAGCTCTCAATGATGACTTTTAGTACAAACAATCTAAAAATCGTTGCCCGATCCGTATATCTCAAAATGGTGTCCTATTGCAAAATTATTTACCCGAAAATTTCAAATTCATTTCAAATTTGCCCATGGAACGATAAACGGATCCAACTGCGCTGAATCGATAGCTTTTGACGTACTTAATAAATGCTAAAAAGGAATTTTCTTAAAATTAATATTTAACAACATTTTTAGCAATAAATAGTTTTTATTTTCGCCAATTTTTAAGTTAGAGAAACGCGGTAAAATGCATTTCAAAGTACTTACAAGATCATGAATTTTCGTAAAAAATTCGTCAAGATCCGACCAATAGGAGCCGAGATACGAATTTTTTTTCAACCGACGATTACACCGAAACTATTTAATATTTTTTAATTTTGTTTTTTCCTCAACTTTCACGTCGTGTCAGTGAAATTTAAATGAGTGCAATGTAAATACCCGAAAATTACGTTTTTTAGATGTTAATTTAATTTCTCGGCAACCAAAGGTCCTACGTCAATGCTTTTTTTTTAATTTTATGTGTTTTTGCCTCAACTTTCACGTCATGTTAATTAAATTTTCATAAGTGCCATACAAACACAAGAAAGTTTCATGTTTTCTGTTATATGCAGTACTACATAATGTATTCATATTTTGTATATATAAGTGTGTATATTAATTTTAAAAGCTCAGTACAAGGATAGTGTTTGCTTACGATTTCTGCATTAAACGAAATTAAGGAATTAATGTCGATAAAATGTTTTTCAACTATAAGTTATCGCTTCGCGTTATGTAAAACTTTTTAAACTAGCATTGAATTTAATCGATTTTCATAGGGTAACATACTAATTTCTATAGATATTTAAGCATGTGTAACGTTTTTAAAATCGTATGTGTATACGAGAGCGCGGCACACACAGATACACACATATACGCGCTTATTCATGGCGTCAAGTGGAGAAAATGGTTTAAAAAGGCAACCAAAGGTCCTATATTAATGCTTTTTTTTTAATTTTATATGTTTTTGCCTCAATTTTTACGTCATGTTAATTAAATTTTCATAAGTGCCATACAAACACAAGAAAATTTCATATTTTCTGTTATATGCAGTGTGCTGCGCGTGCGTGCGTGTGTGTATGTTTGTGTACTGCGCGTGCGCGCGTGTGTGTATGTTTGTGTACTGCGCGTGCGTGTGTGTGTATCTATGCGTGCTGTACGCGTATATACATGTAGGATCTTACAAAAAAATCATATTCGCTGTTGAAACCGATAAAAAGTTAATTTATACATGTACAAACATTTATATACATAAGTATAATCTCATGTAAATCGATTAAATTCAATGCAACTCCAGAAAGTTGTATACAATTATATTTTATGGACATTAATTCTTTAATTCCGTTTAATGTTGAAATCGTAAGCAAACACTATCCTTGTATTGAGCTTTTAAATTAATATACACACACATATATACAAAATATGAATACATTATGTAGTACTGCATATAACAGAAAACATGAAACTTTCTTGTGTTTGTATGGCACTTATGAAAATTTAATTAACATGACGTGAAAGTTGAGGCGAAAACACATAAAATTAAAAAAAAAGCATTGATGTAGGACCTTTGGTTGCCGAGAAATTAAATTTACATCTAAAAATCGTAATTTTCGGGTATTTGCATTGCACTCATGTAAATTTCATTGACACGACGTGAAAGTTGAGGAAAAAACACATAAAATAAAAAAAAAGCATTACCTTAGGACCTTTGGTTGCCGAGAAAATCAATTTGCATCTAAGGTTCACGAAAGCCGCAGCGGCGGTCCCCCCCACCACCGCGCCGCCCAGCCGGAGCAGTCGCGCGGCCGCGCGCGCTGATCTCGCATCCGTTCATCGGTCCTTTTACAAGAATTAAGTCCATTACAACTATCAAGAAAAATGCTATCATCTAGAGCATCATTTGAACAAGCATTGTGTGAAAATTCATTAAAAAATATTAAATAGTTTCGGTGTAATCGTCGGTTGAAAAAAATTTTGTATCTCGGCTCCTATTGGTCGGATCTTGACGAATTTTTTACGAAAATTCATGGTTTTGTAAGTACTTTAAAATGCATTTTAAAGTACTTGCCGCGTTTCTCTAACTTAAAAATTGGCGAAAATAAAAACTATTTATTGCTAAAAATGTTGTTAAATATTAATTTTAAGAAAATTCCTTTTTAGCATTTATTAAGTACGTCAAAAGCTATCGATTAAGCGCAGTTGGATCCGTTTATCGTTCCATGGGCAAATTTGAAATGAATTTGAAATTTTCGGGTAAATAATTTTGCAATAGGACGCCATTTTGAGATATACGGATCGGGCAACGATTTTTAGATTGTTTGTACTAAAAGTCATCATTGAGAGCTTATCCGACGAAAAAGATCTTTGTTTTGAAAAAACTGTGGCAATGTGAAAATTTGGAAAAAGTTTTTTTTTGTTTAACAATTTAGCGATGAAAAAAGTTAATTTTGCATTCGGGAATACATGTGTCTGATTAGAAATTTAATTCTAAACAACTTTCCTCTCTACCTTTTTTTGCATAAAATGCGTTACAAAAACGTTATTCGCGGAAAACTAAAAAAAAGTGCTTTTTTGAAGTTTATTTTGCAATTATAACAATGTTCCCGATCAGGTCCGAAGTCGAGAATTTAGGGTTACTTTCAGTAGGTTACCACAAACAAATTTTGACTGTCAAAAAATCTTTTGAAGAAAGTGCACGATATCCCACTATTGAACTCCCTGACTCCTTGACTAAATGGCCCTTTCATTTGTTTCATCATTGTAGGTTTCATTTTCATCATTAATTTCATCATCAATTTCAATATTATTCTTCATTGCAATGTCCGTATTTATTGCAATTTCATTATTAGTCACGACTCTATCATTAATTATCATCTCGTTCTTAAATGCACGCGTGCTTTCATTTGTCCCTCTCGTATTCAAAACGTCATTTAGTTGATCAATTTTCTCAAATTCTTCGCGAACCGTTTCTTTCGCGTTTTCAAAATTATCATTTATCGGGCACATTCCCGAATTATTATTTCCCGTAATTTCATTTTACTCATATTCAATTAATTCGTGCGGCCGGCTTATCGAATGCTTTTCCTGATTCAAGTATACTCCCGCTCTTCGGTCTGTCTCGTCATATTCCGTCCTCGGTCCCCCCTTCGCGGGGTTCCGCTCGGAGACCTTTCTCTTTTCGGTGCCCCTCCTAGTCATCGCGCTCGAGCTCACGGCGTCCCGTTGCTCTGAAAACTCGATGGCTGTCCGGTTTTTCAGGAACGGAATTATTTGTCCATTTATTTCAATGTACTCCTCATTGAAATTTATTTTCGCATTACCTTTGCGAAAAAATTCATTACCCAAAATCCCTGCTTCAATTATTGGAAAATTATTTTCTACCAAATGGAACTCTGTAATAATGCCATTAAAATCAATTGTTATTTTGCCGAGTGCACCAATGTATCCCTCGGTTATTCCTTTCAACCTTATGTACTCTCGCTTATCAATTTTAACATAGGGCGCTACCTCCGACTCACGCACTAGGTTAATTGCCGCGTCGGTATCCAACATAAATACCAGCGGCCTTCGAAAACCTCCCGCGTCGATCTTAATCGTCGGGGAGACACTTACTCTACTAAGATTTATTGACTCGATCCAGCAATGGGTGGGCCCCCCTGTCGCAGCACTCCCGGGCGTCCACCTGCATTTGACTCCCTCGGGGCGCCCTCCCGCGAAAAAGCACTCTCGTTTCCCTGCCCTTGGTTGTTAGCGCGATTTTTGCGTTGACGCTTATAACAATCTCTTTGCATATGGCCTGTTTTTCCGCAATAATAGCAATCTTTATTTAATTTATTATGGGGTAATCTTATATTAGGTTGGGCCCCCCCGGGTCCATATGAATTATTGCTTCTATTATTTTTGTTGTTACCATTATTACCATTGTTAATATTATTATTGTCATTGTTGCTATTATTCGGCAAAAACTGCACCCGACGCCTGTTTTCGGCGTTCCAACCGCCGAAATTTCGATTATTTTTGTTATAATAATTCGGATTGAGCCTTCCGCTCGATTGCGCTTGTTGTTGCATCATTTTTCGGCAATTCATCATGACGTGACCCGTCTTTCCACAAAAGTTACATACTATTATAGTGTAAGGCTCGATTGCATGTACTTTGCGCGTCTCCGGTACTTTCCCTTTTTCGTCGTCCGAGAGACTTTCGTCTTCGTTGCTGCAACCCGCGTATTCCCTCTCTATCTCTATCGCTTGTTCACGAGCTTCTTCCAGCGTCGCGTAGTCGCCCATCCGGCCTCGAATTTCCCATTTCACGCCGCGTTTAAAGAATTTGATGCAGTCTTTCACTATTTCGTTCTTGAAATCTTTTTCGGTTTCACGATTGTATCTGTCTTCCCGTAAAGCGGTTAACAATATTTCTGTTTGAATTTCCTTGATTTTATGGAAAAATGTAATTACCGATTCTCCCCTTTTTTGTCGTTTTTTCGCTAATTCTCCCGTCCACTCATGATACGTTTTGGCCGAACCGTATATTCTTTCAAAAAAATTTATCACTTCCGTAATTGACTTAAAAGTTTGATCGCGGCTACTCGTGAGTGCGTCTCCGTATAAACGCATACGTATGAATTTAACCAATTCCGCTTCGCGTGCTGGTGGAATCATTTCCTTCGCTTCTCTGCAGCCGTCAAGAAAAGCACTTAATAAAATGTTTTGCCCGTTATATCGCGGAATAATATCCAAAATGTTCGAAATTGACATGCTTCTCATCAGTCGCCATTTCGTTATCGGTAATTTTTATATTTTCAAATTCGCTTTTGCAATCGTTTGTTGAAAGATAAAGTGAGTTACTATTTTCTAGAATAGGGTTTGGAGTTGGAATAACTTTGTGTTTATTTTCAAGCAATTTTTGTATATTCACCGCCGGTTTAAAAAAATCAGTTATTCGATCTACAAACCCTGTAATAAATTCTATACCCCCGTACCCTGGGTTGTCTCTAAGAGTGTTATTCAGCTCTTCTATATTTTCGGGTTTTGCAAAATATTCGTTAACTTTTTCCTCTCCCACGAAATTACTCAATCGTGCTTTTATTTCTTCCAACTCTCTTTCCTTGCTTATTATTGATTCATCTATTTGCGCGCTTTGCAAATATGAAATTAATTTTCCGTGATTTTCGCTCTTACTTATTATCGGTGTACTTGCGTCAAATTTCTTATAATTGAGTTTTTTATCAAAAATTTCTTTACTTTTCAGAAAACTTTCTGTTTTCAAATGAAATTGAGTAGTAGTTTTTGTATCTTTGTCACTGTCGCTATCGTATTCCGCTTCGTTCTTTTTGTCTCTGTATATGTGAAACTGTTTTTTCGATTTTGGAAATTCGTCAATCTCTTTTGGTTCTTCAATTGTATACTTTTTACAAGTTTCTGTTATTTCTTTCGCGAATCCATTTGCGTTTACGATTAGTTTTTGTACTGTTAGACTATCGTCCTCGTTAATTTCGTCTGTTTTTCCTCATTTGTCTGAATTTATCAAGTATTGTCGAGTCTTCGATTAAAGTCTCGGGACTCCGCCAATTGCTAAACGCGCCGTTGTCCGACATTATTGGGAACCATCGCTGATGATCTCGTATTTCCCTGTTGCATTTGCCGATGCACCAATTTAAAATTATATATATATATATGTTACGTCCGAACACATGCATACAATTTATAGCGATTGCCGATGGTTCCAAGGGAAAGAAATAAAAGACTCTGGTATACGTTATGGGAAAAGTATATATATATATTTATTCATTCATTTACTAAACATGAATTTACAGTAATTGCCCCTTGCTTTGCGATCGTTGTACGATCGCATTACCGGGTGAGGGGTCGGAAAATACGAGATCGTTTACATGTGAAAAATCGGATATGATAGTAAGAAGAAAAAGTACCTGTTCTATTAGTTTCGGTGACTATGTGTGTATGTTAGTGTATATATATATATATATATATATATATATATATATACTGGGGGGTACCCCCCTGCTCGCTCCGTTCGCCAACCCCCATTATTTCAGTTGTTATATTTATTTTCAAATCTCAATTTTTAAATATATGCATATTTTATTGACTGTTAGAACAATAATAATTCTTAAAATTTGCCTACTGTCATAAAATTCATGGTATATAAATGATACTGAAAAATGTTATTATAAAAATAGCTCACCAATCAGCTCCACCCTCCATCTGCCACCTCTCCCTGTTTTCTCTACGATGATCTCTAACCATGAAGTCTATTAACTACCTGTCATCTTCACAATTTAACCTTTATCTACCACCGATCATCTACATCCTCGACACTTCGACTCTAGTTTTTTCCTCCAGCGTGCACACACAACCCCTATATATCAGCTCTACTCAAGACTTCAAACCTTTACCTATCACCTCGACCCATGACCTTTTCATCCAGCTACATCTACCCATAAACTCCACCGTCTCTCAGCTATTAGCACCTCACTCAGATCACTTATAATCTCGACCCATGAGGCCGATTAAATCATAAAATCTATGCTTTACCTATGACTTTCAACTAAAATTATTATTCTCTGTGTATGTTCTCCACCAATCACCCCAATTTATTACGTAACGCTCCACTTATTACACCAACCTTATCTTCTTGACTCTCCACCTATCATTTCCACCTTCCATCTATCGCCTCCAATCACGACCTCTAGCCTCCCACTATTACGTCTAATCAAGACTCCTAACATTGACCAATTACTTACACCCATAGCTTCGCCTAAACACCTGTCATTTCCAGCTCTAAACCACCTGTTAACGATCATTTCCAACCATGAAGTCTACCAACTACCTGTCACCTTCACCGTTCATTTCTATCCACTACCGATCATCTACAACCTTGACCCTGAATATTTTAATCTTTACCTATACCTCGACCTATGACATTCTTATTCTCCTGTTACCTCCACTTTCTATCTCGCCCCATAAAGTCCACCGTCCTTCTAGCTAATTGACCTACCACTTACAACTTTCACCCACAACTTTCACCACCACTTACCACATTCACTCGTAGCTTCTATCGAATACCTACTCCCTGCAATTATGACCTCGTTTTCTACTTATCACTTATACCTTCCACTTATAACTCGAATCGTGACTTCCACACTCCACCTATCTCCTACACTATCTACGTGAACCACACACATTCCAGTGCTACAGTCATAACCACCACCTTTTACGCATAATCTGCAAATATGTTCACACTTTCTGCCTACACATATCACCTCCACATATGAATTCCACGCACCACCTAGCATCTTTTCTCGTAACCTCAAACCGCACCACCTATAATGTCGACCCATGAAGCGTACCGACTAATTTGCACCTCCACCAGTTCTCCTACTCCGCGCGTCACTTTCCTCTCCGACTTATGACTCCAATCATGACTTCTGACCTTCACCTATCTCCCATGATTTTCAGCCTCCATCTATCACATCTAGTCATGAACTTCCCATCAACCTGTTATCCTACACTTTTCATCTATACTCATAAATTCTACCGTTTCAGTTCACCAACACTTCCACCCTCCACATATCGCTTTTAATCATGATCGCCAGTGTCCCACTAATCCCACTAATTATGACCTAACATTCACCAATCATGTATACCCATGGCCTCCACTCAATACCTGCCATTTTTAGCTCTGCAATCTACCTTATACCGAGAATCTCCACCATCCATCGATTGCATTCAATCATCTCGTTCTTCTCCAACTATCCTTACAACGTCCACTTATGAATACAATCGTGATCTCCACCCTCCACACATAATCTCTACCAATCTTTTACATCTATGACGTTCAGATTACGCTTATCACTATCTCTGATCATGTCTTCCTGCTTCAATTACAATCTACACATTCCGCTTATGATACTAACCATAACTTTCACAACCAAACCTTTCACTTATGACTTCAATCGCGACCATTACTCAACCTATACCTACACCGTCCACTTATTACTACAGTTATTAACCACCACCCTTCAAACACTCGACCCATGAAGCTGATCATCTACCTAGCACCTTCTCCTGAGGGAGCGCTGAGGGGGGGCTGAGGGGGGGCCAAACGAGGGGGCGCTGAGGGGTGGTGAGGGGAGGGGGGGCGAGGGGGGGGTCAAAACGCATAAAAATAACCAAACTTTTGAAACATTTCTTGGTTCTTTTGAGGGGGGGCTGAGGGGGAGCTGATGGGACTCGTGAGGGTGGGCGAGGGCGGGTGAGGGGGGCTAAATTCCAGCACGGCTCAAAACAACTATATAATATAGTAAGATATATATTCGTTTCGGGCGATGCGGCTGCTCCGTAGTCTCCTGCTGCGTTGGGTTCGTCCGCCGAGAAAGAGTAAACGGCGCCGCTATGTCTGGACCGCTTTACAGGTATTCGGTCGACTCGCACTAGATTTTCCTTCGTTCTTTCTCACTCTCTCGGCTCTCTTATATTCTTTTGGATTCTGAGCGGCTTCTTTCCTTTTGCACTCAAACACAAAAACTTGTTCACTGTTGTTAACTTTTACGAGTGATATACGGTTTGCAACTTTTAATTGATAATACTTTGTCGATTTTTATACACCGTTAAGTAATTTCCGCACTTGGGGAGAATCGAATATACTGATCGGTTCTCGATCTGTGAACTTAGTGACCGCCCCGCCGGGCATCTCCTCTATTTAAGCAAGTAGGTGATTTTGGGACGATAAGTCCCTTCTCTTTTGCTACCAGCCTAATTGCGTGATCGTTGAAGGTTTTCTTGGTGCTTCTCCATAGGTGATGACACCTGCGTTCGTTTTTCCTCGATCTTCCACTTTCGATTTCCTCAAGGCGTCGGTCTTCCGTATCTGCGTATTACCTGCCCGTATTGCGTACTGCATTAAGGGCAATTCCTATTCTCGAGGTTTCTTCGAGTTTTTTTCGGCTAGTGCGCAATAGCTGTGATTTTCCTTATGACTTTGTTGTTGTCTGCATGTTTGATGTTTCATTTGGTGATGAAATTTGTTTATTTCATTACAATGCCCAGTTAAAATTAATAATAAAGAAATATGCTTCTTTTTGGAACACAATCTAATACTCAGTTAACAGCGGTTTTTTAGATAGCATAATTTGAAAAAATGTTGATTTTAATTTTTTCTGCAAGTTAAAATCTGACCGCTATATTGGAGTCGTCGTATTTTATAACGATTCGGGACCATACATAACTTCAGTACTACTATCGCGTGCACGTTTTAGTACTTTTTGATGTGATTAAAATCTGTTGCGAATGTAAAAATGGCGATTGAAAAATTTTCTAAAAATGTTGCGATTCGTTTCTTGATTTGACTAAGAAACCACGTAAACATGGGGTTTTTACTTTCTGGTTTAAATGTTGGTTTAAAACACAACTGTCATGATAAAGTGATAACAAGTATAAACTGGTATAAGTATATATTTTGTACATCTATGGTAAAAATAGACAAAAATGTAGTTTTTACAAAAACTCACATTCAAAATTTTGTATAAATTCCAAAAAATGCTGTAAATAGTATCCGATTGTCTTCTAATTCAAATAAGATCTAAATTAGGACTCAATCAGTCTGTGCACAAAATTTAAGCTTGCTATATGGATTTGCTCCAGAGATATGGTTCGTACAATTTTTGCGCACGTACGTATGTGTAAATTCAGCTGCTATTGAAACTTTGAATAATCGTGACGTCGTGCCATGTGCTGGCGGTATGATTACATAACCCTCCTCGGTCAACGGTGTAAATATCGCTGGTGAATTAACATGTCAATGAGCAGGCGGAAACTGATCAATATTCAAAGTTTCAATAGCAACTGGGTGTACTTACATACATGTATACATAAATACATACATGCATTTTTACAAGCATTACAACACATTTTGTTTACTGGGGAACATATTTATCGAAATTTTCAATAATTTTCACCGTTATAAAGCTTTCTCTTTGAGAAAGCAACAGTAGCAAAAAAAGTAATAAAATGAATACACAAATTTTGGTATACAAAGTTCAAAGTAAAAATATTCGGACATTGATAAGAAATATTCTTTCAATAATAAATAGCCATTTGCACAAGTAGTTACATCCCCCTGATTTTATCTCTTAATTATTATATGTAACTTAGAGTTGTTGGTACTAGTTGCATACAAAAATGTTATTGATTCTCATTAGAAAGAAAATGTGAATGATCTAGAGCTGAGTCGCTAATTAGACAAGAATAATATGCATTAATTAAATAATAATAATAATACGCGGTTGGCCTGTTAAACGCCCAAAACTAGAATTTTTGTCAAGTTTTGACATTCCCACTACAATTCATACTTTCTATAAAAATAAAGATAATTCATATTGTCTACGACTATGTGAATACAAAAAGCAGTGGTAAGTAAACAAATATTTCTTTATTTTTCATTATTCTGTAAACAAATAGAATTCTCCATTATTTTATTAATTGTATAAGGTTGGAAATCATGAATACATTCATATTGATTTGTTTTTAACTTGTTTCAATAGATCCATCCCCTGTAGTTTTTTCAGCCTTCTTTTTTTTCTTTTTCGCAGATTTTGGATTTGCAGAAGTGTTTAGTAAAGCCTGTAACAAAAACGTTTTTATTACTTGGTATTAGTATAATTTTAATTTTTTAAATAAAAATTTAATAAATTAAGTAAAATTTATTATAAGCACAATTATGCTATTCAGAAAAGTACATAAGCAATTACTTTATGAGTCACCTAATTGTTCAGAGTATAATCAGGTGTGTACAACAGTTGTGGATGTGTGTACAACAGTTGAGGATGTTTGAGATTAAGTTTGGAGGGTAAAGGTCATGATTAGAGGGAATAGGAGGAGAGAGAAATTGATATGAATCGAAATGGTAAGTTAAGGATGTTTGTGATAGGTGAAGGTAACAGGTGAAGTTATGAGTCATGATAGAAGGCAATAGGTGGAAGGTGGAACTATAGGCGGAGAGTGGAGGTAATATTTAGGGGCTGGAGGACAAGATTGGAGGCTCTAGGTAGAAGCTTGAAGTCATAGGTGGAGGTTGAAGGTCGTGATTCGAGAGAATAGGTTGAAAATGAAGGTGCTAAGTAGACGGTGGAGGGAAAGAAGAAGGGTGAAATGTTAGTTGAGGGTGTTGTTGATAGGTAGAGGCAATATGTGTAAATGAAGGGGTCCTGATTGAAGTCAATTGGTCGAAGCTGGAGGACATGATTGGAAGCGATAGGTGGAGACTAGAGGATATGATTGGAGGCGATAGGTGGATGGTGAAAACGATAGGTGGAGACTGGAGAACATGTGATTGGAGGCTTTTAATAGACTTAGAACAATTTTTTAAAAACATGAAATTAAAATACAGCTAGTGACTTAGTTACTAATTTAAGTCACTAACTATAATATGTGGTGACACGTGGTGATTTGCCTTTTAGTTTTTAATTTTTTGTTTTTACAAGATTGGACTTGAAAATGTCCTATACCAAGATCGAAACGTTGCCTGCTTAAGATGAAGTGAGGTTATCAATTATGTAAGAAGGTCTACCTCTCATATTTGAATATCAAATTTTATTAATAACATTTAAAGGATTAATCATAATTATACAAAAATTGACTAATATTTAGGTTTACGACTTATAGGAGAGCGTATAAGGTCTTAAATCAAGCCTAAAATAATCAGAGATATAGCTTGCAACAATAGCAATGAAATTGACGTAGTTGCGATTCAAAATAATGACCGTACGTCTTATTAAAAATGAAAACTTTGTTATTAAATACTTTAAATGTATATTTATTTATGATAAAACGTTAAATAACTACGATTATAACCAAAAAAATTGTAGAGAAAGTTTTTTATATTATAAATATACCTGCATATTTTAGAAAAGCTTGCGGGACTTACATCTGCAAAAAATTCGAATTCATATCACATATGTAAGAATGTTTTCTCTTAAACTATAAATTTTTAAAAATATTGGAAAGAACAAAGATGTGATAGAATTTATCAAGGAATGATCTCAAGTTTTTCAAATTTTTTAAGGACGATTTTCAAACTTTCAATTTTTTGACTTTTCATTGTAACTTAAATTAAACCTGGCCTGTAATAAAAAGATTTATGAAGTTTGCCTTTAAAACTGAAAAAGAATCCAAATGTAAAGAACGCGATTGCTATTTTAATCAAATCTGCCCTATAACAAAAGATTTATGAAGTTTGTCATTTAAACTGAAAAGCAAACCGAATAAATATGAACAAATGTTATAATTTTTACTTCTCCGATATATGTACCATTCATTGACATAAATAATTAAGAAGTATTTTTATTCGTAATTTTATAAGTGTGCAATTCGTCGCCTACAATGAAAGGTTCAAAATATTCTCAATTTTTAAAAACCTATTTAACAATTTTGGCCCTAATTATAACGATCTTCTTCAGTGTTAAACAAAAAATTAGAGAATCAACGAAATAGGCGATTACTATATCCTAAAATTTTTTTTGTTCAAACGTTATATTAAATGATGATAATTTTTCTTCTGAATAAAGCGAGCTTCAGTTTTTCTAAATATAATGATAAATCGAAATATAATAAGCTACTACGCTAACTAACATTCAAATTCGAAATTTGATACTTTAACTGACATTTTAACTAATTTTTTTTCAATTAATTACTTAAATTTTAAGAATGATGGTATGATGGTCTTTCACAGCGACACCGACGGTTGCGACGGCCAAATTATTTAATTAATGTACATATAGGTGATTCTCTGTGAGATCGATTGATTAAAATTTTTTTTGATTCAAACTATCCTAAATCTATTTTGCTCGGAGAAATACAACTATCCAAATTTTTTTAGATTTTTTTCACCAAGCCCATTCGAGCTACAGACGGTCAAAATTGGTACAATCAGGATTTTTGGCATTTTTTTACTTTATTAAAAAATGTATAGCTCCTCAGGAACGGGTTTTTAATAAAAATGTTTAGAACACTTTTTTTAGAAAATTTACCCAGCTTTCCAAAAAAAAATACTGTCAAAATTATAAATATATAGTAAGAGATTAGGATGCAGTATTTGAATATCGTGCGCTCGTTATGTCGTATGATGTGCATGATATGGCAGGCGTCGCTGCTGGATAGAGGCGAGAGACGCGCGGGGAAGAGTATGGGAATTAGGTCCCCGTGCGTTATATGTTTAAATACAACTTGATCGTACCGGCGTGTAGATATAATCGTATCCGAGAACATGTTATATTTGTTAATGCCACGGTGCCTGAGTTCATCGATAATCAACGGAGAGCGGAGTTTTGTGATCCTCACAATCAAAAGATGCCTATAAAGAATTGGCTTCTCGTTATAAATCAAATCTATTAATATAATTATACGTGTAATACTATTACTGGTAATATATTGCTTTAGTATATTCTTGGTTGAAAATCTTAGACAAACTCTTGTTACGGATTAGTGTCGAGTTCGTCCTTCGGGCGGGGTAATGAGACCAGGTGTAGTTCAGTAGATGATTAGTCCAGTGGCACTAGCAATTGGTGTGGATGTTGCTTGGAGGAGTCTGGTTTTTTTTTAAATTGGTGTAAAACCATATGTAGAACATAAACATCTAGCTGCTACGTGCGAAAAACCTGTGGAAAAATTTTTCATAAACAATAACTGAAAAAATACTGACTTTTGTACGGAAAAGTCTTTTTATTTCGAGAAAGAAGCCTCTTACGGCAAAATATAGCTGACTATATTTTGTTTTCTTTTAAATTTTCTGTACAATCAATCTGTCGCTGACCAAAAAATGTCCACTTTTACTTTGTTACATAACCAAAAACAGTGAAAAACGAATGGTATTGTTAAATGCCCGTAAGGTAAACATAAATGTGAATAATTTTTTACTAGAATGTTGAATAAAGTAGCTAACTCTGTTGTGATGAAGTACCCGAAAGTCCGGTCGCTGAACAACAAACCGTTTTGTAAATAACAATTAATTAACTAAGCCAAGCAGATAATCTTCGATTGCCCGTAATTTTGTTGAAAATGATCCCAAATACCGGCTGAATTTTTTACATACGTTTGGACATTATAGGAATCGAAAGAAACCAAAATAAATTTTTTTTCCATTTTTGCAGTAGTTCTAGAATTTTTTGAAAATGTTGGCTTTAATTAATTAATGGATATTTACCCTAAATATTGATCGATCGAAGAAATTTTTTTTGATTGAATAGAGCTTTTAATGACGGTTAATTTGAGGGGTCGGAAAATTAAATATGTTTAGTAGATCCAGAGATATTAACAATCAATATTTATCAACATTTACAGCTAAACTAAACAATGTAGAGGAATTCTACAAAGACTGACAGGTACCGGAATGGATCTACTTTGTAAGAATATGTGTTACAGTAAGTATATAATTAATTTAATGTTTAAATAATTGTTCAGAAGATATATAGCGCACATGAATTTCGATGCAGCGACGGGTGGCGCGTTGGGGGGGGGGGGGGCGTCGCGGAAGTGATTTCCTGCGCTTCAAATCCACTCGCGCGGAAAAATTTTCAATATCTCGGCAATGGAAGCACCGATCGAGATGATTTTTTTTTAAAACGATGTAGCAAATCGAGACAAATTCAACTATTAACTTGCTAATTACATAGATTAATGAATATCTTTGTTATTATTGATATTCCATAATATCAATATTTTTAAACAAAATTTTTTGCATTTAATCATTCATTATGCTTATCCTTAATAGTTAATAACGTTAAGGTAAATAAATTAAATATATTACTTGTAAAAAATAATATATTTATTGGATTCTCGCTTTTTTGTTTGTGGAAATCCACCAGAAAGTGGCACACAATTCGGTCCAAATATAGCACTTTTTTATTTTTGAGGGCACACCTATCGGGCTATGCTAGTTTTGTTTGTGAGCTCACTCCGAGCAATAAACCGGTTTGTGCTTAGTCAAACATAGAACAAAGAGCTATAGGCGAAAAACCAAAAAAAAGACCGTGATTTTTGATCTAACTATAAAAACGCGCATTATCTACAGTATTATAATCTTTTAGAATTTTTTCATATATATAGACTTAAAGTACACTAAATTGTCTGGATCAGATGCACTGAACAAAAGATATGCACATTTAAAGACAACGAACTCTGTTTCGGGCGCTTACGAAAATAGCCAATTTTACGTTTTATTCTTAAAATCCTTCTAACTGTTGATCTAAGCATCAGTTTGCAACGTTTAATACGTCAAATTAACGTTGTTTCCTCGTACTTTTCTGACAATAATTCTAGATTCAAAATTTTTAATGTAGTGTGCTACATATATGCTTCTCAAGTAGATCATTTTTTGAAAGTATATATATAGCACACTATATTTTATAAAAAAATTTGGACTAACTAACCAAAAAGGAGAAGAAAAGAGCTTTAATTTGAGCTATTAAATATTGGAAACGCACAACTGAATCAAAAGTTTGAAGCATTTGAAAAAAGGGAAAAATTTCATGTAAATAATCTAAATTTTCCTTTTTTCAAAACCTTGTACCTTCCGATCCAACGGACCGATTTCAAAGTTTAATAACTTAAAACAAAGCTCTTACTTTCTATTTTTTTACTAATTAATCTGAAATTGAAGTTTCTCATACGATAGGCTATATATATGCATCTCAAAATCAGTAAAAAACGATCAACTTCAGAAGCATATGTCGACGGCTGAGATTAAATGGCTGCTTATTCAGAGTCCGGTTGAAGACGCTGCTTATTCAGAGTCCGGTTGAAGAAGCTGCTTATTCAGAGTCCGGTTGAAAAAGCTGCTTATTCAGAGTCTGGTTGAAGAAGCTGCTTATTCAGAGTCCGGTTGAAGAAGCTGCTTATTCAAAATTATATTTTTTTTTAATTTTGTAGTGGCAATCCTGCAAGAATTTAAAATCTGCTTTACGGCGGAAATGAGCAGTGATAAAAATGGGAAAAATTCGGAAAAATTCGGGAACAATTCGTAAAAATCGAAAAAAATTAGAAAATCGTAAATATGCATAAAAATCGTAAACAATTTTTTTGGTTTTTCCTCTGCATATTGAAAAGTATTGATGGCAGAGAAAAAAGTTTCAAATAAAAGTTGTTTCTTATGAAATTTTGCACAAAAATGTCAGCGGTGGCATGTCTATCTCTAATAGTTAAGTTGTAAATTGGCAATAAACGGGAATTCTGCCAAAATCGAAAATTGTTTATAATTATTCAACAAGATATGTTACGTTTCCTTTATTCTATGACAAGGTAGTACACAATAAGTACTATAAGCGTGCAAAATCCGAATTCTCTATCTACTATAGTTTTTGTGCAATAAGGACCGAAAGTTGAAAAAGTTGTTATTTTCCAAGTGCTGGTAAAACGTGAACAATTATCTGAAATAGGCTAACTTTTTTGTACGTACTCTAGAAGAGTTATATTTCAATATACTACTTTGCAAACTGCGAAATCTTTATTAGGGGCGTCCTGGGGAGCAAATGTTTATAAAGTACGTAATTAATTAATTTGCTGTACACAATATTTAAGTGCAATCAAATTACAAATAAGTTTATTGCAAAGGTGGGATTTTTATCGAAATTTTAAGCCCCAGATGGACTTGGTACGGCCAATAGGAACTGAGATACGTTTTTTTTCAATGTACAATAACGCTATACCAAAAGGTGATTTTCCATATTTTGAAGTTCAATTCCTGAAGTTCAAGACATGAACTTTACAGTAAAACTATTGATCTTACTCTTAAGCAAGCTTTTTGATAAGCAATAAGCAGCTGCAAAAAAGTGTTTCTTAGATTTCAGCCGTCGGCGCCGAGCTCGCCGTTCAAAATTCGGAAGGGCCAAGTAATAGAGATTTCTTCCTTCAAGGTCAAAAATATATGTAGGGACCTATGCCATTCGGTTATAAATGATGCGTACTTTAAATAGTCGTATCATGCTAAAATTAATTTTACACTGTGCATTTGTTATAAACAAAAAAGGCGCTAAAGAGTCATTTTTTTTTATTTTTCGCTTAGAAATCGAAAAATACGGGAGTAGGGATAAAACAACAAGAGAGAAAAATTGTGCAGTATAAAATTACAAAGCACATGCGCTATTCAGAAGCTCCGTACGGTTAATAGAAGCTTAGATAATTAGAGAGAAAGGGTTACAACAGGCCTTTTTTTCAAAAAATTGTTGCAAAGTAGTATATTGAAATATAACTCTTCTAGAGGACGTACAAACTTGAACGTCTCTTATACTTCTTTATAATAATAACTCTTCTCTATAATAACTCTTCTAGAGAATGTACAAGTTGAACTATTTGAGATAATTTTTCACGTTTTGCCAGCACTTTGAAAATAACAACTTTTTCAACTTTCGGTCCTTATTGCACAAAAACTATAGTAGATAGACAATTCGGATTTTGCACGCTTATAGTACTTATTGAGTACTACCTTTTCGTAGAATAAAAGAAACGTAACATAACTTTTTCAATAATTATAAACAATTTTCGATTTTGGCAGAATTCACGCTTATTACCAATTTACAACTAAACTATTAGAGATAGACATATGCCACCGCTGACATTTTTGTGCAAAATTTCATAAGAAACAACTTTTATTTGAAATTTTTTTCTCTGAGAATAATGCTTTTCAATACGCAGAGGAAAAACCAAAAAAAATGCGAAATTCCGACTTTAATTATTTATAGCGAATTTGCTGTACAAATTCAGCTATTTGCGTACTCGGATCAATAATGTACATACTCTTCCGAATGGTTTAAGCCAATAACATTGCTGTTTAGAATTTTTGCGCGAAAAAATGTTAATTTGATTGGCCTAATGTAACCGATTGAAAAATTGTAAAATTAAGTAAATCATAAATATCTTAGTAATCCACGCATTTACAGCTTCAAACGCTTATTTATTCTATACATTGTATCGAAACTGACTGAAATACGTACACCTCCCTGTATTTAGCGTACAATATATGCAGCAAAATTAAAACATGATTTGGAGGTTATGAGTATTCCATGAAATGCTCAAATAATGGGAGAAAAAGCGTTTCATCGTAAGTTAGGAACCGAGTATTTCTCATAGCCATTTTCTAGTTTATAGGCCATTTTACATATTTGAATTTCTACTAGGGAATCAGATAAAATTCGGAAAAATCGTAAAAAATCGAAAAATTTGGGAAAGTCAGGAAAATTTTGGAAAAAAGCAGAAATAATAGGAGAGGGCGGAAATTTGAAAAAAAGAATGAAAAAAAATCGATACGGTTCGGAAACATTTGAAAAACCGATAAAATTTTTATAATAATTATAATAAAAATTGTATATTGGGTATAATAATAATTACATGTAATATTTTTACCATAACAATTTTGTGTGTGCGTGTGTGTATGCATATAATTATTATAAAAATTTTATCGATTTTTCAAATGTTTCCGAACCGTATCGATTTTTTTTCATTTTTTTTTCAAATTTCCCCCCTCTCCTATTATTTCTGATTTTTTCCAAATTTTTCCTGACTTTTACGGGTTTTTACGATTTTCTAATTTTTTACGATTTTTCTGAATTTTTTGCGATTTTTCAGAATTTTCTCCGATTTTTACGAATTGTTTACGATTTTTACGCATATTTACGATTTTCTAATTTTTTTCGATTTTTACGAATTGTTCCCGAATTTTTCCGAATTTTTCCCATTTTTATCACTGCTCATTTCCGCCGTAAAGCAGATTTTAAATTCTTGCAGGATTGCCACTACAAAATTAAAAAAAATGTTGTTTTGAATAAGCAGCTTCTTCAACCAGACTCTGAATAAGCAGCTTCTTCAAGCGGACTCTGAATAAGCAGCTTCTTCAAGCGGACTCTGAATAAGTAGCTTCTTCAACCGGACTCTGAATAAGCAGCTTCTTCAACCGGACTCTGAATAAGCAGCGTCTTCAAGCGGACTCTGAATAAGCAGCCTTTTAATCTCAGCCGTCGATATATAGATCATCGCACAATAAAATTTGAAATTTGATGAATTAATATAAAAGTAGAATGGATTTTGTCGAGTACCTAAAACGAAAAACGATTGAACCAATAGTTTTACCAGTTTAACATGTCAAATTAAAGCTCTTTTCTTCTACTTTCATTCGAGTTAATCAGAATTAAAATTTTCAGATTTCAAATTTTATTGTGCGATGATCTATATATATGCTTCCCAAGTTGATCGTTTTTTACTGATTTTGAGAAGCATATATATATAGCCTATCGTATGAGAAACTTCAATTTCAGATTAATTAGTAAAAAGTATAACGTAAGAGATTTTTCCCTTTTTTCAAATGCTTCAAACTTTTGATTCAGTTGTGCGTTTCCAATATTTAATAGCTCAAATTAAAGCTCTTTTCTTCTCCTTTTTGGTTAGTTAGTCCAAATTTTTTTATAAAATATAGTGTGCTATATATATGCTTTCAAAAAATGATCTACTTGAGAAGCATATATATAGAACACTGCATTAAAAATTTTGAATCTAGACTTATTGTCAGAAAAGTACAAGGAAAGAGCTTTAATTTGACGTATTAAACGTTCCAAACAGATGCTTCGATCAAAAGTTAGAAGGATTTTAAGAAAAAAACGTTAAATTGGCTATGTTCGTAAGCGCCCGAAACAGAGTTCGTTGTCTTTAAATGTGCATATCTTGTGATCAGTGCATCTGATCCAGACAATTTGGTATGCAAATTAAAGGTCTTTTAGTGTACTTTAAGTCTATGTATATGACAAAATTCTAAAAGATTATAATACTGTAGATAATGCGCGTTTTTATAGTTAGAGCAAAAATCACGGTCTTTTTTTTGGTTTTTCGCCTGTAGCTCTTGGTTCTATGTTTGACTAAGCACAAACCGGTTTATTGCTTTGAGTGAGCTCACAAACAAAACTAGCATAGCCCGATAGGTGTGCCCTCAAAAATAAAAAAGTGCTATATTTGGACCGAATGGTGTGCCACTTTCTGGTGGATTTCCACAAACAAAAAAGCGAGAATCCAATAAATATATTATTTTTTACAAGTAATATATTTAATTTATTTACCTTAACGTTATTAACTATTAAGGATAAGCATAATGAATGACTAAATGCAAAAAATTTTGTTTAAAAATATTGATATTATGAAATATCAATAATAACAAAGAATTTCATTGATCTATGTAATTAGCAAGTTAATAGTTGAATTTGTCTCGATTTGCTACATCGTTTTTTAAAAAAAAAGATCTCGATCGGTTCTTCCATTGCCGAGATATTGAAAATTTTTCCGAGCGAGCGGATTTGAAGCGCACGAAATCACTTCCGCGACGGCTCCCCCCACCACCGCGCCACCCGTCGCTGCATTGAAATTCATGTGCGCTATATATCTTCTGAACAATTATTTAAACATTAAATTAATTATATACTTACTGTAATACATATTCTTACAAAGTAGATCCATTCAGGTACCTGTCAGTCTTTGTAGAATTCCTCTGCATTGTTTAGCTTAGGTGTAAATGTTGATAAATTTTGATTGTTAATATCTCTGGATCTACGAAACATATTTCATTTTCCGACCCCTCAAATTAACCGTCATGAAAAGTTCTATTCAATCAAAAAAAATTTCTTCGATCGATCAATATTTAGGGTAAATATCCATTAAGGGGATCCGATAGCCACTAATGACCCGTCACTAACGGTACGATCAAGAAGTGTTGAGATCGAATAAATATAAGAAATTACGCAAATTCAAGAGATACTTGCCCTTCGTCTCGGTAGTACCTATCGGCATACACGGTTTGGAATCAAAATGTTCAGGTATTGGGGAGAAAAATGCGAACGAAAATCAGTAGCCGTAACCTGACGTAACTGATTTTCGTTCGCATTTTTCTCCCCAATACCTGAACATTTTGATTCCAAACCGTGTATGCCGATAGGTACTACCGAGACGAAGGGCAAGTATCTCTCTTAGCTTAGCTAAATAATTGTTATTTACAAAACGATTTGTTGTTCAGCAACCGGACTTTCGGTTACTTCATCACAACAGAGTTAGCTACTTTATTCAACATTCTAGTTAAAAATTATTCACATTTATGTTTACCTTACGGGCATTTAACAATACCATTCGCTTTTCACTGTTTTTTGTTATTTAACAAAGTAAAAGTGGACATTTTTTGGTAAGCGACAGATTGATTGTATAGAAAATTTAAAAGAAAACAAAATATAATCAGCTATATTTTGCCGTAAGAGGCTTCTTTCTCGAAATAAAAAGACTTTTCCGTACAAAACTCAGTATTTTTTCAGTTATTGTTTATTAAAAATTTTTAGCAGCTAGATATTTATGTTCTACATATGGTTTTACACCAATTTAAGAATAAAACCAGACTTCTCCAAGCAACATCCATCTGTGTACCTTTTTTCTGCTACCACGCCTGGACTAGATGTCTTTATTGCTTTTCCAGGTAGCTCCGAGCCACTCGAGAGCCGATTGTCTTCTGCCCGCTCGCTCTGTGACATGGCTAGTCGTAGGCGAGCGATACCAGGCCCGAAAGTTCATGCTCTGAATCTTTTGCGCCTGGTAATAGCCAGTGGTGGTGTCTCCTGCTGACGATGCTTTCGGGCATCGTCGGCCGAGACACCTGAGCTGCCACGGCTTAAGTCCGTGCCACGTTCGGACCGTGTAGGCTGACGTCCTCGTCGTTAAAAAACAGTCCGATCATGCTCCAGCTGATCGTGCAATGGTGCCGTGTACATGGTTTTCGTGCTAGTGTGTGTATGTTTGTGTGCGTGTGATCGCGGGTTTTGTGGAGGTGGCCGCTGCCACCTTTACATATGCAGGCTCGGGCTAAATATAATTTTTGATAGTTATAGTTAATGATAATAATAGTATATGTTAATACTAATAATATTACAATACAGTTATAAAACAACTATATTGCTAATGATAATAATAGCAATAATGATAATAATTATAATGTGATATATAATGTAATATATACAAAATAGTGAAATATTAATAGTATATTAATAGTATAATATTAATAGTATATTATTTGTTAGTGTTAGCAATTTATTGTGATTGCTGCATGTGCTTGTGTGCACATGCGCGGGAGCAGGCTGGGAAAGCCCTTTCCATTTTCCCGGCGTGGCAGTGCGCGGAATTATTCGTCGGGCGTTTTAGCAGTGTGTAGTGGAGTGTTGCTACTTCGTGCTTCGGAGCTACGCTTATCGCGTCTTCGCGCTGATGCTTATACTTCGCGTGCGATAAGCTGCATTCCGTGCGCTTCGAAGGGTCCAAGAGCAGTATTCGCTCTTTGTGTCGTGCCAGTGTTGCAGCCTCCGTCGAGTCGTACAGACGTGCCGTTACGATCTCCGCTATGATGTGAGTATCGCGTAGCGCTGTGTTTTTTGTTCGCGGTCTAAGTGCTTATTTTCTGTGTTTTTGTGTTAACAGGAGTACACATCCCTGTGCCCTCTACGAGCTGGTGCGTGACTTTCCCGCAGGAGGCAACGACACCCGGGCGGTGCTTACTCGGTCGGCCGGACGTCGGGTCGTTTATGTGCCGTGCTGGGCTGCACGCGGCGCGTATGGAGTGGCCGCCGGCAGCGAGGACATTCTGACTATCCGCGGCGCCCACTACGAGGTCCTGACATGCCTCGCCTGCGACCAGGTAATATGCTTTTATTTTGGATTTGTTTCTCTTTTGTTTCTTTTTTTTTGCGCGGCGCGGTGCCGCGTAGTGTTTTGCGAGTGTAGTCTCTTTTTATGGCGTGTTTAATGATGAAAGAATTTGTCTTATGCAGCGTATACTCATGCGCTACTTTGCGGAGTCGCCACCGGCCTCGTGGCGCGTTTCGTGGGGGTCGCCGCCTGTCGGGGACAACAGCTTCGCGATGGATGGCTTGGCTGTCAGCGAATTTCCCGTTATCTGCCCGAGCTATGGTCTTGTAAGTGTTATTTAGTTTTATTGGAATCAGTTTTGTTGGTGCTTAGGTTGTTTGCTAATTGCCACTTTTTTTTCAGCTTGGACGCCGGGCTGTGGACTATCGCGGAGACGAGCCGGGGCCTAGAATGGACGGGCGCCGTTATTTTGGGCTTGCCGCGCCCTACGCGGTCTATCTGTTTGAGTGCCCGAAGGGTCTTGTAAATGCCGCATTGAACACGTTTTTTTATCACTTATGGCGATTTTTACTAATGTTTATTCTTCTCAGATGGTAAACGTTGTCGTGTGGCATAGGAGTGCCAGCCCGCCGGAGCTCCGACCCGATGAGCTGTTTACGCGGCCGCGCCGACGGCCGTATATTCGCAGTTTTCGGGTCGACCGGTTTGGGTTGCGGATGGAAGTGCAACGGGTTGTAACTTGCCGTTGCTGCCCCTCGTGGCGCCCGCCGGTGCGCGTGGTGCTGGAGCCTAGGGCTATGCTCCCGCCTGCCGTCGTATGCAACGTGACCGAGCTCGTGTTCGAATATGATGCCTCGTATGGAATTCTTTTCTTATTTTTCCATGTTGGCCATTTTGTATTGAAACTATTCTTATACTAATAAAACAGTATCATTGTATTCCCCAATTTTATTTCCGAGTTTGCATGTTGTTAATTGTTCGCACCATTATTTACCGTAACGCACACGTTAATGAATGTCTATACGCGTGGCGCCTTTTGTTTTCGTAATATCTCTATAAAACAATAATATTCATGGTCGTGGTATGCATAGTGATATATATTGGTATTTTTTCTTAAATTCGAATTTCCAAATATGTGCCCTTCTTTCGTGCTGACTTGCTGTATACAATCTGCTTGCTCGTTAGGTTCGTGGTTCCGCGCATGGCGTCATTTGCTGTCGGCCTCCGCGCTGTCGCCCCTCCCTTCTTCCAAGATCCTGGAGCGAGCGCGCGGTGGATCGCGGCGTATGATGCCCGATCTGTTTTTGCGCGTGTGATACTCGCTTATCTCCGCGCTTGCTTGCGTGGCTATCGTCTTCTCGCCTGCGTTGCTGCTGATGGTTGCGGTTAGTATATGCGGCGGAGATTGTGGGCTTGGTGCTGTCGTCAGCTGCCAGTACCGTCTGATCCTTCAGGAGTGTCGCTACGTCGCCGTCGGGTCGCGATGCGAGTGTGTGCGCGAGATTGCCCTACCAGCGGGTGAGTGTGTATTTCTGTCTGGTGATATATGTTAGTATTTAGTAGGCGGGGTCAGCTGTCTGGTTTGCGCTTTTAGGCTGTGGGATATGCTCGGGAGGGTGCTGCCGAGCCTGCCGTGCGAGGTATGCGGTCCTCGCAGCAGCCGCTCAACCCTGGCCTGCCTATACCATACCGCCGTCTTCCCCGTTTCGATCTGCGAGCGGCTCAGTGTCGGTTACAGGATCAGTATTTTCTGCCTTTCTCACATGCTGCCATGCTTGGGTTCACGCCCTGGTGGGTTACCTACTTGCGTGCCCAAACCCTGGCTGACATCGTGTACGGCAGCCGCAAGGTGCGCCTGAACTGGACGCACTTGGGGGGGGGGGGATGTCCTCCATGAATTCGTTCATGTGTATTTAGAGGTTACCGAGGGTGACCGAGAGCACGACCGTGCATTCCGACACTGGTGTCGCGAGTTCAACGTGCGAGGGATTCATGAGGTTCGCGAGGAACAGCCCTGGCCCTGCAGCATGCGCTGAAGTGAGATACGGCGTCACGAATATCGCCGGATGGAATAAATGTCTCTTCCCGGTAGCGCGGCCTGGGTCTGCCGATTTTAGGTTTTGACGCGTCATAACTCGGGAGCAACGCGTGTTAGCGTGCTGTACCTAATGGGAGGGATTAAAGAGCAGATGCCTTTCTACCCGTTCCTGAAGGGAGCCGGGCCCCCTTTTTGGTTTTTGGCCCTTTTTATGGACTTTGAAGTTCGCTCCGCTACGCCTCGTCGCTGGCGCCGCGCGCTGCGTCTCGAGCTATGATTCACCTGCCTCGGCTCTTCCCTTGTTTCGGTCGCGCCGGGCCCTCAGCCCTTTTCCCTAACGTTGAGGGATATTGTATTCATTAATTCTTTTTTTTCAGAAAGACGGTCTGCTTCGCTTAGGCTGTCGCTTGGCTGTGCATGTTGTTATAGGACTTGTGACCGGATTGGTGTGCCTACATACATATATATAGTACGTGTAATACTAGCGGTGTATAGTAGTGTAGTATTTAGTGTGTATAATGATATAATAAGCAATAACAACAATAATAGTACGTGTAAACTCATTCATTAGTTATTATTATATCCGTTTGCGTAGCAATGCGGCTTTAGGTGTACCTTGATCGATGCGGTTTGCACCGGCACGACCTTTTTGCGCAGCAACGACGCTTTAGGTGTTCCTTGATCGATGCGGTTTGTACTAGCACGACCTGTACCTTTATTAATTTGTTAGTGTAACTACGATAATTTATTGTGTAATTGTGTTACGTTATTGAAAAAGACCCCTATTTTTGTTGTTTTTTTGTTAGTTGTTGTACGCTATGCGTTGTTATTACTGTTGGGGGTTTAGCCGGCGCGTTGTCTGCAGATCCTTCAGCAACTCTAGCTCTACCTGATTTTGTTGTTGCCGCAGGATGACTTCTAGAGGTCGACGACCGGGCCGGTTGCTGTATGCGTACGCTCCTAGCACGGCGCACAAGATGATTGTTGCGACCGCGAACCCTGTATACTTGAGAGTTGTTGCCAACTCGTTCAGGTCCGCGAGCTGCATCCTTGATAATCTATGCTTGACTATTTCACGGGCTTTTACTATTATGCTGTGCAATGTAATTTCTGCTTCCAGCGATTCGAACTTAACGCCGTGCGTTTTTTCCGCCGTGACGCTTATTTCACTTTCCAGCAGGTTACTGATCTCTCGTTTTAGGCTTTCAGATTCGTCGTATTTATCTATTATTCCGGATATTTTAAACGCGAGTGCATTGAATAGTACCGTTTCAACGTTATGCACCAGGTTCCGCGATGCCGTTATGGTCGTGCTTGCTGTGTGGGCTTTGCATCCCGGGCGGAGATCTAGGAATCCGGCGCCGTTTATCTCCGTCTTTATCTGCTCGGCCCACTGGCATTGGATGTACAAATTTTCCTTATTTTTGGTGGAAAATACTTATGAATTGGCTTTGTATCTCCTCAGCCAGAAGGTGTTCCGTAACCGTTTCACGCGGATATCGCAGCTTGCCGGTTCGGGATTTGATTGATTAGCGGCGATCTTAATCTCGCACGCCACGCTGCCTTTAACCTCCCGTGTGGATTCTGGATTTACAACCAACATGGTTTCCCCAAAACTTTTGAGTTTGGTTGCCTTCTCGGAGGGAATTGGCAAATAGATTCGATTTGATTCGCTGACGGCGAAGTATTGCGACTCCGGCCACACGTAGGCCACCATGTCCGGCGCGTTTAACCTTTCCTGGATTATCGGCAGAGGTTATGCCTTAAATAGGTTGAAATTTTGGATGTCCAGTAGTGGAATGGCTAGGATGTATACCAAGTATCCGTCCTTAACCAACACCGTGAGTTTTGATATTCTTAATATCGCGATTTCGGAGAATTTCTCTTCAACTAGTGGAAATTTCGCGTTACTTATAGAGTTTTTGGCCGTATTGTATATGTTCTTTATCACCTCTGGTGGCAATACACGTGGGTGCGCCAGCCCCTGCATGGCGAATAGTATAGCGTCGGTCAGTGTCTCCGTGTCTAAGTTAAATTGCATTATGTTAATTTTCAGCGTTGTGATTGCGTTCTGCAACGCTGTGTTACTGTTCGTTCGCGTCGAGCTGTTAGTGAGGTACCGAGTGGCCATTTGCAACGCGCTGATTTTACTTCCGAGGTCGGATATCTCGGTTTCGACAACTTCCGTCTGATTTGCGAGGAGTGTCGCCACGATTTTGGTGTCGTTCGCAACCGCCTGCATCGCTCCGTCGATTTTATTTTTGTCGGCAGTAGTGATCTACGTACCCTGTAGTGTTCCCCGTCTACGCCTTGCACCGTTATTAGATTAATTAACCTATCTGCTCGGTGGTTCGCTTCTTCAACACCTCGCTCTAGGTCGTATATTTCGCAGCCCGGGCCGCATGCTTCGGTGATTTCGCGAACCTTTTCTGCGAGTGTTTAGCTCGCATTGAAGTATGCGCTCAGATCGATTTTCTGAACGATCTTCCAATCCGTGCTGGATGTGGCTAGTGGGGCTATTTTCTCTATCAACAACCCTACGCTCCTATTCAGCGGGTGGATGAGTGAAGCGATGTCCTGCTCTGCGGTGCTATCGCATGCACTTGATAAGTTGAAACGTGATTATTTATATGTGATTGGGATTTTGCGGTGTTTTTTTTTGCGGTGCGTCCGGTGCCACGTAATAAAACAGTAAAAAAATGTCTTGGCTATATTTTGTTTATCCCGGCTGGTGTGTGCACCACGTCCGGAGCCGTGTAAAAAAACAGTAAATAAAACGACCCATCCCTGCTCGGAATCGTCGAGTTCTTCTGTCGCTCTAGCGAACTCATCAGGACGTTTGAGTTTGTTCATGTTGACTGTCTTTGTCGTTGCGTCGTTTTGTATCGTGACGTTATTCGTGTGTCTATTTATGCTAATTATTTCGAAGGGACCATCGTATTCTGTGGCGAACTTACCTTTCTTCGGTTCTTTTAGTAAGAATACTGTTTCTCCTTCGCGGAAATGTTTCCGGTTGATTTTTCTGTCATAGTAGAATTTTGTTCTGTATTTCGATTGCACGAGGTTCATCGCGGCAGTTGTTTGTAGCCGAGTTAGATTTCCTGTCATGTCATCGATATATCTGTTGTACATCACTTCGTCATTGGCGCGTGCGAAGCTGCTCGGCGTTCGCGGTTTGGTCCCGAAAATGAGCTCGTGAGGCGTGTACCGCGTGCTTTCGTGTTCCGTTCAGTTATACGCGTGTTGACAGATCGCGGTCCAATCGTCCCATGTCTCGATTTTCTGTACATACTTGCGTAGGTACTCCGTAAGCATATGATGCATTCTTTCAATTGACCCGTTCGCTTGAGGATGGTACGCAGTTGTACAAAATTTCTTGATTCCGAATATTTTCGCAAGGCTTTCGAGCAATCGATTCTGGAAATGTGTTTCCTAGTCGGTTACTATCGCTGCCGGCGGCCCGAATACGCAAATGACTTTTTCGGTTAACCCGCGCGCGACTTCCTCGGCGTTGGCGTGTTCTGTCTGTACCAGTACTGTGTACTTAGTTAACATGTCTTGTACTGTCAGCATGTATCTGTTCCCGTTTTGCGATTTCTCGAGAGGCCCGTAGAAGTCGAGAGCTACCTGATCGAATGGCATCGCGGGCGTGTTGCTGATTGATAAGGGCATACGCGTTTTTATGCGGACGAGCTTATTGCTCTGGCACGTGGCGCATCTAGCTACGAACTGCTTTATGTCCGGACGCATATTTTGCCAATAAAAATCTGCAGCTATTTTACTGTATGTTTTGGAGACGCCCCTGTGCCCTCCCGCTGCCGATTCGTGGTATTCCTGAATTATTCGAAATCGGTCACTTACGTGATACGGACAGGTTATTTTTGTACAGCACAGCTGTTAAGCTTCAGTTGCTGAATTCTTTATCAAATAGTTCTGTGAATGTTACCCATTCTCCGGCGGATAGCATTGCAAGGTTGCGTATTATCGCAACACTCGTGATGCTCTCCTCGGTTATCGCTCTTCTAAGATTTCGCAGGCATAAACTTATGTCCGCGCGCAGTACTCTGTCGTTTACGGGACCTTTAATATATACGCCTAGCAATTTGACGTCACCGCGCCGTGTCATGTTGATTGCGCCTATATTAAAGTTCTTCCCCTCAAGTTCGTTCGGGCGTGTATACGCTCTTTCAACTAGAGCTTCCTAAGTTACACTAAGTTTTCGACGTACCGGAACGGGTGCTCATTTATTGGTCGTAAGTGCGAGAACGGTGTAACGACCTGCCCTTCAAGTGTAGCCCATGGAGGTTTTTCTTGTGGCGGATTCACTCTCGCGACAATACAGCGCTTGACGACGTCGCTGCCGCGTGCGATGACCTCGATGATTTTCCTGCTATTCTGCTCACCGTCTGCGGTTATTATTGACCTGACTTCCTGATTCGACCAAGTGTATTTTGATGCTGAAGTCGTGTCAGTGTGCATTGGTTCGTCCTCTGGCTGCTCGCCAAGGGTGGAGGTGTGCGCTACTTCATAACAGCCCCTGTTCTCGCGTTCTATAGTAGACGTGTGCGACCCTTCCGCTATCGTTTCGCAGCTTGGTGCTTTCTGCGATTGCGTTTCGCGTTGGTCCGTCGCGTATGCGGTTTCAATGCGCTTTTTCTTTTGCTTTCCGAATACCGGTGAATTGATTCGCGACTCGCTTTCATCATTTGACGGGGATCAATCGCGCGGAAGAGGATCTTTTTGCGAAGTTGGGACCTATGCTAACCCCCGCAGATATAGGGTGAAGTGCAGGCCCACTAAGTGTAGGTGGATAAATTCGCTTGCCTCCTCCGATAGGAGACGGCAGAAAACTTGCTTCCTGTTGGGTAGCTCGTAATGAATGCATACGTTTATCTTGTATTCTTGCGCGAATATGAACGCGCAATCGACCATATGCGCGTGCCATACTCCGTTTCTGATTTCAAGATCTCAGCTGTTTCGGCCGGTTCACCGCACCTTGCTAACGCGGCCGATGCAAGTAGCTTTTTTCGCAAGTTCAGCGCGGAGATTTTTACGTTTAGCGCTTTTATTAACGAGTAAAATAGGCAGTTGCCCGGTGGCGAGCTCGGAATGTCATCGGATCTGGTTAGCATAGTTCTCGGTTCCGCGCAGCACTTTTTCCGAATATATGTATGCATCAACACATTACCCGAGCTTGCTGACGAATTCTTATCCGAGGCTATCATGCGGCGTTCGTAGTTTTTCGGCACGCGCGCGATGTCGTCCCATGCTCGAATTTCGTCCGGTTCTGGTACAAACTACTTCATCGTTTCTTACGCTCACCTGGCTTGATGAGGCCGGTGTCGAATTACGCGGACTCTCTACCGTCGCCTCCGGTTGCGTTGAGCTTTGCACATTCCGCGTGCGCTTTGTCGGTTTACCGCGTTCTGTACTAGACTCGCGTGTCTTTGCTGACGCTGCGGACTTCGTCTCCCAGACGTCGACCCGCATGCCTTCTCTTCCGTCAAATTGCTTTTCCCGAATGCTCACAATTAATTTTTTATTGCGGATTCGAGTAAAGCATTCACCATGCTTGCCCTGGACGTATCAGGGTCCTTTTGCGCGACGCGTGGCTCTATGGATGACCCGGTCCCCGAGCGTTTCGGTGTTGCTTCGCTCGATATCTCTACGGTCGAGTGGCCGGGAAGGGCGAGGGTCTGCGTCTGCTGAGACCTCGTCTTTCCTGAAGTCTGGCACTTCGCGAAATTTTCTTTTCCGCTCTCGAGATATGATACTCTTGTTAGACTTTGATGCAACAGATTTTGTGCTTAGCGGCGCGATGTGGTGCAAGTACGGTCGATACTCGGTGGGTATCAATGACGTGCACGAGTTGTTGGATATTGCTGACTTCACCGATGCCATTTCTACATTGGCCTCCGACTCCGAGCTGGCTTTCTCTCGGGCCTTGCCCAGGATTTGCTCTGCTCGCAGGGAGTCCTGTAGCACCGTCAGGATGCGCTTGTTTTCGTTGCGACCCAGCACATATCTTCCCTTGCTCGTGTTTTTAAGGTTCACGTTGGTTAGAATGCAACCGTACTCTATCTCGTCGCGGTAGTCCGGCGCGTAGTGCCTCTTTTTGTTAGATAATTCTGTCAGCCACGTTATCGGTATCTTCGCGTCGCCAAAGTATATATTGGTCAAAGTTTGGCATAGGTAAAATCCGCGCATCTGGTTTCTTACGGCTAAAAATTCTCCGTTTTCGTACACGAGCGCCGGTTTTTCACACCTTTTCTTAGCTCGCTCACCATCCGACTCCGAGTCAGATACCGCGCTCTTAGTTTTTCTTCGCCCTTATTCCTCGCCACGCGCGCTTTATAAATTCTTCCGGGCGGCGCGTTTGCTTCCTCGTCCGGCGCTTCCTTGATTTGTTTATCGGCTAGCGCGTACAGCTCGAGGCGAGGGAGTTCAGGGTTTACCTCTCCCGGTTCGATTATTGGGTTACGTGATATCGCGTCCGCGTGCGCGTTTTTCTCTGCGGGTCTGTGCACGATATCAAAATCGTATCCGATCAGTGCAGCCTTCAAGCGATTGAACCTTAGGTCCGGTTTTTTTGTTGTGTGGAGATAGTTAAGAGCTTCGTGATCGGTTACGATTGTGAATTTTCGCCTGTATATATAATACCGGAATTGTTCTTTCGCAAACACGATCGCTAGCAATTCCTTGTCGTACGTTGGGTACTTGAGTTCGCTACCCTTTAGGACTCTAGATGCAAACGCGCAGGGCAGGTCTTGCCCTAGCGTGCCCTGACTAAGGATTGCGCCGAGGGCGTAATCGCTGTCATCCATAGCAATTATGAAGGGCTCATCGAGTTTTAGAGCCTGCAAGATCGGCTCTTTGTATAATTGCTGTTTTAGGGCGTCGAACGCGCTTTGCTCAACCTCCCCCCATGCGAATTTGCCTTTAGGGATCGCGAGCTTAAACAACGGATATGAGTACTTCGCGAAGTCTTTGACGAAGCGCCGATAATAACTAAATAAACCCAGGGCCTTCTTGACCTTTGAGCTATTAGTTGGGATCGGGTATTCGACCATTGCCTTTATTTTGGCCGGATCGGTTTTTAGGAATCCTTCCCCGACGATATGCCCTAGCACCTGCGCTTCTTTCTTTAAAAAGTGGCGTTTTTTCGGCTCTACAGTTAGATTTGCCTCGAGTAGTCTCTTTAATACGCGTCGGAGGCGAAGCATGTGTTCGTCCAGTGTTTGACTGAACACCATGAGGTCGTCGAGATAAATCTCGACTTCCTGACCCTGCAATCCGGCCATTAGTAGCGACATGACCCTGGTAAATGTTATTGTAGCCTCTTTTAAGCCCAGAGCCATTCGATTGAATTGCAGTAACTGATTTCCATGCTTGCCCTCCGGCGCGTAAAATGCTGTTAGATGAGCCGATTCGGGGTTCATTTCTATTTGATGGTATCCTTGTTTAAGGTCCATCACCGTTATATAATTAGCAGACGCGAGGTGCTCAAGTACATCGCTCGGAAACGGAAGGGGATGGCAGATGCCCTCCGTTTTCTCATTCAATGCCCTAAAATCGGTTACCAACCGGAATTTACGATTGCCCTGGGCGTCGGGCTTTTTCACCATAGCGATGATGAATAGTTAGAGTTCGATGGCACGACAATGCCCTGATCGCATAGCTTATTGAGCTCGCGGATCATATGCTCTTTTAAAGCAGGTAGAAATCTGAACCGGTGGTTTTTAATCACCTTGTTAGATTTTAATATTATTTTGTGCTGAAGTGAGTGAGTTGCCGGTAATGATTCGCCTTCTAAACCGAACACATCCGCGTACTCGTCTATTATTTCGCGAATGAAATTTACCTCCCCCGCGTTGCAAACGCTTACATTCGCGAGACTCAGAATTGTTTCTATGCGCTCGCGTCTCTCTGCGCTATTCGCTTGTAAGCGTTCATTGAGAGCTATTACTTCTCGATATTTTTCGGCATATTCTTTCGCATCATGTATGCGGCGCAAGCATGCCGAAAATTTTGTTGAATTTTCAGCCGAATCGTCCCCGTCGGTTCGGCTGCTCCTATTTTCGGTAGTTTCACACTCATGCAGTTCAACAAAAAAAGTCGTTATCCTGATTTCCTCGTCGCTAGTGTTTATACACTCCGCGTAGATACGGTTATTTTTGGATTTTTCCGCGACAAAATTTCCAAAGAGTAGGCTCAGGTGCAGGTCCTGTAGCGGGACCTAGCCTGTTCTTACGCCGCTGTCACGTACACGGGTGCTTATTACCATTTTTACTTTGGGTGGGACTGAGATCTTTTCGTCTTTTAATAACGCGAATTCTCTGTTATTGA
The DNA here is from genome assembly GCA_018906965.1 of Philotrypesis tridentata. Classification (NCBI taxonomy): domain Eukaryota; kingdom Metazoa; phylum Arthropoda; class Insecta; order Hymenoptera; family Pteromalidae; genus Philotrypesis; species Philotrypesis tridentata. The sequence goes on from JACCIB010000209.1 coordinate 124,820, forward strand.
GAATTAGGCGTGTATTTGCCGCATCTAAGCAGCCGCCATAACTCTCTATTATATCCCACCCAATAATTCCCGAGTTTTCTACCAGAAAATCGTCCGTCATGACTTGCATTTTGCACTCTAGCTCTTCGATTTGTATGGTAGCTTCTCCGAGAGAATGTGTAATGCCTGCCGTGACGCAAAAAATTCTTGTTATTTTATTTTGATCAAACGCGAAATTTTATACTAGTTGTCCGACTTTGATTATCGAGACATCCGCCCCCGAATCCACGTAGAATATACTTTCTCCATTTTTGAGATGGCTACTTTTCAACTTTACGAGGGGTGGTTGCCTCTCTGTTTTCAGGAATTTGATATTCGCGTCTTTGAACTGTTGCTTGGTTGTTTCTTTGTTAACTAGATGCCCGTCGCTCGGGGATTCTGGCGAGCGTTCATCTAGTTTAAATTCTCGGACTTATTAATTTCGTCCGATTTCGGTGTGGCATGTTTGTCGTTTGCCTTAGGGCTGCTATTGTTATTATTGTTGTTAGCATTGTTAGTGTTGCCGCCCGAATTTCCGCTGTTCTTATTTCTGTTATTATTTTTGTTATTTTTACCTCTGTACTTGTTCTTATTGTTGTTATTGTTACCAGTAATTCCCGTTATTGTTATTACCGTTTTCTCGCTTTTGCCTATTAATTTCTTTGAACGGGTATACTATCATTTTTCGCGTTACGTGTGACATGAGGGCTCGGCACCCTTCAGTTGCATGCCCACCAATCACGCAATATTCGCGAGTTGACCGTCCGTGACTTGGCTGTTACTGGCCGGGACGTTCCCAGTTTTCGGGGCTTGCTCTTTTTTTTGCTGATTCGGCGGTGCATCGGTTGTTGCTACCGCTCTCATCAGTAGGACTTGGCCCGTCGCGGGGGTCCCGGACGCTCCGGACGTCTTCGCTGTGCGGCGTGCGCTTTGTATGCCTTCAAACTCGAGGGCCGTTTTTATTGCTTCGTTAAGAGACTGCGGATTGACACCGCGCACCTGGTGGTCAAGCGGAGGGGCTAGACCGAACATGAAGTGCTGGAGTGCGTTTTGGTTCGCGTCGCGAGTTCGCGCTCTCCTGTCGACAGGCTGTGGAGTTTTTGCATATGTAAACCAAAATCGCCCGCTGTTTCGCCCGACTCCTGCGTTCATACCTACATTTGCGACATTACCTCGTCGGATATGCCGATATTATCGTACTGCAACGTCAGATCGCGTAACAGGTGCTCGACCGTCGGGTAGCTGGTTGTGCGCGCCCGATACCCTTCTGCCGCTTTGCCCTTTAATTTATTTGCGATGTACATCAATATGAATCCTTCGTAGCTTTTATCATACGCAAGGAGCACTCTACGCACAGAGCTGCAGAAGTGTTTTATATCATCTGGGTTACCATCGAACGCGGGGATGAAGTTCACCGCCTGGTGGAACGTCAGTCTACACCCAGTGTTGTTGTTATTACTCCGTCTGCGTCTACAGTTGTAGTCGCTGTAACCGTTGTCGCTCGGATCGCTCGAATCGTCCTGGGGGTCGTCGTTCGAGTGGTGTCTCCGCGGGTGTCGGTAAGGGTCTTCGCGCCTTGCTCTTCTATCGCCTCTCCCCGGTTCACCGCGTCTCCGCCGTTCGTTATTTGAGTCGTCGTTTAACGACCACCGTCCTCCTCTGCCGGGATCTCGACTGCCGCCCAAGTTATGGTTTCTGTACGGGGGTGGATCGTGAGAGGAATCGCTTTCTCCGTCGGAACTGTCGCCTGGGGGGCCTCGTCTGCCTCGCCTCAATCTCAAGCCGCGGTTGCTGATGCACCGCGTGGGCATCTCCGACCTCCGAAGGCTTTGCTCTCCCCTCATGACCTGGCTCACCGAACGATAGGGGATGCTACGGGATAGTCGCTCGTAGAACGGTGACTTGCGGGTGTGCGATAACCACCCATCTGAGGCGCTTCTGACCTCCTTCTGTTCTCCCTCTGCCCTTCGCTGCTGGTAATACGGTGAGGGCAGGTGGCGCTCGACCGTCTCCCTGTATGATAGCCTCGCGTGCGGGGTGCTACTATATTGGGGTTCATCTCCCGACCGCGTGCTGTCCACGTCTCTGTCCCAACTAACTTGCAGCGAGTCACGCCGATGTGTTCGTTCCCATTTCCGCGACGTGCGTTCGGTTCTTTTTTCCGTGCAGCTTATTCGTGATAGCGCGCTCGATGGTCGACTACTCTCAATGTCTCAGGCTGGAGGGATATCGGACGGCTGTGTGCCGTCCGACTCATGTGCGCTCTCGATTTCCGCTCTAGGGACCGCTCTGGTGGGAGGGCTCGGGCTATTTTGCCGTAATTGCTCCGCTACACCGCCTGACATCGCTAGCTGGAGTAATTCGGCGATTGTCATTTTCGCGAGACGTTCTCTGCTCGAAATTATTTTCCCGTTACTCGATCTTATGCTCTCTACTTCGACTTGCTCGGATGGACCGCCCGCGGCTTCGTCGAGCTTGCCCATTTCATTTAGCCCCGAGGCTATATCGATTATCTCTAGGCAGTTATTCAATCCATCGAAGCACTTATTTGCCAAGCGTAGCTGCTCCGAGATTGTTAAGGGGTCGCTTGGCTTCTTGTTTCTCGTTTCGCCAGGTTTATCACTGTGTAGATTTAATTCGCCGATTTTCTGTTCGAGCTCTCCGATCGGATCGGGTGACGGTGGTTTGACCGACTGCGCGATTTCGTTCTTTTCGGTCGTCCGCTTGATGAATTTGTCAATCTCCTTCGGCCATTCGTACTCAGTCTGTCTGTTTTTCTTTCTCGGGGCGCGCGACCTCTGATTTTAACCGGCCCCGGCGGTGCCCGCTCGGTCTCGGATTCGCTCGACCGTAGCTTCTCCATGCTTTTGTAATATGCACGACGTGTTAGAGGTGACAATTTACGGTCCAATCGAAACATTTTTCGCACGTACTTTTCTCTTCGCGCGTCGCCCTCCGGGTCGCTCTCGCTTGAACTTAGTGAGGTCCTGCTAGACCTTCGGGACATAAGTCCTTCCACGGCCGTGAACATTATTACGCTGGGGATAAGTCGTTTATCGGTGCGGGTTTCCCGTTGCACAAAGTATGAAGTGATGGTGTAATCGATTACTGTGTTTGTTCAGGGCAATCGCACGCACACGCGCAAATTTACAACGCTGCTTCAAGAATATGCCAAAAATTGGAAAGGACTTACAGTAAGATGAATATGGGCGCTGCTGGAAGCATGGTGTACTGGGCTGTCCTGTTGAGCTGAGTTCTGCTGCGGGTTGGGCTGCGCTGGTGCGGCGGCTGTTGAACCGCTACGGTGAACTGCTACAATGTTGTTCGTCGGTGGTGGCGGCATTGCCGTTCGTGGCGCTTTGTGCCTCGACTCCTCCAGCTCTTCGTATAGAAGGAAGGTTGGCTTTATCCTCTCAATGTTGACTATTCTGCTGGAGCCGTCCTTGTTGATTTCAAAGGTACGGTTGGCCATGTTGCGTTTAAGAACTCTATGCGGCCCTGTGTACGGTGGAGTAAGTGCCGGTCTGATGGGCTTTTCTCTCATCCAGACGTGGGAACAATCCTTAAGTCCCGAGTGAACGAATGGCTGTGTTGACGTTTTGTGATCAACGGGGACCGGTCGGAGCTGTTGCATGTACTCCTGAAGGTCGCTGTGAAACGTCCGTATGTCTGGCTCTTCGCCGGTGAACGGGGTGAAATCCCCGGGGATCCTCAGTGATCTGCCGAAGACGAGATTGGCCGGGCTGGTCTCTGTGTCCAATCGGATTCTTGTACGAAGTCCAAGCATGACCACCGGAAGTTGGCGTGCCCAATCCCTGTTGTTTTCATAGCCGGTGAGGGCCGTCTGGATTTCCCTATGGAGCCTCTCTACGATGCCGTTGGTTGCAGGATGATAGGGCGAAGTTCGATCTCTATTGATGCCAAGAATTTCTGCAAATAGCTTTGACTCGAACTGTCTCCCCTGGTCCGTTGTTATAGTTGTTGGAGCTCCGTACCGGCTAACCCAGTTATCAAAAAACGCTCGGGCGACCGACTCTGCTGTAGTGTCCTCCACTGGGATAGCTTCTGGCCATCTGGTGTATCGATCGATGATTGTGAGCAAGTGCGTGTAGCCCAGATAGCTGGGAAAAGGACCAACTATATCCATGTGGATGTGGTTGAATCTTCCATCCGGGGTGGTGAACTGTTTGGGTGAGAGCTTGTTGTGCTTCGATATTTTTGCTGGCTGGCAGGGGAGGCAGGTTTTGCACCATGCTGCTATATCCCTGTTCATGTTTGGCCATACATATTGCTGTGCGATGAGCTTGGTTGTGACCTTGACTCCTGGGTGAGACAAGTCGTGAAAGTTGTTGAAGACCTCTGACCTGAGGGCTTTTGACACATAGGGCCTGATAACGTCGTCTCTGATGTCGCAGTAATAGGCAGAGTGATCCGGGCCCCAGGTGAGCTTGCGGAGCTTCAGTGGGTGCTCTGGATCCTTGAGGACCTCCTGCAGCTGTGCGTCGTCGCCTTGCTCTGAGCTGAGCTATCCCTCATTTTTCCAGATTGACCTGCAGCTCGAATTCGTCGAGCTGTTTGAGCACTGTGTCCAGATGTTTCCTGTGTCCCTCCATTGTTTTTGAGGCTATGAGGATGTCGTCCAGGTAGACGAAAACAAAGTCTAAGTGTCCGAGCGCTGAATTAATGTAACGTTGGAATGTCTGGCTCGCATTCCGAAAACCGAACGTCATCACCAAGAACTCGAAGAGGCCGAACGGCGTGATGACGGCCGTCTTCGGAATGTCATCCGGTGCGAGCGGTATTTGATGATAAGCTTGTCGGAGATCCAGGGCTGAGAAAACCTCCTTGTCGTGGAGGAACGCCATGCAGTCTTCTATGCGAGGAACTGGATAGCGGTCCGGCCTGGTGACGTTGTTGAGCTTCCTGTAGTCTCCGCAGGGCCGCCAGTCGCCGTACCATATGTAGAGGGCTGGCCCAAGGACTGTCCAAGGGTCGGCAGATGCCGAGGTCGCATCACCTCTTGAATTCCTTTTTGGTTGCCTTCAGCTTGGAGGGTGAGAGAGGCCGCGCCCGCTGTGAAATCGGCGTTCCCGTCGTCACCATGTGGTGCATCACGTTGCGTTTTTTTGGGACGTTGAATTGATCGGGTCCGAACACTCGCGGGTACTTGCTGACGATGTCCGCGAAGTAGTGTCCTGGCGCCAAAAGAGAGACCCGGAGTGCGTTGACCTCTCTAACGAATGCTGGTGCCGTGATCAGCTGCATTCCGTCGATCATCTTGCAGTTTTTCAGATCCGGCAAAAGGTGGTGTGCGGATAGCAGATCTGCGCCGATAATTGAGTGAAACACGTCTGCGACGGTGAAGTTCCAGGCGATGCGTTGTTTGTGGCCAAGGTCCAGCTCGAGGCGAGTGACCCCGCCATCCTTCACGACGGCGGGGTGCTTTAGTTTTCCGAGCTTGAGTCCGAGTCCTCGGCTGGTGCGCCTCTGACTTTGTATATGTCGTGTGGTCCTCGTACCCAATCGCAGGGTGGGACGCAGTTTCTTGCCTTTTTGCCGAAACGCGTGTGATAGTAGCATCTCGGCTCCTCGAGTGGACTGGCTGGTGTGACATCCCGTGATCTCGACTTAGATCTTGCCTGATCCCTTTGCTTGTCTCGCGCCTTGTCTCTGGACTTCGAGCGGTGTCTGGAACGGCTTCTCGCCGGTCGAAGACTAGCGAGTGACCTCTCAATCGCTGCAAGCCTGCTCTCTAAGGCGCTCTGAGATGACGTGGCGACCGGCGCAGCTGACGGGATTGTGACGGTCGAGGCAGCGGCCGCGTTGATGGCTGGGCCCGTTGTTGGGGCTTCGAGTGCAATGACCTGAGATGCGTTCAGGAGGTCGAAAGCCTGGTCGGCAACGGCAGCGAGCTGCGACTCTTCGGTGATCCCCAGAAGTGCGATGGCGACCTGCGGGGGAATTTTCGTTCTCCAGTACTCGATAGTCGTGGCGTGTGCCACTCTGTCTTTTCCCAGAGCGAGCATTTCTGCTAGGAGCTCGGATGGCCTCTTGTTTCCCTTGAATGCTCCGGCGAACAAACGTTTGATTTGTTGTTGCGCGCTTTCTGCATATTTGTCGATGAGGTACGATTTTAGCCGTTCGTACTTATGGCCTCTCGTTAGTGTAGGGAGGATGTATTGCAGTTCTTTATGAACATCCTGTGGTAGGTAACGGCATACATAGTTGAATCTGGCCTCATCGTCGGTGGCATTCTCGACTCTAAAAGAGTCTTCCAGTTGGTTGAACCAGCCGGCTGGATCATGCTTGTAGAACGTTCAAAACGTAATGTTGCACGTGCTGGCGAATACTGAAGAGTTGTTTGGCGGTGCCGGTGGTTTCGCCATGCCGAGTTGCTGCCCGGTTGATGCTGAGTTTAACGGACCTGGCGTGGCCGTGCTGGGCGTCGCTGTGCCTGGTCGCTGCTGCTCCTGGCTCCAAAACGTATTGTTGATGAGCCCTGGCGTGGCCTGAGGTTCCAGCGAGGGGGTCAATCTTTCGGTGAAGTTGTTTATCTGCGACTGGAGGCGATCGAGGATCTCTTGAAGTTTTTGTTCCTGCACTTCCTGTTGGTTTCGCATATGTGCCTCCTGGGCTTCCTGCTGTCTGTGAAAACGGGCCTCCTGCGCTTCTTGCTGTCTGCGAATCTGGGCTTGTAGTTGGTCATCTTGACTCCTGAGGCTGGTGACTTCTGCCGTGGGCGCCTCACTTGCGAGTGGCTGGAGACGCTCTCTGGTCTGTGTCGGGTCGATCCATAGTGTTAATGGTGTAGTTGAAGTCGATGGGTTTTATCGATCCGCGTGCTCGGACTGGTCGCTGTATACCATGTTTGGTAGCGCTAAGAGCCCTTTCATAGCTCCTGCGTTGAGTGTAGGTTGTGTGTTGTTGCCCGTATTTGTGTTAACCTCCTCGGTGGGGCTCTGCTCCTGGTTGTCCGTAGTTCTCGGCGAGTGCAGTAACGTCATGTTGTCAGTCTCGTGGATCGTGTTTGGTTGGGATTGTTCTTTGCGGCGTTGATTGAGAGGAGGGTGTGGTGGTCGGGAAATGGTTCTACCGAATCTGAGCACAAGCTCCTCGTTTGTGTTGTTCATAGAACGCATCGCGGCCGATGGTGCGGCTGGTCAAACCAATCTGAAGTGGACTGAGACGCTGCTTGCGTTCGAGCCGGCGCAGCTGCCCTGGTCGTTCCCTGTTTCATCCGTGTGCACCCCCGTTGCAGCTAACAAGCTAGTGGGCGATGTGTGACTACACTGGTTGCGGCTGGTCGGTTAGAATAACTCGAGGCGGGAGGGTTACGCGAATTGCAACGTGACCGAGATAGTTGAGAGTTGCGAAGGCAGGGGTTTGGTCGAGTGTGAGATGGAAGAGTGCGCGTACCTGTTGGTTTGGATTGTTTTTTTTAAGGATGCGGTAAATCAGGAACCGCTAGCGCTCCGGACTGAGCGAGTGGGCTGTGGCGGCCAGTAGGGCCCTGTGCCACACCCTTTGCAGCTAACAAGCGAGAGAGCTGCGGTAATTGGTGCTGTGGCGGCTCGCTCGCCTATCTCGGTAGCGCGAGACTCGGACGTCGCGGCCTCGCGACTTCTCCAGGGCCGTTTACACCTCCTGTGCAGCTAACAAGCTAGGAAACCGTGTGATACGGTTCCCTGATGAATGCTAGACCTCGCTCGTGTTGTCTGCGGTGCGAGGTTGAGATCGGTGATCTTCGGAATTAGCCAATCTGGAGAAAGTCGAGTAAAATTAGTATTTGTTTCCTTGCTGGACCTATGCGCGATATTACTAAAAGTGGTTTGTGGAAACCAACTGTATCATAATGCTATTTCAATAACGATTGTCGCGGCTCCTGCCAAAAATCTCGATGCCGGGAATTAATGATCTGTTAATTAGCGGAGCGGAGCACATAATGATAGTGCCGCAATGCACGAAACAAAAAACAGTAGAATATTGTCGGTTATTCCAGCGCTTACAATGAATCGTAGATTCGCAATCTCGTTGATTACATTGACACGCGCAGAAGCTTTTATAATCGCACGATCCTGGGTCGCTAGGCCTTGAACGGATGTTGTGTTGCTGTGTGTTGAAGGTCGAGGTCGTCTACTTGCTGCGCTGGGCGCGCAGTGGTTTGAGCGATGTTTAAACTGCTAGCAAAGCGTGTGCGCACGCGGCTGAGAGAGAAAAGTGCGCGCGAGGTGGTATGTAAGCGTTCGTCTATGTGAAAGCGCTTGGTAGCGTGTTGTGCTCGAGACGTTTGTTGGTGCCCTTGAAAGAGGACGAGACCGCGCTCTTTCGCCTATTATTTGGCAATTCTTTGTTTTGATGAAGAGATAGAGACAGCGCGCGCTTCTTGCCAAGTGTCGTAGCAGCGTTGACGCTGCTGCAGAGAAAGAGAGGCAGTCTGCTAAAATGGCGGCGTTCACTGAACAACGTGGAGATGAAGAGCGCTGTTGCTCGAGCGAGTGCGAGAGAGCGCGCGCTGGCGACGTGCGCTGTGCGATAGGGAGAGCGAGAGGAAGCTGACTCCCCCCCTCGCTGCGCTGAAGCCTAGAGAGAAAGAGCGCGCGTTGTGGGCGTCTCGGGTTTCCCGCGCGAGAGAGATGTTTGTAAATTCGCGCGACTTGTGCTCGCGTACCTCCCCTTTCCTGCGTGTTGTTGATAAGACGTGATGCGGGTTCTGGGAAGGTCACCGGCGACACGCGAAGACGCGAAAACAAAGCGTACTTCTTCGAAATCAGAAGGATTTATGTTTTTCAGATGATTGTTCCTCTTTTTTTATTTTTGCGCTCGGCGTGCGCGATCAAATAATAGATCATTCGATATTTAAATTTGATTATACTTCAATTATTGAATAGAATTTTTGTAATACCTCTAGTACAAGATTTTTATAGGGGATTTCACCGAAACTACAATATAAATCTGTTTTGCACAATAGTTCTTGCTCAAAAAGTTGTTAACCTAGTACAAACCACCAAATAACCAATTTTCACAAAATAACAATTTTTCTTAGTTTACTTTTCTTAAACAACATAAAACTACAATCTCATAAAATAAAGCAAATTCAAATTTGAAAACACTAAAAAAATTTAATCGATTTGAAATTGCCACCACATAGCTTGCGCTGCACAGCAATGATAAAGAAGATTCAGTTCTGTTTTATCGATACAATAGTTCCCTAGCCTAGGAAACAGCTGTTTGAATATTTTGATCCAGTCTTCAAGTCACCATGTGGTGATGCATTTGTCTACTGTTATACTTAAAACCTGTTATTAGTGTGGATAGAAAGTTCAAAAACTTCTACAACAAGAATTCAGATAAGTACTGTAGACTAGTAAATAGTAGTTGTATTTATAAAGATATGCTTTCCTGCATCCGGATGCGTCCGGAAGATTTCCTGCAGCAAAGCAAAATAAGTGCTGAAATTTGGTGAACTTTACATAGGATTGTTTATATAGTAAGTATGGATAAATAATTTTTTAAAAACATGTAAAATTACATTTAATATCTATACTTTAACTTAGAAAAAGATTCTTTTTCTACAACTAATAGATCATTTTTTTTAGCCTATTAACTGAAAATTGATTTTTTTCATATTCAACTCAGGCATAACCCCTGAAGTATCGAATTTCTTCGACATTTTTCTTTTGTACTCGTGTCCTGGGATAACATATAATCGATTAAAATAAGTCCCATCGAAAAACAATAATAATTAAGAAAGTTAATAGGTGCAACTTGTATTGAAAATGCTTGATTTTTGGAAGCGTTTTCAGGGCATTTCTGCTACTCCTAGAAAGCTGTAATTGTAACAAAGTACGCATACACTTATCACCCATAGCCAAATATAGCCAAAAATTTTGTAAGAAAATTGTTAATATGTTATACCCTACCCTCTCGCTCTCCGAATTCGAACTCCGTAAAGAGACCCTGCAGCACCACAGTCCGGCTAGTGCGGCAGTTCCGCGCACCACCGCCAGGCGACCAGCAATTTACTTTCGCGAGTCCACCAGCGAAGCAGCGTAGCCAGACTATATAAGTCCGAGCCTCCTCGGGCTCGGAGACTTCTCACAGAAGTCATCTCCCAGAGAGCTTCACTCCGACAGACTTGTTCTGTACCGAGGCGAGCCCATTCCCCCTTCTGCGGACGACTGCTGGCGACTTTTTATCTTAAGTCTCGTACTGATCAATAGATGTCAGCCTAGCTGGGGAAATTTAACTACTTGATGTAATTATTTCTTTTGCGAAACCCCTCCTCTAAAACAACAGCCCCTTTCGGAGCTATCGGCCCTTTTCAGTGCCAACTTTTTGTGCGGCGTCTAACGCCACTGGGCCCTTCTCGCCAGGTCCCCACTATCGTCATTTTTCAGCGCCACATTTCGAAAGGCGCTCTACGCCGCCGGTCTCTTGCAAGAACCCCCCATCAGCACCCTTCGGAGCCATCAGCGTCGAACGCATCAGCTACGGGAGACTCTCTCTCTCTCTCTCAGCCGAAGAGATCGACTCGCTCCAGCGTCGACGTGGTGGATTCATGCAACGTGGAACCTACTGCATCGAGGAAGCCTCTACGCTGCGACCTGCCTCCAAGCTCTTCGAGCGCTCTTCCCGACAATACCGAAGGAACCTCTCCGAGCCTCCTCGTCTGACCTACGATCAACCGATCGTGAGCGAGCGCACCGTCAACCCCTCTCCGAAGGAGCTGCGCTCCACACCGGCGATCTCTTACGTCGCCACCACTCTCACGAACGCTCATTCGAGCGTCCCCTTCCGAAGGAGATTGAGCGAGAGCCATCTCTCCAAGTCGCCGCGTCCAGAGCGCCCCCTCACGACCAACCCGAAGAGACTCGCTTATATCAAATAACAGTACCAAAAGCCAAGTAAAAGTGAAGGCTTCTGCGTGGAAATGTAGGTGAAAGCTGTAGACTTTTTTCATAAGCTGTTATGAGTGCTCCTTGCCCCATATCGCCTGGAGAAGCACGACAAATGTTCTTGGCAGACATCTTTCGTGGCCGTCTGGCGAAAGAAGCAATACACTTACAGATGCTTCAAGTTAGTCATCTCTGTTTCGAGGCTATGCAGTTTACTCAGGCCCTTAACGCAGTATACTACGAGTTGTAGCTATATGCTGCATAGTATTCAGGGCTTTCCATGTATGTATGTGTGTGTGTGTGTTTCTGTGCGTGCGTGCGTGTGTGTGTGCGTGTGTGTGCGTGCTTGCGAGCGCGCGCGCGCACGTGTGTGTGTGTGTGTGTCTGGGAGAATGAATTTACCGTGCTTTTCGCGGATCAAATCGATGCTTACAGTTTAGTATCGACGAGTAAATGGTACAAATGTCACAGAAAGGTCAATTATGTGCATGGCGTCGTTCGCAAAGCGCGCTTTTAAGATAACGTCGCGCGTAAAGAAACGTGGCTTCAATGCGTAAAACCATATACTTATTCTTTCTCATGTTAGAATTCATCAAAGAATGCTTTAAATATCTTTTAGATCTTTTAAGGGGTTATGACAGTGTTAAAATTTTGAAAATACCCATTTTTTTTTATTCACTTTTTTCATAGTTAATAGTCTGTAGAATATGGTCCTGAAAGCCGTTTTTGGCTAAAAAAATTTTCCTCGAAGATATTAACAAAAAACTAACAAATCTGTTTCAAGTAAATTTTTGAAAAATCGTGATTTTTAAATATTTTAATTAGGCCAAACTTGTGGAAAGGATTGTTCTAACCCACTTTTTACAGAGTAATTTCATGAGAAATCTTACTGAAAATATGACTTAAAAACCGTTTTACAAACCGTTTTTTTCTCAAGAGTTATTAATTTAATTATTTCCGCAAAATAAATAAAATCTGTAAAATTAATTTTTCTATGTGTGATTTTATGTTACTAAACTCAATGTGTTAAAGTAAAGGCATTCAACAAATTTGAATTTGCCACTCGAATAGGTTGTGCCTCACAGCGTCTAGTCGAGAATGAAGATTTCTGTTTGATCGGTATAGTAGAATTTTCTGTAAAGCAGCAGAAAGCAGCCAAACAGCTGTTTTTCATCCAAGACACTAGATCAGTGCAGTTAGTCTGCTAGCTGCTGTGACAATGCTTTTAACCTCAGTGGTGTTGTAAAAGTGCAAGAGCTTCTGCAGAATACAAAAATTATTCAGATAAGTATTGGAAACTAATTATTAATAATTGTGTTCATAATGAGCTTTTTCTTTGTTGGTTTATTTTTTGCTTTTAGGTATACGGGTGCAAGCCAGCAAAATGGGAGCTTATATTGACTGCCTGAAGTATTATTTTGCATACCTTTTAAGAAGAAATTATAACTTGAAGTGTATTTAATAATGGTAAGTATTGTATGTAACTGTAATTCATAAACATAACTTGATTATGAATAGCTAACGATAATTTTTATTTTATTTTCAGCTTCTGAATGCTATTATCACACAGCATGACAAGCGCGTACCATCAAATATACTTTATTGTATGTATATTTGAGTACCAAAAGCAAATCAAGGTATGCCGGATATTTTCTGTAAGTATAGCTGAGTTCATTTGTATGATTTACATAATAAACTTTAAATGCCTTTTACTCAAATTTAGTTTTTTCATACTTTTGATGTACTTGCCGCAGCTTTCTGAAGGAACCGTAACATCAATCCGGATGAACCAAAGTGGAAAACCTTCCTAATGAGTACGGTCACAAACTGAGTGGAGCAGAATTGGCAAAAATAAGTTCAAAGTGAATGTTACGTATGTTTACATATGTAACATTCACTATAATTATTAATATTGTCAATATATGTTTAATTAATTATATTAATTTTGTGTTTTTCAGGAATCTGTTCCACTTAGTCTGAGACCAGACTCATAATGAAGATTTGGCACTTTGATTCAACAGGATTGATGGTACGGTTCCATCAGAAACATGCGGCAAGTAAATAAAAGTGATGAAAATCATGATTTTTGGTAAGCAAATACCTTTAATTGTTTTTAAATGTTACACTCACTTTATGCATATTATTTATGCATAAAAGTGATGTATAATATTTGTATTTGAAAGCAAAAATATAGTTTTAGAGCACCTATATATCTATTAATTTTTTTCAACACTAACAATTTTTCTTTTTTTTTCAGGTTTTAACACTGTCATAACCCCTTAAGGGGTTATGCCTGAGTTAAAGTCGTCAAAAAATCGATTTTTTTTTTATTGACTTTTTTCATAGGAAATTGTCTGTAGAATACGATGCTGAAGTCCCTTTTGCCCAAAAAAAATTGGGTAGAAAGCTACAGACCAAAAACTGAAGGCGTGCGAATAGCTTATTTTTAAAAAATCGTAATTTTCGCGTTTTTATTTGTCAGTGCTGTGTTACTGAACATGATTATTTTTCGAGCTTTTAATGCTTCTCATGCATAATATTTGTATGTAAAATACAATAAAAATATCTATTATGCAATTAAAATCCGTTAAAAGATATTAATAAAATGAGCAAAATTATGCAATATTAAAAATTTGCAAATTGCTTATTTCCACATTTTCCTCTTTTTTGTTTATTTAAATTAATAATTTATTTTTAAAAAAGCATTTGATTATTTATTATGCTTTATAAAAAATTAATTAGACGCAAATATTCGTCAATGAATAAAATTATGCAAAAAACGAATTTTGAATTTGGCGCTTACCGACGGGGCCGCGCGATATTCTTTCGAAAAGGCTATTCATCTAGTAACCTGTTTTACCGTATGATTGAGAATTCAAGAGCGCAAAAACACTTGCTTTGAATTTTCATATCAACTTTTATTCTGCATTGCTCAATATTATTAAATAATTTATTTTATAATATTGATAGCATTTGTGGTTAAAAAGTAGAGTAAGTGAGAGTGATTTGTGATCAAGATGAGTCCAGACTCAAGATATAGAGTTTCAGGATCATCTGACAGAAAAAGAAGATTTGGAAGAAGAAAGAGAAGACCCAAGATTTTTCATCAAAAACAGCAATGGGAAGTTTCGACAACAGCACCAGCACCAGCATCAGCATCAACATCTATACAACAAGAACGAGCAACACCAATCACTTCAGCATCACCTACGCCTGATACAGTTCCTTCAACGTCCAGGGAATGGAGTTCAAGATCTGCTGCGCAAGCTTTACCAGGTACCTCAACATCAGTACCGCCAGAAATTCCTGTGTCTAGGTCTAGACAAAAATTAAAATCAATTTATGTAGAACCGAGTGGAATTCAGAATAGAATCTTTGACATTTCTTTGCTTCTGCCAGGATTACAGGAGTTTCTGGCTTGTAAAGCTTGTGGCGGATGCATCAAATTTGATGAAGTTGATGTACGTGGTCTTGGTAGCAAGCTATCCATCACCTGTACATCATGTAACGCAGTTGCTTTCATCGACTCCAGCAGAAAAGTTGGAAAACAAAGTAACGCTTATGACTACACTCAACACTTGAAGCACGACGAGCCAAAAGAAAGAGAAGTCATCAGGATGATGACTTCTACAGAGCTGGTGCTTATTAAACACACATACACACATTACACACATAACCAAATACTTATACACCATACACAACCTCACTTGTAAACAAACAACATAATTTACAACACAAACACTAAAAAACACTGAAACACATTCACAATTTTTTTCTGTTTTTTTCACTTTTGTTTTCCTTTTTTTTTTAATTTTTTTCATTAAACACTTTTCACACACACATCACACATGTCACAGCATCAGCTCTGTAGAAAACAGTCTAGCTGAAAAGTAGGTCAGAGAGCAAGCTAAACAGCTGATTGGAGCTGTCTGCTTGCTTTCTGCCTCCTTAGCTCACCTGATGGACTATTTTCTCTAACCTCTCAACTACATGAACTTGATATGATGATGATAGTTCTACTCTTCTGTTCATCACATGTAAGTATAGAAGCTTATTTATTTACAATAAAAGCATTTTTATAGCTTAATTATAAAAATGTTTCATATTTAGAAAAATTACTTTTTTTAATGATTTTTCATTTTGTTTCATTTCATAGGACTGGACACGAATAAAATTTTTGGATTACCCTCAAACTTGACAAAGATGACCAGGATACGTATATCTTTGACTTAAATAAGGTCCAGGTGTGAAGAAAAATTGTAAGTATATTTTATATCATTAAATGTCAAGTTAAACTTTAAATGCTTTTTTCTCAAGTTTTGAATTTTTCTCATCTTAGGTCAGTTACCGCATGATTTCTCAAGAACCAATGGACCAATCAACCTGAAATTTTTTGGAGAACTCCAGGAGGCCTTTCTTCACTGCTTGAACGGAACAGAATTTGCAAAGATAAGTCAAAAGTGAATGTTATGTATCTAAACATACGTAACATTCACTATAATTACATATATTATAACTTATACGTTGCTAAAATTAAAAATTTTTATTTTTCAGTAATTTCCTGCGTTCAAGCTGAGGAGAAGGCAATTTAGAAGATTTTCCATCCAGTTTGGAAATAATTCATCAACCAGAACTTCATGCGGCAAAGGAAAAAATATGCAGAAATTTAGTACTGCATACATGGAACTATTTACATAGTAAGTATGCATAAATAATTTTTTAAAAATATTGAAATTTACTATTAATATGTATATTTTCAGTAGGAA
The DNA here is from genome assembly GCA_018906965.1 of Philotrypesis tridentata. Classification (NCBI taxonomy): domain Eukaryota; kingdom Metazoa; phylum Arthropoda; class Insecta; order Hymenoptera; family Pteromalidae; genus Philotrypesis; species Philotrypesis tridentata. The sequence continues at coordinate 140,499 of JACCIB010000209.1, forward strand.
ACAAAATTTTTTTTATATTCATTATAAATAATTTTTAATTACCTATTAATTGATAAATTGTTTTTTTCAGGTTTAACTCAGGCATAACCCCTTAAGGACATTTTTCGAAATTTTGATTTTGTGACTTTTCGAAAAATCAAAAATTGTACTGAATCAATCTGAAAACAAATTGAGTGTATTCTTTGACTAACTATGAAAGCTTTCTATCTTTGTAAATTTTTATGAAAGTCCATAGCTTTCGGAAAAAAAATTTGTGAATGTTAAGACAAAAATTTTCGTATCGGACTCCATTTTGAATTGGATAACGATAAAAATTTTTATAAAATTTTTATTTTTATTTTTATCAAAATATTTCAATGCACATTTTTTTAGTACATGTCTCAGGAATACGTGTCGGGAATACACTCTTTTTTTAATTTTATTTTTGGATGGTTGTCTTACATACTATTCATTGGAACTCTTATATACTATTCACTGAACAAAATTTTTATTAACCATTATTAATAAACATTATTTATGTGTTATGTATAAGTGAATTACAGACATTATTTATATATCGACGGCTGAGATTAAAAGGCTGCTTATTCAGAGTCCGCTTGAAGACGCTGCTTATTCAGAGTCCGCTTGAAGAAGCTGCTTATTCAGAGTCCGCTTGAAGAATCTGCTTATTCAGAGTCCGGTTGAAGAAGCTGCTTATTCAAAATGACATTTTTTTTTAATTTTGTAGTGCCAACCCTGCGAGAATTAAAAATCTGCTTCACGGCGGAAATGAGCAGTGAAAAAAATCGGAAAAATTAGGAAAAATTCGGGAAAAATTCGTAAAAATCGAAAAAAATTAGAAAATCGTAAATATGCGTAAAAATCGGAGAAAATTCGTAAAAATCGGAGAAAATTCTGAAAAATCGTAAAAAATTAGAAAATCGTAAAAATGCGTAAAAATCGGATAAAATTCGTAAAAATCGTAAACAATTCGTAAAAGTCGGAGAAAATTCTGAAAAACCCTGGAGGAAATCATTTGAAAGCTAGTAAAATCCTTGTTTTGTCAGGAATGGTCCAAAAATGGGACCATATTTCGCCTTGCGATGAAACGCTTTTTCGAACCTTTCTAAGCCATTTTTAGAATGAAAATGGACGAAAATATTATTATACCATATTACGAGGTATTCTCAAGCTTGCAAACATGCCTATAAAAAATGACCAGTAAATGGCTATGAAAACATTATTTAACATGTAGGCCAGTCAAATTAAGCTAAAAACTGAATTTTTTTGCAAAAATTCTAAACAGCCATTTTATACATTAATAATCCGAATCTACAAACAGTTGAATTTGTACAGCAAATTCGCTATAAACAATTAAAGTCGGAATTTCGCATTTTTTTGGTTTTTTCTTTGCGTATTGAAAAGTATTGATGGCAGAGAAAAAATTTCAAATAAAAGTTGTTTCTTATGAAATTTTACACAAAAATGTCGGTGGTGGCATATGTCTATCTCTAATAGTTTAGTTGTAAATTGGTAATGAACGTGAATTCTGCCAAAATCGAAAATTGTTTATAATTATTGAACAAGTTATGTTACGTTTCCTTTATTCCATGAGAAGGTATTACTTAAGAAGTACTATAAGCGTGCAAAATTCGAATTCTCTATCTACTATAGTTTTTGTGCAATAAGGACCGAAAGTTGAAAAAGTTGTCATTTTCCAAGTACTGGCAAAACGTGAAAAATTATCTCAAATAGTTTAACTTTTTTGTACGTACTCTAGAAGAGTTATATTTCAATATACTACTTTACAAACTGCGAAATTTTTATTAGGAGCGTCCTGGGGAGCAAATGTTTATAAAGTACGTAATTAATTAATTCGCTGTACACAATATTTAAGTGATATCAAATTACAAATAAGTTTATTGCAAAGGTGGGATTTTTATCGAAATTTTAAGCCCCAGATGGACTTGGTACGACCAATAGGAACCGAGATACGTTTTTTGTTTCAATGTACAATAACGCTATACCAAAAGGTGATTTTCCATATTTTGAAGTTCAATTCCTGAAGTTCAAGACTTGAACTTTACAGTAAAACTATTGATCTTACCCTTAAGCAAGCTTTTTGACAAGCAATAAGCAGCTGCAAAAAAGTGTTTCTTAGATTTCAGCCGTCGGCGCCGTGGCCGGAGGAGTGGGGGTAGTCGCACTCGGCGTCGAGCTCGCCGTTCGAAATTCGGAAGGGCCATGTAATAGAGATTTCTTCCTTCAAGGACAAAAATATATGTAGGGACCTATGCCATTCGGTTATAAATGATGCGTACTTTAAATAGTCGTATCATGCTAAAATTAGTTTTACACTGTGCATTTGTTATAAACAAAAAAGGCGCTAAAGAGTCATTTTTTTTATTTTTCGCTTAGAAATCGAAAAATACGGGAGTAGGGATAAAACCACAAGAGAGAAAAATTGTGCAGTATAAAATTACAAAGCAAATGCGCTATTCAGAAGCTCCGTACGGTTAATAGAAGTTTAGATAATTAGAGAGAAAGGGTTAAAACAGGCCTTTTTTTCAAAAAATTGTTGCAAAGTAGTATATTGAAATATAACTCTTCTAGAGGACGTACAAAGTTGAACGTCTCTTATAACTCTTTATAATAATAACTCTTCTCTATAATAACTCTTCTAGAGAACGTACAAAAAAGTTAAACTATTTGAGATAATTTTTCACGTTTTGCCAGCATTTTGAAAATAACAATTTTTTCAACTTTCGATCCTTATTGCACAAAAACTATAGTAGATAGAGAATTCGGATTTTGCACGCTTATAGTACTTATTGAGTACTACCTTTTCGTAGAATAAAAGTAACGTAACATAACTTCTTCAATAATTATAAACAATTTTCGATTTTGGTAGAATTCGCGTTTATTGCTTTACAACTAAACTATTAGAGATCGACACATGCCACCGGTGATATTTTTGTGCAAAATTTCATAAGAATCAACTTTTATTTGAAATTTTTTTCTCTGCGAAAAATTGAAAAATTAAGTAAATCATAAATATCTTAGTAATCCACGTATTTACAGCTTCAAACGCTTGTTTATTCCATACATTGTATCGAAACTGACTGAAATACGTATACCTCCCTGTATTTAGCGTACAATATATGCAGCAAAATTAAAACATGATTTGGAGGTTATGAGTATTCCATGAAATGCTCAAATAATGGGAGAAAAAGCGTTTCATCGTAAGTTAGAAACCGAGTATTTCTCATAGAAATTTTCTAGTTTATAAGCCATTTTAGATATTTGATTTTCTACCAGAGAATCGGATAAAATTCGAAAAATTTTGGAAAAAATCAGAAATAATAGGAGAGGGCGGGAATTTGAGAAAAAAATGAAAAAGAATCGATACAGTTCGGAAACATTTGAAAAACCGATAAAATTTTTATAATAATTATAATAAAAATTGTATATTGGGTATAATAATAATTATATGTAATATTTTTACCATAACAATTTTGTGTGTGTGCGTGTGTGTATACATATATAGACACATACATACAAAATTGTTATCATTAAAATATTACATATAATTATTATTATACCCAATATACAATTTTTATTATAATTATTATAAAAATTTTATCGGTTTGTCAAATGTTTCCGAACTGTATCGATTCTTTTTCATTTTTTTCTCAAATTTCTTTTCACATTTTTTTCAAATTTTTCTATTTTTTACGCATTTTCACGATTTTCTAATTTTTTACGATTTTTCCGATTTTTTTACGATTTTTCCGATTTTTTTACGATTTTTCAGAATTTCCTCCGATTTTAAACGAATTGTTTACGATTTTTACGAATTTTCTCCGATTTTTACGCATATTTACGATTTTCTAATTTTTTTCGATTTTTACGAATTTTTCCCAAATTTTTCCGAATTTTTCCGATTTTTTTCTTTGCTCATTTCCGCCGTAAAGCAGATTTTAAATTCTCGCAGGGTTGCCACTACAAAATTTAAAAAAAAAATTTCATTTTGAATAAGCAGCTTCTTCAACCGGACTCTGAATAAGCAAGTTCTTCAAGCGGACTCTGAATAAGCAGCTTCTTTAAGCGGACTCTGAATAAAACGCGTACTGCGACCAAAATTTTCTGAATCAGAAAGTCAAAATACACAAGAATAACTTGGATCTTGCCATGCCTCTCTATTTGGCCACGGAACCCTAACAGGCTCTTAGACAATAAAGTATCGAAATATTGTTATTATTTCAATCAAAATTGTTCAGCTTGTTTTTGCAACATCCGAGATTAGATGAGAATCAATAATGCTGTAAAATAGTCTATATTTATGCGCTAAATGAATTTATATATTTATATATTAATTTATATTTGCTTACGCGCGATCGCTATATACTACTAGTGCATTTTAAATCAAAGGGACTTCTAGTTTTCTTTTGGGGGTGACACTAACAATATTTAGCAGCTATGTCGATGTCAGTTAGGAAATCAAGATTATACTAACAATTAAAGCAATGGATATATTAAATAATTGTACTTTAACGACTTTAATGTCTATGTAAATTCGTGCATTCGAAAATATAGTTTTGTGAAGGCTACTCAGAAACGCACTTGAAATTAAAGGTCTCCCATTTACTATTTGTTTATTACATATTTTACTTTTCAGAAACTCCGATGTCAAGTGCCATCGATTATCAAAATAATTTCCATATGATGGATTACTTACTCCCAGAGGATGACCTAACTAGTCTAAATGCTGTCTTCGATCAAGACTCAGATGACGATAAGTACACTGAATTCTGCATTAATGAACCTTCTTCTGAATCTAAAAGGGGAAGAGTTATTGCAGATTTCACTAGTGCATTTGATCGCGCCAGGGTAAGTGATTGAAGTACTGCAAGAATTTTAGTAGCTTTTGCATACAGCGTTGGAATCGACATTGATGAGTTGCATTTGAATCCCAAATTGATTCATCAATCTCGATTGGGACAACAAGTAAAAGTCGCTAAAGCATAAAAAAGGCACGCCTCAAGACTCTTCGTCCACTGGGATGGAAAGCAGTTACCATTCGATTTTTGTCATTCAAATACTGTTGAATTCAGCCGTTTATGTAGAATTAAGTGCCTTTTCAAAAAATATTAATTGTGCAAATTTTAACTTTTTTGAACGCAGCTTTTTTTAATACGAAACATGTGGGTTGCACACGTTCAGTCGCCAGGATCTCCCTTCACCCCCATAAATTTTTTCACCACAGTTTTTGGTGCTGAAATTTTTTCCACCCACACTTCCAGCATGGACAGTTTCACCTGGGACACACGGTATACGGAGTGTACTTGTATGTCTGCGCCGTGCAGACATCAACATAACCTCTGAAGTACGCGCATCGGAGTAGTTGAGTGCTACAGTTTGTGGAGTTATTTAGCTGGTAGAAAAAGTAAAAATGCCACCACAGTATCCTGCACGTCTTGTACGAAGAAAAAAGAAAGGGCAATTTGCAAAAAAAAGTAGTGATAGCTCGAGAGAATTTATTGCAGTCCGTACAAAAAACAAGAGCACTCAAAGCCCAAGCTCGTCGGTCTTTAAAACGCACTGTAAGTATAAGTTAAATTACGTCAAATGAAATAATTTAATTGATTTTATATAAAGTACTTGAATTATTTATGTAAAAGGATAATGAAGTAGAGATCATTCAGTGGAGTAGATGTGTAGTAGAGTTGGATACCCTCGGCTCAGAGCTATGGTGTTGTCAGTGCCAAATACCTCTGTCGTTTGAAAATGTTATTAGAGAGAAGAAAGAAGGATTGGCCAGTGTATTTTCCATCAAATGCGTAAAATGCCCGATTGTATACTTTGTCCATTCAAATAAGTATATCCACAAGACGAAGACATATGAAGTGAATGATAAGTTAGCCTTTGGTAAGTGAATAGAAACAAATTACAAAATTGTAAATAATCTAATCTTCTAAAAGTATTGTTTCTCAATTATTTCAGCAATGATTGATACCGGTTCAGGCGAGTGCCATGTAAATACACTGTTATCGAGCATCGATATACCCCCAGTATCATCAAGAACCATAAAGAGACACGAAAGAAAAGTTGGTTGTGCCATTGAAGAGGTTGCTAAGGAGTCGTGCATTGAAGCCATTCGACTGGAGAAGAAATTAACTTTGTTAAATGAACCTGCTCAGAATGCGTAAGATAATATTAGTCTTATATGTAATGTATGATTTCAATGCACAAAGAAATATTTTTTGATTAATGAATATATAATAAGTGAATTGTATATATACCATTTATATTTAGAGATTCTAGACGAATCAATTTTTTTATATTATGATTTTTACAAAAATGTTTTTTAGTACATGATTTGTTTAATCATCGTATATTATTTATATCATCTATTATAAAAAGATAATTGTATATATTTTATTTACACTTTTATTACGATAGATAATTATAAGCACTACGTTATACACTACGTACTACATAACCCACTAATGTAGCTATTTATATACTCAATAATATTAACGTATTTTAATATCAACAATTTTTATAAGATATATTTTATAGTATCTGATTTATTTACACTTTTACTACGATAGTTAATTATAAGTACTACGTTATACATCAATAAATATGGTTCAATTTGAAAGACAAAAAATCGTTTTCAATATACATTTATACATCCATATAGATGCCCACAAAATTCCACTAATTATTAGCATGTAGTTAAAATGTTCTTGTTTTAATATAGTGATAATCGACTTGAAAATGAGGTGGTTGGAGAGAAAATAGTTGATCTAAAAGCATCGTATGACAGTGGTTGGCAAAAGCGTGGAAATGGACGGTCTTACAATAGTTTGAGTGGTAAGAAATTGTATAAACTACCAATCAATATGATCAGTCAAAAAATACTCTCGTATATAAAGTGTAATTTTATTTTTTATGATAAATTAAAAATAAAAGGATATGGTACTGTCATTGGTTACTATTCAGGAAAAGTAATTTCCTTCGTCATGAGAAGTAAAGACTGTCGTTACTTCAGACTTGGACACCCTAAGAGTGATCATGATTGTCGACGCAACTACGAAGACTCAGCAAAATCTATGGAAGCGGACATGGCAGTGGAATTGTTTACCAATAATCCTCTATTTCAAGCAGAGCATGTTCAAATTACAACCTTGATAGGAGATGAGGATACGCTGTACGATTGCTTCTGTTAGAAGAGTAGTTGGTTATGATGTGAAAAAATGGTCAGATTATAACCATATTAAAGTAACTTTTACTATCAGCTTATATACATTAAAATTGCCTCAAGCTCTTATTGAGTATTTTGGTAAAAACTTTTCTATAGCCATTAAAAAAAATAAAGGAAATGCAAAAAAATTGAAGAAACTTTACTCGCAATCGTTCCTCACGCTTATGGTGAGCATTCTCAATGTGGAGATTGGTGTATGGCTAAGGAAAATGAGCAATATATTTATAAGTATCTTCCGCAAGGTAAAGCTTTAACGGATGCTAATACCAAACTTAAAGTAAGCGAATTAATTGCTCGTTACGCTGCTAATTCCGCCAAAATAGCTCCATGCGGCTCAACCCAAGCCAATGAATCACTTAATCAGATGATAACTGCAAAAAATCCAAAGTCTAGACATTATTCTGGATCTAAGTCACTGAGTTTTCAAGTCAACGCAGCAGTGTGCCAGAAAAATCTTGGTCGCCAATACTCTAGTTCGGTTTTTAGTAAACTGGGCTACTCCGAAAGTAAAGCCAGTATTCAAACAAGAAAACAAAAAGATGTTCTTCGTGAGAGAAGATCTAATACTATAACGACAATGGCAAACAAACGACGAAGACAAGTATTGAAAAAATCAAGAGCATCAAAAAATTCTGCTTCCAGTAGAAAGGAAGGTATCAGTTACGAAAGTGGTGTTGCTATTAATGATGTTTCAAACTTGATTCCTAGTTCCGAAAATTATATTGATGAAAAAATTAGCCTACATCATTGTACAGTTCTTATCTATGATTTAGAAACTACCGGTACCTCACATCAAGATGAAATTGTGCAAGTAAGTTGTTCAATAATTTTAATAAAGTTATTTACAATAAAAACAAAATACATAGAATTTATAATTTTTAGATTGCAGTACAGTCGTTCACAAGCACAAATTCCTTTGACACGTATACAATTCCCTCAAAAGCATTCTCAATTGGAGCAACACAGACAACAGGGCTTCATATTTCGGGAGGTGAATTGTATCTTTATAAAAATCGAGTTTCAGCAATACCTGCAAAAATTGCATGTCAAAAATGTATGCAATACCTTCGAAGCTTTAATTGTCCGATTATACTGCTTGCCCACAATGGTTTTTCGTACGTATTTAATGCTACACTTATTTATTTAACTTGAATTAATATTGTTTATTAATGCAATGATTTAATCACATATCTAGATTCGACAATCCAAGACTAGTAAGACTGATGCAGTCATACCCTTCCCGATAGGAAAAAGCGAAAACAATCTTTCGCAATTAACGAATTGTTGAAAGAGTATTTACCTGAAGAAAGTTCTAAGTCACTTCATAACGCTATTAATGATGTTGATGTTTTAAAGAAATTACTTCAGACAATGTTACTTACTGAAGCTGATATTCAGAAAATTGCTAAAAGTATTAGTCAAATAGAAGAGGAAAAAAATTCCAAAAAAACGAAAGCTTTAACTAAAGCCACATGGACACCACATAAAGATAAATTGTCTCCCAGGCTGATTAGCAAAATAGCACAAGCTCAAATAACATATGACATAATGCAAAAAATCTTTGAAAAAGGTGGAAAGGAAGGGATATGAATGTTATGTACAGAAAATGTTAACAAAAAAGTTAAAATAACAAAAAATGAAAGAATGTTAGATTCCATTTATAAACTGTTTGTAAATAAAGAGTAAATAAAGTCATATTTATTGTTTTGTTAAACTTGTTAAATTATATTTAAGTAATTTGTGCAAAATAGTACTTAATTAAAACATTAAATAAAGAAGTTTGTTTTATTGCTCGTCCACCCCGGTTTTTTTATTTTAGGTTATGACATTTAAAACGCAAATCAGTTTTTCTGATTTTATTAGCACATTTGTCTGACGAAATGACATTATTTTGTATTATAATTGACTTATATACTCATTATACCTTTATCAAGGTTTCGACTAATTTGAATTTCGCGCATATTTGTCGAGCATCTGCTCGTGTGTATCGCGGCCATCTTCCTTCCGGTAACCTCGAGCATAACTACGTTTTCGAGCATAACTACGAGCATAACTAACTTTGGACTAAAATATCTTTTAATTTTCTGTGGCATGCCACACTTTATTTTATATCAATAAAATCGTCATAACTTCTTCTTTCTATAACATATTTATTTTTCATTATCTGCAGTGTTTATGGAAAAGTATCAAATTAAATTTACCGAGTTTTTAATACACTCCATAAGAGTCCATGTTAAAAACTTGATTTTTTTGAGGGCTTGTTTTCGAAAATTTGCATGGCAACCGAGTCTCAAATTTCGAGAGGATGTGTGTAATAATTAATTTGACAAGCTCCCAAAGTCTCACCTCTGTATCCAGTACTTCGATTCAGTAATGAACCACCTTAAGTGCAAACACTTTTGTTTTTTGTCATTGCGTGCACCATTTTTACTTTATCTCCGTTTCTAATAATCGCACGGAGACGTACGATAGCTCATTTTAAAGCTAAAACCTTATTTAATAAAATGGCTGTAAACCTTTACGAGTTTATTTATTTTATAATAAATTTTAGTCTGTAAAACTTCAAATAAATGCCGAATTCATTTGTTCATAAGGTTCTTTTTTATTATGTAGCTTTATGAAATACCAAAAAAGTTACTGGATATTATTCTTTAATTATCCATAGACTATTTACTGCTTTGGTATTTTATTTTTATGCAATTAAAACCATGGAAAACGCTATTTTATTGAAAATTATATCCACGCACTTAGTCGAAAGCTATGGGCTAAAAAGCGCGATATAAGTTATAAATTTTTCTTGTGACTGGGTTATGAAAAAGTATTTATAATCAATCATAACTATTAATATTTACAACATTCTTAACAATAACAATATTTCTTATTAACAATGCTTTTTGAACATACTTAGTGCGAGATCGGCCGCCGCACCCTGGGGCGCCTAGTTGCGTAGGTTATGAAGCCTCACTGCCTCAACGGTAGAGCTTGGCGACGGTCGATGGGCCTATGCCGCTACTACCGCGGGGGATAGCTCTCATGTCTAGGGATGCACAGACCGCTCTCGTGTCCGGCCTACGCGTAACCTGACGCTGCTTACAATTGGAGGGAATACACACGCAGGCACTTGCGAACAGTCTTCACATCACCGAAAACTTACACAATTACGAAATACACGCACGTATCTCCGAAGAAAGGTTATTCTCGAGGTCGAAGCTAGGTGCGAGAACGTTTCTCGGCTACAACTAGACTCAGACTGCACGATCGGGCGACGAAATGCAGCGAAAATGGGTCGGTGGGTGGGGCCAGCCAACCCATCTGCAGCATCACGACGAGTGCTTCGATTTGGCAGCGCGAGAGCTAACGACCTGGGCCCTGGTGAGCAGTCCGCGGTAATAAACCTGCGACTCGGGGTGGGTTTCCCACTCATTAAGGCCAGCTCGGCCGCTTCGCTCCTCGTGCCGATTTTTATAACCCCTAGTGCTCGAGACGCACGTATCGACGGGCAATAGGCTTTGCGCACGCAATAAAATATTCGCCTCGCTCTCGAGCAGTTCCCTAAAACCCAACGACTGGGTAGGCGGCAACGTATATATTCTTGCCCGGATTAGCCTGAGGACTTAGGTTACTGTCGCGCGCGATTTTATCTTAAATTTACTTTGCGACTGCTTGCGAGCGCAAAACGCGCGAACAAGTAATAAATTCATCCGATGAATTAAGTAGTACATGTATTTTTGTGGAGCACTAAGCTTTTTACATGTGTTTGGCTGGACTGATGATGGAGATATACTGGCTCCACAAAAAATACGTGTATTACTTCCTCCAGCTGATGAACTTATTAGTAATTGCACATGCAAAGTATGTTCAAGAACTTCATGTGTTTGTGTGGCAGCAGAAACTGGGTGTTGTTCATTTTGCTCTTGCAAAAGGCAAAATATGTATAAAAATAAATTTAATGTTATCGTTGAAAAATAAGTTAATGATTAAAAATTTGTAAAATACTATTGTTAATTATAAATATTATTGTTAAGAAGAATGTTATAAATATCAATAATTTTATGTTGATTATAAATACTTTTTCAGAACCCAGTCACAAGAAAAGTTTATAACTTATATCGCGCTTTTTAGCCCATAGCTTTCGACTAAGTGCGTGGATATAATTTTCAATAAAATAGCGTTTTCCATGGTTTTAATTGCATAAAAATAAAATACCAAAGCAGTAAATAGTCTATGGATAATTAAAGAATAATATCCAGTAACTTTTTTGGTATTTCATAAAGCTACATAATAAAAAAGAACCTTATGAACAAATGAATTCGGCATTTATTTGAAGTTTTACAGACTAAAATTTATTATAAAATAAATAAACTCGTAAATGTTTTTCAGCCATTTTATTAAATAAGGTTTCAGCTTTAAAATGAGCTATCATACGTCTCCGTGCGATTATTAGAAACGGAGATAAAGTGAAAATGGTGCGCGCAATGACGAAAAACAAAATTTTTTGCACTAAATTTATAATATATTCGGTTAAAATTAATCTTTTTCAAAAAATAAAAATGACTTACATTTCTCATTAAAAACTGCATCTATTGTTCAGGGTGATGTCATGTTTTGAGCATTAAAAAAGTTTTTATTGACATTTAAACATTTAATTTGTTAATAACAATTAAACTTCCGATTTTCAGGTACTGCGACCAAAATTTTCTGAATCAGGAAGTCAAAATACATAAGAATCATTTGGATCTTGCCATGCCTCTCTATTTGGCCACGGAACCCTACCTGGCTCATAAACTAACAGATGGATGGTTCCTCTGAAAACCTGCGGAGCGTAGACAAAAATGATGAAAATCATGATTTTTGGTTAGTAAATTGCTGTAATTGTTAAGCAATATTTGACACATTTAATGCATATTTTTTATGCATAAAAGTGGTGCGTAACATTTGTAATAAACAGGAAAAATATAATTTTTAGAGCTATATATATATATATATATATATTAGGGTGACACAAAAATGCACGTGAGTGCCGAATCCCGTTTCCCATAAGCCTAACCGATAGTCTAGAAGCCGACGAGGCCGACCACGTTTTAATTTTTTCGATTGAACAATTTTTCGTGCTGTCGCCTTAAAGTTTTTAATAGGGACTAGCGTAGGGTAAGCAGGTGTTCTTACGTTTTTGAACATAACTTACAAACTATTAAAGCTATTTCACATTTGCCTTCAGTAATCTTCTTACAGCATAGATACCAATAGATTGGAAAAAGTTTGGTCCTAAAATAATAATAATTAAGAAAGTGAACAGGTGCCGATTTGCTCTAAAATGCTTCATGTTTGGAGGCTTTTTAAGGTCCGTTCCATTGCTGCTAGAGCCTTCAAATTTAAACACAGTAACGTCACATTCATGTAAAAGTGATTTCCGAAAAAATTTTTCAGAAAAAGTGTTTAGCATGGCGAGTACAATCAAATAAAGTGACGGCTTCAGTTTAAAAATATAGGTGAAAGTAGTAAATTTTTTTTTAGGATAAGCTGACATGATACTTCTAGTGACCCTTGCTGCCCGAAGCGCAGAGACGCGACACATGTTCGTCGGCCGTGGATCTTGGCTGTATGTATACTCCAGGTATACTCGTACAGTACTGCAGATGCTGGTTAAGAATGTTCTCTTACTCAGTGGAACACAACTAGCGGCGCTGCGACTCTCCCTCCAGCTCCCTCTTCCTCTGCTTGATTTCTCTCTTCCCGAAAAGACTAAGTTGAGCACCCGTACTACGCAGTGACGAAATTTGGAAGGAAAGGAAAGAGGGAAAGTTGTAGCAAAAAAAAGGTAGCTGCGGAGGAAAATTCGAACCCTCGGTCGAGCCAGATGTCGGAGGTACCTAGAGAGCCCCGCATACCCTACCATAAATCGTACTAATACTGTGTATTGTTCTGTTTATCCCCTCATTAATTTTTTCAGTCACTTTACTACACTAGGTCATAAAAATTTAGTCAACTTTGCAAGGCTCGCGACAGCACGAAAAATTGTTCAATCGAAAAAATAAAAACTCGGTCGGCCTTGTCGGCTTCTAGACTATCGGTTAGGCTTATGGGAAACGGGATTCGGCACTCACGTGCATTTTTGTGTCACCCTAATATATATATATATATATATTGTAACGTGGAATTTTCCCGCCCGCACGGGGATTCCAGTTATTTACAAAGTATTTCTAAAATACGCGGCTTCCTTCTTTCCCTCGGGCTCGTGGGATTCCTGCAATGGTGAAAAGCGGGAAGAGTGGTGGCAATTAAGTCGAAAATTGTTAAACACAAATATATTAGATAATAAATCACGGATATATTCTATTTTCTTATTAAAACTGATTATTTAAGCAAACAGATTTAAATAACTCGAAATTAAGCATGGGCACGAGGCCATATTACTAGTTCCAAGTTGCTCGATGATGCTATAGGAATGGAGCCGCGAAAGTTCCTCTACGAAGATTCTATTTAATACTTGCAAATCAGAGGGAAGTCACCGGCCCAGATCTGAAAACGCGAAATTTCCTCCATGTGCCACGACAGCCTCAATCCTCTATTACGCTTATATTCTCCGCCATGGAGTAATTATTCTCCAAAAATATTTACAATAAAATATTACCGATTTCCTGTATGATAATGTTCAACCGCAATTCCTCTATGCACTTTTCCTCCACAACGCCAATCTCGTTCGACCAGAGTAATTCCAAAAATAATATCTCCTTTGAAAACTCCAACAATAACCAAGATGGCTTCCAAGGGGGAAAGAACACCAATAGCTGCTAAAATCAACTGAGCTCACCAAGTACCAGTGACGGAATGGCCGAAGCCGACGCTCCGATCGAGGAAGGATGCCGCGTTTTCCCACTCGACCTCCTTCTTCACGGAAACGCAAGCCCGGCCTCCAAAATTACATAATTGGTCCTCTTTCCTAGAAAAATCCCCTATTGGTTTGTCAGAACTACCACCGATCTATTTCTGTATCGATGAGTCTCCTCCAGCGCCCTCTTTTCCAAATCCTAATTTATTCATTGGCTTAGAATTCAATCATCGTCCTCTATGTGTTTCCTTAATGTACAAATTCGCGCCCCCTTTATGAATATCGATCAATCAATCAATCATGCCGATATCCATCCGGTGGCTCCACCTATAGATAATCTATAAACCGCGCGATATTTGAAAAGCCTCTATCATCCTCGAGTAAACCCTAGAGATACATATATCGAGTCCTCAAAGATTCCTAGCCGGTATATTCCTCTATACATCTCTATGACGTCCGCAAGTCAACATAAAGTCAACTCTGAGCGCTCCAAACGCCGTCAACTTCGCGCCACTATATTCATCTCTCTCTCTCTCTCTCTCTCTCTCTCTCAAGCACGCTCTCTCTCTCTCTCTCTCTCTCTCTCTCTCTCTCTCTCTCTCTCTCAAGCACGCTCTCTCTCTCTCTCTCTCTCTCTCTCTCTCTCTCTCTCTCTCTCTCTCTCTATCTCGCACAAACTCGATTTCCACTTTCGCCAAATGTCTCTCTCTCGCTCACGCTCACACTCGCGCTCTTCCCTCTACACACTGCCGCATGCATGTAACCGCTAAACTGGCTCGCTTCCTGCCATGCCCCCTCCCGAGCGCCGACGCGCTGCGCAGGTGTGACTCGAGATTTCACATCCTGCGCTCCGCACGCGGTCGGTCAGAGGCAACTCCTGCGAGCGCCACCGAGCGCTGGCTCCGCTCCAGGAGCTGTCAACTAGCCGAGAGTGAGTCAGCTGACCGTGCAACAATGATCACGACGCAGCAATAATTATTGCTACGTCGCAATATACATATATATATATATATATGTATATATATATATATATATGAATGAATGTGAAATCGAAGGAAAAATACATGTTTACAGGCGAATTTTCGATTTCTGATATTTCGATAATTTTTTACTCGAGAATAACGGTTCTGACAGAAAAATTGAATACAAGCATTTTGATTCTAAATTTTACGTGGAATACGATAGTATTTTTTATTTCTCCTGAGTCGCTATTTTTGAGTTCGCGGTCCGCAATATTGGATAAGTCATTTTGAGTTTTGATAAGCTAATAATGAATTTAGATCTAATGGTCCCGAAAATTAATAAAACTATTGAATAAAAAAAGGGGGGGGACATCTTCAATTTAACAATAATGTAAGATCCCACGATTGATTGAATACATTAATTGCTGATTCATCATGTTTGCTGAGTGGTTATTTATCATGTAGTATACTGTAGACTGTGCATGTGTGCGAATGAGAGCGCTGACAATGTAATTGTTGCCGCGTACGCCTTGAGTGTATGAATGAGGATGCTGACGATGAACGTATTGGAATACACCAGTTTCGCGAGCTGGTTGAGCAACAATAAGCGTAAGTCTCGATCGGAAAGAGCAGTTCAGCATTTTTACACTGTAAACACACGTTCGACTTTTGTAACCTCTCTCTAAGTGGCGAGTTTTGATTGGACCGCGGTATCCCCACAAATTAATTGAATAGCTAACGCCCTGGTCGAGGATGAGGCTTTATAAGCCCAGGACTCGGTCGGCGCGAGGCCTTTCACGACCAAACCAGGTACCGGTGTGCGTCTAACCTCTTCGCATACGGTAAAGCAAGCTGTTACCGTCATTACGACTTGCCGCTGAAGACTAGCCGACTACTTGGAGCTGTTGAAGAAGACCTTACCAGAGATCGTAAGAGGGTGTCAAGGTACTACCTGTACGCTATCGGAGGGCCTAGAAATCCACTGAACTCTGCAGGCAAGCTGGCATATTTGCTCCGGTCAAAAGTATAGCACGACTTCAATACATTGCGACGAAAGGACCGTCAATATATCTGGCGTGAGTGGGTAAAGCCGCAGCTTAGTTAAGGGAATCTAAACTTGCCATGACTAGCGCGTGTACTATAAGTAAGTTAATCATATCAGTAAGTTAAGAGTACAACAATAAAGACAAACGAACATCTTATTTATAACTAGTGTGAAAGACGTATGCAAGTGTGACCCTTTTTATACCCTTTGAACTTGTCTGGCTCCAAAGCAATAAACAATAACAATTGAAAAGTATACTAGATGCATTAGATGAAGTTTGCAAATTAAGGTTTGTTCCCTAATCAAGATAAGGACACAAGTGTGCAGTAACAACATCAGCGAGTCCTTTCTACTTATACGGCGCGTCCGCATATTACATGCATGTCCGCATATTGCAGTAGCGCGTCCGCGTAAATTGACTGAGTTCATACAAAAAGACTAACCAGACATCCATAAAGGTAAGACTAAGCAAACGGACCTCATCAAGAGTCCGCAATTTCCTAATTGGTAATTTATTGAATTTAAGATAATAAAATTACAAACTAAAGGTCTAGGGACCGAAGACATCCTTCAAAATAAAAATAATTATTTGTTGAACCCTGACGGACCGGAGTCAAATCCGGCCCTTACAATAATAATAGTTTTTTGCTTATGAAAGGTTTGAGCATCAAAATAATACTGTCAAAATATATTACAATCTTGCCCCGGTTTTTTATATATCTCTAAGTTACCGAAAAAGAATAATCCGACAGAACTCATTTTAAAAAACACTAAAAAGAGACTTGCCCGTAATCTTGCCCTTATTAACTAAAATAAGGACAGATGCTGACAAGTCTTTTGTTTCTGATAATAATAATAATAATTTTAATTTTATTAAATCTGACAGGGTAGCAGTTTTCCCTTATTATTATATCCTTAACGATAAGCTTATATCTGTATTAAAAAAACATGAATTTTCTTTAATCAATAATATTCCTAATAAATATAATAAGTACATCAAACTCGGGAAAGATCCCACTGCTATAGGAGATAACAAGAATGTGGTATGCAAAATTAATTGTGCTGATTGCGACTCCATTAACATTGGTGAGACGTACAGACCTCTGAAAGAAGGTGAGTGAGTCTGAGCATAGAAGGTACGTAGAAAAACGAGATCCCACTTTTCCTATCGCGGTCCATGCCATAGATTTTCTGAATTGTTTCATATTCAATATTTCGATAATACGTTGAACTGTGCCGAAAACACGTGCTATCTGAAGGCGAATTACAGAAGTATTATCAATAATTTTAAATCTAGTCCGACATCTAAAAAATAATTGAATTGTAAAGAGATCTCAGCTTCGGTTTGGTTGTCGTTTAGTATTAGGTCCGCAGACCGGCGGGATAGGTGGTAGAAAATTTAAGGTCAATATTAGTAAACTAATACTTACCAGTTTCAAAAATAAAATTACGGATGGTACGAACAAAAAGAATTATTAATAAAACACCTGCCATTCGGCAGGAATCTCTGAGGCTGCAGGTGTATAAACCCACCACATTTATTACATAATACTGGTCAATTTACTTATATCACGATTTTCGGTGGTACTCCAATGCGACAGTTATCTCTACTATAAACATTCGGGTAGCATTAGAGCTCGCGCATACCGGAGATTTAAGAAAATATTTGTCTGTGATGCTCGACTCGTAACGGTGGGGGACGCTATGCTTATCATTAAAGGTAAAAAAGAGGACCATTTGCATGCCTTAAATATAAACCAAGTAAAAGGAATAAAAATTATCCGCTCTCTAAAAAGAAAGGTTGCTGAATATTTCGAAACACTCTCTCGAAGCTCTTACGTATTGGTATTCAATTAAGTTTCAAGTTCATTTTTTTGATGAATCCAATGGCACCTTATTCTTAGATGTCCCAGTCGAATTATCAGGCAGCTTAATATTGCGCAAAATTAGCAGCTGAACAAGCTATGAAACTTTCTTCCCCATTCTCTGTCCATAGATGATCAACATGAATTTCCATTTGAATTAATAAATACGCTAATTGATGACTAATTTCTATTCTACGATTCGGAAACGTATAGAATCTTTTACTCATTGCGCACCTAATAATTTTTTTTAATTATTCGTGATCTTTACAGTTGTAACCCAACCTAACACACTGCTACCGGTAATGAACAAACAGACGGAATACCATGACATAAAATAAGGAGCTACCCATAGAAAAATTTTTAAAGTCGTCATTCAGCAAGCGCAGGAACTTTCATTTGAAGTCATTGTGCCTTCGGTTATTATGAATGATTTTGAGCTTGCTATTTTCAATGTTACAAGAGATCTAGTTAGAATTGAAAAAATACAGTTCACGCGATGACCCAGCAGTGACCCGGACGAGAGTTTTACAGAGGACAGCTATTTTTTCGACTCGCTTTACGACACTAGTGTCAGGCACTAGTAACAGGCGTCGCTGAAGGCGTACTAATAGTTAAGGCAAGCAGAACAATGATCACTGAAGCGAAAGCCTTGGCACTACGAGGAGTGGCGCGAGCAACAGCCAACGTGGCATGAGCAATATCCCAATGAGACTCTCTGCCATCACGCTCACCTTCGCGATGGCTGTTTCCACACGAATACAACCCGCCACCGTCTGCGAGCCAAGGTTTGACATTAAAGTCCGTAACGTTGCTGCAACCTCCAGCAAGTTATTGTGTTCACTCAAGCACTGACAGCTTGTCCATGCCATAGAGATTCACGCAATTTATACGTAAACGTGAAAACCATCTTTGGATTGGCTTACAAAACGTCTCTATTGAAGCACATAGTAAACCGTCTTAAAGAAAAAGCAATAAACGGATTTAGAGCGAGAACTGTAAACTATTCGTCGGTGGAGTGCTTATTGTCATGTAGTTACGTGAATTGGCGTTGCAGAACACGTACGCTCAAAACTACACAATGAAGGGGTTATGTCAGGGTTCAAACCTGAAAAAAATAAAAAAAATTAGTGCTTGAAAAAAATATATATGTATTATTACTTTAAAAACTATATTTTTCCCTTAACCCCTTAACGCCCAAGACGTACATTTTTGACATAAAAGTTTGAACCGTCACCACGTAATGACTTCGCCCGTTAAAAATTCCGGGCCCACTGTTTCTTATGTAAAAAGACTGCTCTTTCTAATGGTGTCGATTAAATTTTGATAAAATTCAATTTTATTATCCAAAAATGAAAAACAATGAAAAAAAACGCACTTTTTGAAAAATCTTTTTTTTTAAATCGATTTTTCGACCACTTTAGATTTTTCTATGCATAAAAGAGTCACATGTAGTCCGGCATTGATACCTATACTTAAAGAATCCGCGGTGGAATTAGCGCCAAAATTGTTTTTTCAACACAATGGCGTCCTATATGTAAAGTTTTTTTTTCATATTCACCGATTTTTTTCTGGAAAACTGTCAACTTTTATAAAAATTTCATAAGAATAAAAATATCTTAGAATTACTCAAGGAATACTCTCAAATTTTTTCAGATTCATCCGGGAAAATTTTTGATTTTTCGAAAATTCGGCAAATCAAAATTTTGAAAAACGTCCCGAAATAATCTGAAAAAAATTGAGAACATTTCTTGATAAATTCTAAGACATTTTTATTCTTTGCGAAATTTGCTTAAACCTTATAGATTTTAAGAAAAAAATCAATAACTAAATTGTATAAGACTTTAGTTACATTGTTGTGTAGGACGTGAGAATCCGTCTTTAGCCATTTAGCAAATTTTTCAAAGAATAAAAATGTCTTAGAATTCATCAAGGAATGTACTCAATTTTTTTCAGATTTTTTCCGGACGTTTTTCAAAATTTTGATTTTCCGAATTTTCGAAATATCAAAAATTTTCCCGGATCAATCTGAAAAAATTTGTGAGTATTTCTTGACTAATTCTAAGATATTTTTATTCTTATGAAATTTTTATAAAAGTTGACAGTTTTCCAGAAAAAAATCGGTGAATATAAAACAAAAAAATTTGCATATAGGACGCCATTGTGTTGAAAAAAAAATGTTGGCGCTAATTCCACCGCGGAGTCTTTAAGTATAGGTATCAATGCCAGACTACATATGACTCTTTTATGCATAGAAAAATCTAAAGCGGTCGAAAAATCGATTTAAAAAAAAATTTTTTTCAAAAAGTGCGCTTTTTTTATTGTTTTTCATTTTTGGGTAATAATATTGAATTTTATCAAAATTTAATCCACACCATTGGAAAGAGCAGTCTTTTTTACATAAGAAACAGTGGGTCCCGAATTTTTAACGCGCGAATTCATTACGCGGTGACGGTTCAAACTTTGATGTCAAAAATGTACATCCTGGGCGTTATTGCGTTAAGGGGATCAAGAACGTTTCAAAAATCTCGAAACTATGTGTCGATAACATAAAATTACAGTTTCCTCTGTAACTATTGTTCTTTTAAAGTTAGACGAATTTCACTTACTGACAATAGCCCCAAAGTCTTAACTTCGGACACGATCGGGTATATTGTTATTATTGCAAAATAAGTTACCAAAATGCATTTTTTTCAGTTTTTCTTGATTAACTTTTTTTTTACTCAATTTACGCAAGAAAAGGTAGGGACGGAAGTTGATCAGCATTGAATTTTCTATAAGATACATATATTCCTTATTGCAAAATTGATGTTTTTCCGACTAAATTATTAAAAAAAATATTTTTTTTATTCAATTTTCACAATGCCATGGTTTTTAAAAAATATGATCTTTATCGGATTAGCATGCAAAAATGACTTTTAGTACAGACAACGTAAAAATTGAAGCCCGATCTCGATATCTTAAAATGGCGGCTTGTGCAAAATTATTTAGCCGAAAAGTTCAAATTGACGTCCAATTCGATCCAGGAATAATAATTGAATCCAACTGCGTTTAATCGACAGATTATAACGTAATTAAGAAACAGTAAAAATAATTTTTCTTAATATTAATACTTAGCAACATTTTTAATAAAAATTTTTTTTTATTTCGGCCAATTTTTGAGTTAGAGAATCGCGGCGAAGTGCATCTTAATGTACGCAAAAACCCATAAATTTTCATATAAATTTTGTTAAGATCGGACCAATAGGAGCCGAGATACAGAAATTTTTTCAACCGACGATTACGCCGAAACTACTTGATATTTCTAGTTGAAATTTGGTACAGCGCTTGCTGAAATAATACTCTAAATCATTACATTTTACGCGATAGCTCTACATGCTTTTGTTCATCTAAAATGACCGAGGAACAATACGAGTTCAACGCGCGCGGCCGCAAGGCTACAAACAGAATTCGTACACCTTAGCTACAATTTGATTATCTCGGTAACCAAACCTGCTATTGGAATATTATTTTTTTTAATTTAACCTGCTTTTTTCTCAGCTTTAACGTTATGCTAATTTAATTTTTATAGGTATAACTCAAACACCCTAAATTACCAATATTTCTGAAAAAAATCTTTTTTGGCTATATACACAATCTTTATATGCATGCATTACACTGCTATAATCATAAAAATATTTAAATTTATCATACAAAGGTTGGGTAGCGCAATATATGCGTATAAAGGTTGTGCATATAGCCAAAAAAGATTTTTTTCAGAAATATTGGTAATTTGGGGTGTTTGAGTTATACCTATAAAAATTAAATTAGCATAACGTTAAAGCTGAGAAAAAAGCAGGTTAAATTTAAAAAAAATGTTATTCCAATTGCAGCTTTGGTTTTGGTTACCGAGATAATCAAATTGTAGCTAAGGTGTACGAATTCTGTTTGTCGCCGCGCGGCTTTCCCCCACCCCCACCCCCCTCCGCGCTACTCGGCCGAAGCAGGCGCTACTGCGCTGAAGTCGCATTGTTCCTCGGTCATTTTAGATGAACAAAAGCATGTAGAGCTATCGCGTAAAATGTAATGATTTAGAGTATTATTTCAGCAAGCGCTGTACCAAATTTCAACTAGAAATATCAAGTAGTTTCGGCGTAATCGTCGCTTGAAAAAATTTCTGTATCTCGGCTCCTATTGGTCCAATCTTAACAAAATCTATATGAAAATTTATGGGTTTTTGCGTACATTAAGATGTATTTCGCCGCGATTCTCTAACTCAAAAATTGGCCGAAATAAAAAAAATTTTTTATTAAAAATGTTGCTAAGTATTAATATTAAGAAAAATTATTTTTACTGTTTCTTAATTACGTTATAATCTGTCGATTAAACGCAGTTGGATTCAATTATTATTCCTGGATCGAATTGGACGTCAATTTGAACTTTTCGGCTAAATAATTTTGCACAAGCCGCCATTTTAAGATATCGAGATCGGGCTTCAATTTTTACGTTGTCTGTACTAAAAGTCATTTTTGCATGCTAATCCGATAAAGATCATATTTTTTAAAAACCATGGCAATGTGAAAATTGAATAAAAAAAATATTTTTTTTAATAATTTAGTCGGAAAAACATCAATTTTGCAATAAGGAATATATGTATCTTATAGAAAATTCAATGCTGATCAACTTCCGTCCCTACCTTTTCTTGCGTAAATTGAGTAAAAAAAAGTTAATCAAGAAAAACTGAAAAAAATGCATTTTGGTAACTTATTTTGCAATAATAACAATATACCCGATCGTGTCCGAAGTTAAGACTTTGGGGCTATTTTCAGTAAGTGGCTACCAACATATTTCAACGATAAAATAAACTTGCGCGAACTTTCTGATAAGATGCTTTTGAACTCTCTGACTCCCGGACTACAAGTGAAGATTATCAAACTAGTCTTACAATCTCAGGTAGTTACCATTCGATTTTTATCATTCAAATTCTGCTGAAATAAGCCTTTTCTGTAGAATTACATATCTGTTAATAAAGTACTTATTTTGCAAATTTTGAATTATTATGATTTGTTCACGTTCAGCCTCCGAGATCGCCCTTTACCCTCATACAATTTTCGGAAACACTACCCATTTTTTCACCGTAGTTTTTGATGCCCAATTTTTTCTGCCCATACTCTCAGCATCGCGCGTTTCGCCGGGGACATCCGTAGGTAGCCACTACATAGTAAGCTGTGCTACATTCTCAGAAGGTGGTGAACACATCTTGGCCTGCCACGCATTGCTACGTTGGTGTGCGTTGATCAGCCCGGACTAGTAGGAGAATACAAAAAAACCCTTCAGCTAAGGAAAGATAGAAGATGGCACCACTCGTTTATGCTAATTATTAAAATTAATTAATATTTTGAAACTTTTATCCAGGCTTGAAGATAAATTTTGTTTTTTTATGTACAATTTTTATGTACAACGAAATTCGTCTAACTTTAAAAGAACAATAGTTACAGAGGAAACTGTAATTTTATGTTATCGACACATAGCTTCGAGATTTTTGAAACGTTCTTGATTCCCTTAAGGGGTTAGGCCAGGGTTAAATCCTGAAAAAGATAAATAGATTAGTGACTCTGAAAAATATATATATAGCAATGCTCTAAAAATTATATATGTCCTTTTAAATGTAAGTGTTATACACCACTTTTATGCATAAAAAATAGGCATTAATTGTGTTGAATATTGCTTAACAAGTACAATAATTAACTTACCAAAAATCATATCGAATCTATTGAACTGAACCAAAGTGAGAAATCTTATTGATTAGTGTGGCCACAAACTAAGTGGAACAGATTCCTGAAAAACATCAAATTCAAATAATTAATTATACTTATATTGTCAATATTAGTAATTATAGTGAATGTTATCTATGTCAACATACGTAACATTCACTTTTAACTTATATCATTTCCAACGTATACCAAAGGTGTCTCTAAAATTTCAGCCAGATTAGTCCACTAGTTGCTGAGAAAAGCTGCGGACCAAAAACTGAAATCATAAAAATACACAAGTTGAGAAAAAGACACTTGAAGTTATGATGCAAATGATATGAATAAATTTAGCGATACTTACATAAGCTATCTGGCATATCTTGATTTGATTCTAGTATTCAAATATACATGTAATAAGGTATTTTTCATGGAACGTACACATCATACTGTTTGATAATAGCATTTACAAGCTGGAAATAAAATAAAAATTATCGTTACCAATTGATAGTCAAGGTTTATTAATGATTACAGTTATTTGCACTACTTACCATTGTTAAATACACTTTGAGTTGTTTGAAAACATTCAACACAAGAGTTCCATCTTATTATTTACAATATTTATCTGAATATTTGCTGTACTCTGTAGAAGCTCTTGCACTTTAACAATACCATTGAGGTTATAAGCACTTAATTGTTACAGCATGGTTACAGCAGCTAGCAGATAAACTGCATTGATATGGTGACTTGAAGTTTGGATGAAAAACAGTTGTTTGGCTGTTTCACAGAAAATTCTACTATACCGATAATATAGTAATCTTCATTCCCAATTCAACGCTGGGAAAGCGCAAGAAGGCCTCACATTAGGGTGGCAAATTTAAATTTGTTGTATGCCTTTACTTTAACACATTGAATTTAATAATAATATAAAATCACTCAGAAAAATTGATATTTTACAAAAATAGAGTTATAAAACCTATCTTTAAAAAAAGTTCAAAGGACTTTTAAAAAACTATTTGTAAATTAGTTTTTATGTTGTATTTTCAGTAAGATTTTTAATGAAATTACTCTATAAGAAGCGTCATAGAATAATTCTTTCTACAAGTTTAGTCTAATTAAAATATCTAAAATTCTCGATTTTTCGAAAATTTGCTATAAAAATAATCGAGGCAAATTGTTTTAGCAAGAAACGGCTTTCAGGACCATATTCTACGGACTATTAACTGCGCAAAAGTGGATAAAAAATCGATATTTTCAAAACTTTAACACTGTCATAATACTTGAAGCAGGTTGCGTGCTCTAATTTTTGTCACGATTTCTTTATAATTAAATAGTACTCGAAAATATTACTAATTACTCGATTTTTATTTAAAAAATTTTGAATAATTATTATGCTTTTAAAATTTAAAGAACTTAATCGCAAAATTATTATAACTATTAGAGAAAAAAATTAATTAAATTATGAAAATAAATACCCAGTCGGAAAATTGAGGCACTTCTGTGCAGAATCTTTTAAAATTTCTGTGATGTGGGCAAATTCTGTATCAGACCGTGCCCAGATTTAGCGGCTGTGACGCGACGGCAACCAGAACAGAATCTGTTAAAAATTCTATTCATCTATTAATTTGAGGTTACAACCTATAAGAGAGAGGGAGACAGATAGAGAAAGAGGGAGAGAGAGAGAGAGAGAGCGAAAGCTTATACGCATGCGCGGCGCACACCTCATGCGTATATACAGCTGCTCAGTATATATAGCTTATAACGTATGACTTCGCTAGGTATCGCGAGGTATCAAAGATATCAGAGAGATAACCCCGGAGATAACCCAGCTCGTTATAACTTCCTCGCGGCCTCGAGTCCGTCCTTGATTATCCCGGTGGCGCCAGGCACTCCTAGAGTACCAGAGTCTCGCGACTCCTTTGTTCGACCCAGGGAACGCGAGGGGCCGTCCAGCTAACTCAGCCCCGCGGCGGCGGCCAGGGAGAGGGGAGTGGTCGCTTAATAAAAAATACTGGGTTATGACGATTTGGGGCTTTATTCTAGACACTTCTTATTTCTACACTTCTTACAACTACGCAAAGTTCCGCACACTAATCCGCAAATTCCGTAAATTCAAGTCGCTCGCAAAACGGGCTCGCATGCCCCGCAAATCACTTTTAAACGCAACAAAAACTAGAAAGGTAACCGCGCTCGCGCACGCGCCGGGATAGCCGATTTCGCGAGACAACACAAAGACACAAAGGTAACCCGCAAACGGAGACAACCGACTCTCGCGCGTCCCAAGGTAACAGGCACTCGCTCGTTCACTCGTTGTCACTCGCACCTTACACTAGCTAGGCGACCTCCACATTCCGAGTTATCGCCGTAGCTCCGTCCGCCCGCGCCTCGCGACTTACACAGCGGCTCCGGAGCCCCGAACTTAATTCCGCGAACTACAACTACGCCGCGAGATAACCGAAGCAGATATCCCGGACGCGATCACGCCGCGAGGTAACACAAAGGGATATCGAATTCGCGTTCGCGATGTGGAACTACGCGCACCCGCGAGTTAACCGGAGAACTTATCGCAACGACACTGACCTTTTTCCTTATGGAGCCTGTTGTCCGGTCCTATCCTCGCAGTCAAGGCCCGAAGATAACAAAATAACAAATTGAGCAGATATCCGAACAAAGAAAACCAAAGGCACAAGAGAAATCCCAGAGAGTCGAGCTGCGTCCGTCCAGATGCGTCCAGGGCAGGAGAGTGCCCGCCGAGCGCGCGCCGCTCGCACTCTAAGCCCCTCTCTCGCGCGCCGCTAGGCAACGCGCTCGCTCATTGGCTGCCGCGCGGCGGCCCAACGGCCCGATCGCTCGCGCCGCGACGAGCTCGCGCGTGCCGATCTTCGACGGTCGCGCATGCGCGTAGATATCCGCTTCGATACATCGCCGAGGAGAGACGTGCGAAATACAAACTCTCGAGTCAACAGGTAACCTTTTTAGATAACAGCTAACATGTAATTCCGCAAGACAACCTCACGCAATTACACACTACGAGACCCGCGCTGCCTCAGTACTACTGATATCAGGATCCATTGATACCAGCAGCACCTGACAGCGCGAACGCGATACGCTGTAGTTTCTGCCTCCGACGTTCCGCAGTTGCACCACCGCGACGCTGGCCCTGCGCAAGGCTCCACGTAGGTGTGCTCCGCCCGGGCTCTGCCGCCTACGCCACACGCTTTACGGCACGCAGAGCCGTTACTTGAACGCCCTATTATCCGCCGGGCTCCTGATGTCTCGCCGTCCGCGCTGGCTGTCTCCTCTCGCGTACTGCTCCCTCTCTCTTTCTCCTCCGCTCGAGCCGACAGCAGCTGACGTGCTATTCTTCTTCCGCGTGCGCTCCTCGGCCACGTGTATTTTCCTCGCCAAAATACACGTAGATTAGACTCATTCTTACATTCACATTCGCACGACCGTGGCGAAATTTCGCCACGTTACAAGCTATACTCTCGGAGTCTTCATACGCTGTACTCACAGTGTAGTTTATACAGGCACAATTGCAGTGCGGAAGGGTCTGAATAAAATAATAATTAAATAACGATGATCGCGCAATGCATTATATCATGTTACATTAATATAAATGCTCGGTAACTCCCATGATTGAGTTCGTGGAGTTGAGGTTATGTTATTGGATAACTCAGAACATGAAGCCCTTAACAGAATCTGGACCGAATGTGGGCACATATCATAATAGATAGTGTTCTACAATTCTGCGCAGATGGTGTTCCCGAGCCTATATTTTATGCTCAATTTTCTAGCAGGGTAATTTTAGAATTATTCCAAACTTTTATTGAAAGTATATCTTTATATCTAAAAAAAACTTATCTAAATGCGCACAGGTATTGGTAACTAAACTATCTGTACATTAAGAGCTCATGAATCAAATCTCGATTCTGCTGTGCATAATATTTTTTTAAATTAATGATAATAAATTTAATATTAACTGACTGGAATTAAATATACAGACTTCAGATTTTTGAGATGAATTTACTAAAAGTCTCTTTCTCGATTTGTTATAAAAAGGGTTGCGCTCGCTAATTCGTGAACACGCAGATTTTTTTCTGCTATTATGTTAGGTTATGCATGAGCTAAGATCGAATCATATAGTCGAAGTGTATGCATATGACTGATGACAGTCACCAAACTGAAACACTTATATTCATCCTATTTTTCCCTTTTCACATCAAAATATATTATTATACTTAATTTTTCAATACAAAGTAAAACATGAAACTAGAATTAGATTATAGATATAAACTTTGAAGCATATAAAAATTTTACGTAGTTAAAAGCGTATGTCTATGATTTTTGAACAGCCTGGATGCATGCATACGACACAAGACAGTCGCATGACATTTATCTTGGCTTCACTTCCGGCTTCACAACATCAGGTCATGAATTTTTTATGTATGCATTATTGTATTCTTTTATACTTAGAAAATTGAAGTTATTACTTACTTTAAGAGTCGCATCTTCTACTGCATAATTCGATGTGTAAAAATCTTGATCGAAAGCTATGCCTGTAATTTTATGTGGACCAGTAGGCATTAATAATACCGTAAATTTAAATTGTGCTACATACTCATTTGACTTTTCATATAAAACCTGTAAAAAATATACAATTTTGTTATAAATCTACAGAATATATATACATATTTATTCTATACTCCCCATTCGTAAAGCTCACCAACCCCCTGAGCATGGATTTTCATTAAGACTTGATTGTGTACTTAAGAGGGGCCGAAACCCATTAATGACGTGTCACTAACCGTACGATAGAAAAGTGCTGAAATTAAACAAATATAATGAATTACATTAATTGAACAGATAGTTGCCCTGCTTCTCGATATAATCTATCAATACACAAAATTTGAAATAAAAATGTTCAGGTATCGATAAAAATGTTTGGAACGAAAATCAGTAGCCTGTCAGCACACGCTAATTAGTCAGGTTACATATACTGATTTTCGTTCCAACCGTTCTTTTCAATACTTTAATATTTCGATTTCAAACTTTGCATATTGATAGATGATGCCGAGATGCGATGCAACTATCTCTTGAATTTGCGTAATTTATTATATTTGTTTAATTTCAGCACTTTTCTATCGTACGGTTAGTGACCGGTCATTCATCGGTTTCGGGCCCCCTTAAGGGGGTCCGACAGCCACTAATGATCCGTCACTAACCGTACGAT
Organism: Philotrypesis tridentata; assembly: GCA_018906965.1. Taxonomy (NCBI): domain Eukaryota; kingdom Metazoa; phylum Arthropoda; class Insecta; order Hymenoptera; family Pteromalidae; genus Philotrypesis; species Philotrypesis tridentata. Next base: position 169,408 of record JACCIB010000209.1, read on the forward strand.
AGAAAAGTACTGTAATCTGATTATATATAATGAAATACGCAAATTCAAGAGATAGTTGACCTGCGTCTCGGCATCATCTATCAATACGCAAAGTTTGAAATTAAAATATTCAGGTATCGAAAAGAACGGTTGAAACGAAAATTAGTAGAAGTAATCTGACTAACCAGCGTCTGCTGACGGGCTACTGATTTTCGTTCCAAACATTTTTATCGATACCTGAACATTTTTATTTCAAATTTTGTGTATTGATAGATGATATCGAGAAGCAGGGCAACTATCTGTTCAATTAATGTAATTCATTATATTTATGGTATTTAAGCACTTTTTTATCGTAACATTAGTGACAGGTCATTAGTGGCTATTGCATTCCGTTAAGGGGATACAATAGAGATAACAATATGAAGATATCAATTTTATTTTTATTTGCATTCCTTATAGCTAAAGTTCATAGAATATGGTATTGCAAATCGTTTTTGTTTCATAAAAACATGTAAAATTGTAAACAAAAAACACGGAAACACAGAGCATCAAAATCTTAAATATATATGCCTATATAACTTTTATATACACACACACACACACACATTTATATACACACACATTTATACACACAAACACACACACTCACACAAAACTTAATACATTTCTCCATTTTTTTTAGATTTTTTCCATTATGCCCCTTCGAGCTGCAGAGTGTCAAAATTGATGAAATCAGGATTTTTCATATTTTTTACAAGTTTTCAAAATTTCATAACTCTTGAGGGAAGCGTTTTTCATTGAAAATGCATAAAATACTTTTGCAAGGGAATCCAGTTTCCAAGAAAAATACTTTCAATGTGATATATTTATATTTCAGAAGCTTTGTATGCAATTTAAACATTTAAATTCAAAATTTTCAAGGTTCAATCCTACAGATTGAGATAAAAAAAATTTTAAAGATAGCTTTTTTATATACAAAAGTATCTGGACATGTCCCAATACGTGAAACAAAGTTTAAGACCATTTAAAAAATCAAAATATCACTTGCCAAAACCAAAAAATTGGGTTTCCTACCTGAAAAACATTATTTAAAAAGAAAAAAAATTCTAAGACGAAAAGCATTCTTAAGATAGAAAAGTTTCACAATTATAAATTTTGAAATATTTTGATTTTCATCGTGGGAACGTTATGAAATCATTACATAAATTGAAGAAAACTAAATACTAAACCAACAATTATTATTTATTATTTTTGATCCTATTATATGACAAATTATTTGTCAAAACTGAATGTTTTTATCTGCGCGTTGTTTGCAAAATTGAAATTCCCGTTAAATTATACAAAATATTTTGAATTTCATCTTTGGAAGGTTATAAAATCATCGAATAAATTGTCAAGTATAACTTTGATATAATTAGTTTTTCGAATAATTCTTGATTTTAATTGATGTAATAATTAATTTTGATTAACGCAGTTTACTATAATGTCATACAAATGTAGTTACCACATCAACAGACCGTTCTGCTAGGATTGGCTTCCACCTCGAGGATTGGGAAATAATTAATATCTTGTAACATCTACATGTACAATCAAATGGTTTTACAATTACAATAGAAAACAATCTACTATAGTTAGTAAATTCATTGAATGTGTTACTATCCCCATTTCATCAAATGCTTAGTGTATATGTAGGAGATTCACTTAAGGGGTTATGCCTGAGTTAAAATTTTAAAAAATCCAAAATTTTTTTATTTGATATTTTTAAGGCAAATTTACTGCAGAATGAGCTGCCTTAGTCCTTTTTGCCCGAAAGAATTCCGTTACAAAGTTATAGGCAAAATACCAAAAAAATACAATTTTTCAAAATTGCGTATTATTCACATTTTGTTTTATAGCGCTTTTGATTATTCAAAAAAATTGCGTTTTTATAGAAAATGTAACATTCAATGTGTTCACAAATTCCTTTTGAAAGCGCAATTTTATTTAAAAAAAGCATAAATTATTTACGAAATCATTATGTACTGTAATAGCTAATTTTTATGAAATCGTAGATTTTTTTTATTTTGAATGTTCAAAATAAAATAAATTTAGAATTTAAATTTACTCTTGTAATTTTTAATCAAACTTATAAAGGGGTAAAAAAACATACATGCAAATTTAAATTACCGCCTAAAAACATGGCACCTTACAGCATATGGAACAGGAAATCACTGTTTTACCGACCTAGTCGAGTTTGCATTCAGACATCAGCTGTTTCGTCTGCTGTCTGTAGTTTAGTGCAAGCTGGATGTTGTGCTGTTGTGATAACTTCTGAGTCTCACTAGTGTTCAACTTTAGATAAGTGTTTTGTACTATAAACAACATATTATTTGTGAAGAATCTGTTCTTTGTGTGTGTATTCATTGTTTCAGGTATATGGTCTATAAATATCATGTGCACAAGAAGATGCCTGTGTGTTAGATGGTCTCAAAGTCTACAGTAATTACTAATGATCCTATAAAGTAATGGGTAAGCAATGACAAAATTTATATTCATCTAAAACATGCTGACTGTGAATGCGTATTAAAAACTTGCATTTCAATTTCAGCTTTCGATACTAGTATATCTACATGTACAGCACCCGGGTTTTCATACATGGTTTAATATATAGGTATCTTATGCCAAAATATAAGAAAAATATGCCAAGTAGTTCATGTAAGTACTACCAGTTAAATATACGTAAGTGTTTCGATAAACTTTAGATGCATTTTTCTCAGTCTTGACATTTTTATGATTTTAGGTCCTTCACCGCAGGATATCTCAGCATCCAGGTGATGAATTGACACCAGACAGAATGGAAAATCTTCTGAATACGTTTCTTCACCACTTGAACGGAGCAGAATTGACTAATACAAGGTAAAAGTCAATGTTGCGTATGTGAATATATGTAATATTCACTATAATTACTGATATAATCATCTTATGAGTTACTAAATATTTAAAATTTATTTTTTGTAGAAAAGTCTTCAGCTCAAGCAGTGAAGAAACATATTCAGAAGCTTTTACATCCTGTCTGGTGTCAATTCATCATCTGGATGCTGAGATATCCTGCGGCAAAAGGAAAAATGTGCTGAAAATTAGTGATTCATACATGTAATTGTTTACAATGTAAGTATATAGATGTATAATTTTTAAAAATAGTTAAAAATATGTTTAATATCTACATTTTAAGTAGGAGAAAGATTTTTTTTATACTATTAATAAATAATTTTTTTCAGCCTATTACTTATTAATGTCTTTTTTACAGGTTTAACTCAGGCATAACCCCTTAAAATTAAATATGAAATATAATGTGATCTCACTTTTTTAATCATATAGGAAAAAATTCTAGCATGAAGAACGTAATTTTCTTTATGAAAAAACTTGCCGCCCTGTTCTATTATATATCACGATAGACATCATCTTTATTTTACACACGCTTAACCAGAGTAAGTTAATATTAACGAAACATTTTTGCAAACTCTCATGGAACCAATTTTTCATTCATTATATTAAAATTATTCTTTTATGCATTCAAACTTTCATTATAATTATACGCTTAATTTTTCAGAAATTGAAGAAGCTGAAAACTTTTAAATTGATTTTCAGTTCACAGATTTAATTTAAATTTTGTACTAAATTACTCAAAAAATCCAATTATTAGTTGAGGCCATTGTTCCCGCAGTTTAATGTCTATTTGAAGTAGTACCGATATTATAGGATAATCTGACTATATTAAATATTATTTTCATCCCTAGAATGCGATTACTTTGAAAAATCAACATACAATAATATCAACGTAGTTTATAATATTAAATGCAGTCACCATCAAATAGATCTTTCTGTTTTTGGCTAAATAAGGGTTGTAGAGAATTTTAAAATTAATCTTTAATTTAAATGAATAAACAATCTTATACTGGCCAAAATTTTACCTTGAAAAGGTTATATTGAGGAGGGGGAGGGGGGAGATTTCACTATATTCTGAAGGAATGCCATACATCAAGGGGCGCGGTAGCACCACGATGGCAAGTATAAGGTACGTGAGTACGTACGCCGCCGTCGGGCGCTAGCCAGACCCTATTGTACATCTCATAGGCATTGTTGGAAACTCGACTTACGGTTTTCTTCACTTTGACAGTAGTATTTGTCACATAGAAATACTCAAACGAAAGCTTGAAACGAAACTAACAAAATCATATCAGGGTCACATTTTCTGAAAATGCTTCTATCAACAGATATTGTAAAGTGAAAGTTCGAGCCCCTCGATTTTCATCAAGAGAGAAGAATGAAAACTGAACAATTCTTCCGGTTACGTCAGCTCTACGTATTTCCGTAATAATATATAGCACACCATGCATCAATATAGATCTACTTGTACATGCTGAGCAGATGCAGACGATGTTTTACGGTGAAACATTGTTTATGTTTATAATAATCAACGTAAATATTTTAATTAATAATTTAACATATTATTATAAAATATTGTGATAGAGCGAAATATATCATAAGTTTAATATTTTAAAACAGTGTCATTTAAAAACAGTGAGAAATAAGTCAATTTCATTCATTATGATTAACATGATTAATAGTGTATAATTAGATTAGATAAGTATTTAGTGTTATGATTGTGATTTATTAATATACAATATAAATCAAGGTTTCGTGAACTGATACTTTGTTTAAATGTTCTCTTTTCTTTTTCAGATAGTTTTGGGAGGTTATATTGTCATTGAAAAAAGTTTGAATTATAAATATTTATGATCTGCAGTATTCATTATGCTGTGAAGTAAGAATATTTATTAAGTTAGCAGAATACCTGGTGCAAGCGGAAGATTTTTATTTTGATAATAAGTAATTCATCTCCTAGTGTGAATGATTGTTTTCTTATGGAGGATCGTCTCCTTATGGAGGACTATCCACCTCTTGCTGTAAATTATAGACTCTTTCTCTATCCAGATCGGATGGAATGTACTATAAAAAAAGTGTTAAAAAGTGAACTTATTATAAGTTGTATACAGAAAGTGATTGTGTTGTTTTAAACGAGAATAAAATTATGAAAAGTATTATCAAAACGATTATTATGTGAAGTTGAAAAAAGTGCTAAAAAGTAAATGTCTAAAATTAAAATTATAATATTGAAACTTTTGAAAAACCAAATACAGCTGCCGAGGTAAACTGTTAAACTTTCATTCATAAATAGCATAATCCTTTTTTACTACTTACGAAGAATTTACTAATGGATAGTGATAGTGTCTTTTTATATTCAAAATGTTGATATGTTCACAAGAGAGAAAAAATTATTTGAAAATGAGGATATTATTTTTAATAGAGGTGATTTTTCAACTATGTTCTGGTTGTCAGTGTTGGTTAAATTAGGAAGTTGACTCAAGAGTGCAATAAGTTTTCCTATTTGTTGACTTCCATAGCATTTTGATGATAATCATTGATTATACTCAAAGTGTTTCGATTGTCATTTTTATTTTTTAAAATGTGAACAGTTGTATCAGAGATGATTTGAACTACGATTCTTATCAGTAGTATTTATTAAATTGAAAGATAGTTCAAGTTTAATAGATTACAGCGTAACTCAGCATAGTGATTTGTGATATAAACTCTAAATTAAAACTATGTGTGAGGATTGTTTCGAATGTAATCCATTACTAAATGATTTTTAGTGTTGTATTGGTGATAATTTGTGTATTAAATTATTTGAACAGGTTATGCCGTTTAATCTGTATATTATAATAATAATACCTGTAAACTTTGTGAAAATAAGGAAAAATGTGAGACTCGTGGTTTAGAGCCCACCCGTCAAATATACTTAGACCGACATTTAGTTGAAAAAATAAGGAAATAAGATATTATTCTCTATAAGATCCCCTAACTGAATTTTTTTCCCTGCATAATATATGAAATTTCTTGTATTAGATTAACTCATTATAAAAGAACTTGTGAAAGTCTCAGAATGTCACAGGCCTTGGTTTCTCTGTGATAAATAAATATAACAGCTCATTTATTAAAAAGCAGAAGTTTATTAATTAGACATGACTTGTTTATCGCATCAAAAAATTTAGGTAAAACAGTGAAATATTAGCATAATTCATCGAAATTTTGTTGAACTACATTATAAAAATGCTATAGAATATCCCCATATAATCAGTTTTAACATTTATAATAATTAAAATAAACTAAACAAGATTTTATAATTTAAAAAGCGCACCCGGGTGCCATATACTCCATATATAATAGTTTCAAGGATATTTGACTTATATAAAAGTCAATAAACCATTAAATATAATCAATACATCCATGCACATTATTTATCTTTGTTTAGTTTTATTTAAAATCAATTTTAAAAAGCATTTTTTAAGAGAGAGCAAATTAAGCTTTAGCAGAAGGGACTATCTTGCCATCTCTCTCTAATAAATGCATAAATTTACCAAAATTAGACTTTGGAACAAATTAAAAAATTTTTAGGAAAGATTGACGGTAAAAAAAGTAGATGAGAATATTCTATGGGATCTAGCGAACAAAACAGAGTAGGTCAGAAAAGCCAAAAAAACATTCATTAGATGTGAAAATAATGTTGAAAAAGAAAAAATTACAGCAACGGGAAAAAACTTGTGTCTTCCGATAAGGAAATCTTTTTTATGAAAACGCCTAGAGAACTGGGACTTGATGTCTGAGTTAAAGAATTTATCGATAAATACACACATATTCATCAAAGGGCGCGGTAGCGCCACGATGGCAAGTATAAGGCACGTCAGTACACACGCCGCCGTCGGGCGCTAGCCAGACCCTATTAGACTTCTCATAGGCCTTTTTAGAAACACGCGGTACTGTTTTCTCTGCTTCTAAGCCCCTAAGCGCTTGCAAAGATGCGTGACCTAGTGTCGAAATCGTGTAGCAACCTGACTAAAAGAAGTAATGAGCAGTGGAACAGGACAATAAGCATCATTATCCCAGTCATAAATACTTAGTAAAATTTATGGTAGGGTCAGGCTTTTCGGGACCTCTCGCTACAGGACTTTCTCCTGCTGCCTGCTTCAGACCTTTGAATAAGTTTCGATTCTCATATTTTTCTCAGAGTCCGTGCAAAAAAAAGGTCGGGCAGAGAGTGGAAAATAAGAGAAAATTGAGGAAGAGAAAATCTGTCTCTTTCGCTCTGGTCGCACTGATGCATTTTCCTACGCTTCTCACAGCTTCACGTTTCGTTTCTCCGTAGTCCTTACTGTATATACGCCAAGCAATAGTTTTTTCGTCTTTTTTCTACCAGGGACCACCGCAGTTCGTTGGTAAATTGTATGTAGATTGAAAGAAAAATAATATAAATTCGAACATTTTTATCATTTAATTATTACAAACAAAAACATGAAAAAAATTCACTATTTTCCGTTTTTTGCTTGTAACTCAAAAAGTAACAGTCACCAGAAAAGCGTCAACAGACAACTTGTAGAGTATTAAATTATGAAGAAAATGAGTTATCGGAAAAGTAGATCGGATAATTAGAAGCCGAGAAAATGAGGAAAAACGGGAGAATTTACCGTTTTTTTGAAAATTCGTAAGTCCGCCATTTTTTAAGTTTTACAGTCGAAATTTGAGTTAAAGAAAGATTTTTGTAAGTACTTTAAGCATGCAAAAGCTCAGTGCCACAAGATGAATACTTTTTGCGTAATTGTAACTTGTTTTTTTTTTACTCGAATTTTTAAAATTCTCTGACGCCGCGAAAAAAGGTATTACATGTATTGTGCAAACGGTAATGAAATGTTCAGGTTTCACTCTACAAATCGTCCGTACATGTTAGTGCTGTAGAATGCTTTTAAATGGGAGAAAAATGCACGCGAACGTCGGCAAAAACGGTCGAATTCAGCATAGCGCACGAGTGGTGGGGAAAGAGCACGCTGTAAGAGACGAGAAGTGTGTAGTATACAGATATACAAGCGCGCTGCGCGCAACTTCTGTCTGTTTTCCACGCCTCTTGCTCTTCCCCCACCACTCGTGCGCTACGCTGAATTCGACCGTTTTTGCGGAAGTTCGCGTGCATTTTTCTCCCATTTAAAAGCATTCTACAGCACTAACATGTACGGACGATTTGTAGAGTGAAACCTGAGCATTTCATTACCGTTTGCACAATGCATGTTATACCTTTTTTCGCGGCGTCAGAGAATTTTAAAAATTCGAGTAAAAAAAAAACAAGTTACAATTACGCAAAAAGTATTCATCTTGTGGCACTGAGCTTTTGCATGCTTAAAGTACTTACAAAAATCTTTCTTTAACTCAAATTTCGACTGTAAAACTTAAAAAATGGCGGACTTACGAATTTTAAAAAAAAACGGTAAATTCTCCCGTTTTTCCTCATTTTCTCGGCTTCTAATTATCCGATCTACTTTTCCGATAACTCATTTTCTTCATAATTTAATACTCTACAAGTTGTCTATTGACGCTTTTCTGGTGACTCTGTTACTTTTTGAGTTAAAAGCAAAAAACGCAAAAAATCCTATTTTTAGAGCTCTAACGCTTGGCCTAATGCTATATAGATATACTAAAGCTCGCATGTAAATTCACGAATTTTTTTAAATTTATAAAATGACAACGCCATGTCAAACTCGAAAATTTTGGAGCAAGTAAACAGCAGAGAAAAGCAATGACCATCCCGCAGGATTGAGTGCGCGTGATTCATTATCTATACCTCTCTTCGTTTCTACGCATTGCTTTTAGTACCACTGCGTCAACAGTCTCTAGCTATAATCTTTATGCAGAAGGGACGAACACGTCATGCTCTCTCTCCCTCCCTCGTTCTGCATTAGCTTTCTCTTAGGATAAAATCTATAAGTCACGAAGGTACGCCCATCATTTTCGGTGCAGTTAAATAGAGTAAACGAAACGGATGACCGTGAGAGGTTTGTAGAAGTATCATTTCGCCTGCAACGGTGGAGCAGTGCACGTCGTACGTCCAACGCGTTAGCTGCGAATTTGCTGAAAAAGTGTCCATAAAATAAAAAAATCAACATGCCAGACTCACGAGCCGCAACGGAAATTGCTATAGTGGGTCATACGCAGGAAGACCTCCGAGGCTCGAAATTACCATCCAATCGCGAAGTGCTACAGTGCTACTACTATCATTTGAGAAATGGAAAACAACCTTATCGCCGGTCTGCAACTATAGCAATAAGGAAAGTCGCCGTTTTTTGGGAATATGCAGGGATTCACATTAAAAAAGAATCCGATTGCATCGCTAAATTAGAAAAAATTCATCGCGAACATCAACTGATAATTAAAAATCTCAAGTCTAAAAGTGTAGCACAGTGCATTAAACAAAGTAATTTCGCGTGCAAACTTGAAAAATTATTTGACATTTCCAACAGTGCTAAAGCTGAGAACATGGACGAAGACGCCCTTGATTTTTTAAAGGCTCAACAGCTAGATAGGAGTGGGAATCTGAATGATATTATTGACACTGCAGCATTCAAGGAATTAACCGACCAAGAAAAATCTCGAGGAGGTAAGTACTAAGTAATTATAATTATATTTAGGTACGTTTTCATAATTTATACAATAACGCGAATTCATGGTTTTTTCAATTTGCAAGAAAACAAAAGTAGATAGAAGGATGTCGATTCGATAAAACCTATTTTTTGCTCATTCTACCCCGAATTAAAAAAAGAAAGAGCAAGATATGTTCAATATTGGCTGATTTATGACATTTTTTTCCGAGCGCTACGTTTTGAAGTATGATTTTCAGTTTCGGCTACTGACACCTAGAAACTGAAAATCATACTTCAAAACGTAGCGCCCAGAAAAAAATGTCATAAATCAGCCAATATTGAACATATCTTGCTCTTTCTTTCTTTAATTCGGGGTAGAATGAGCAAAAAATAGGTGTTATCGAATCGACATCCTTCTATCTACTTTTGTTTTCTTGCAAATTGAAAAAAACCATGAAAATCGTCAAATTCGTATTTTTCCGATTCGCAAGAAAATAAAAGTAGATAGAAAGATGTCGATTCGATAACACCTATTTTTTGCTCATTCTATCCCGAATTAAAAAAAAGAAAGAGCAAGATATGTTCAATATTGGCTGATTTATGACATTTTTTTCTGGGCGCTACGTTTTAAAGTATGATTTTCAGTTTCTAGGTGTCAGTAGCCGAAACTGAAAATCATACTTCAAAACGTAGCGCTCGGAAAAAAATGTCATAAATCAGCCAATATTGAACATATCTTGCTCTTTCTTTTTTTTAATTCGGGATAGAATGAGCAAAAAATAGGTGTTATCGAATCGACATCCTTCTATCTACTCAATTTTTTTATAAATTGAGAAACTAGAAATTATTTATTTCTCGCTACAAATTGAATAATATATTGGTTCTACAATAATTTTTATTTTCATTTTCAGGAGCTATTCGAAAAACTGAGCAAGCTAACAATACATTTAATTTGTTGGACTGCTTTCTTCCCGAGGATGATCTCGACTCTTTAAATGAAGCTTTCGAGTGCGATTTTGAAGAGGATGATGAGGAGTTCTCAATAATTCAACGTTCGGATGAGCCAAAAAAGAGAAAGATCATAACGGGTGATCTTACTCTTGCGCTTGATCGCGCAAGAGTAAGTAATCGGGGTGCTACCCGAATCTATGTAGCGATGGCTCACAATCTTGGCATCGATGTGGATGAGTTATTTGTAAGTCCAGAATCGATTCGCCAAGCACGGATACGTCATCGGGGAAGCCTCTCAAAAGACATCAAAGATAGTTTCCTTGCTGGACATGCTGAACGCCTTTTCGTACATTGGGACGGAAAGCAGTTCCAGGATCCAGATAATAAGTACGGAAAAGTTGAGCGGCTTCCAGTTTTTGTAACTGGCGTAGGAACCAAGCAGATGATAGGTATTCCCAAGATCTCTAGAGGAACGGGAGATGAGCAGGCCAAAGCAGTCGTGAAACTTCTAAACGAATGAGAAATTGCTGACGACGTATGCGGCCTAGTATTTGATACGACAGCATCTAATACTGGTGCCACCAGTGGAGCTTGCGTCTTAATTGAAGAAGAATTAGGACGCAAGCTTTTACATTGTGCTTGCAGACATCATGTCTATGAGCTCACACTGAAATCAGCTTTCGAGCAATCTTTAAACTGTACTTCTGCAAGTCCAGAAGTACAGATTTTTAAGAGATTTCAGCAGGAGTGGCACCGTATTGATACAGCGAACTTTGCGTCGGGAATAGAAGACGTTGAAGTTTCTCAGCACGTCAAAAAAGACGTGGAACAGATTCTTGATTGTGCGAGGCAACAGCTTCAGGTAACACAATATCATATAGCTATTTCAAAATTGATTTACTGTATAATATAAGAATATTTATTTTTTCAGACTTCCTTTGCTAGAGCCGACTATAAGGAGTTTTTAGAGCTTATAGTCGTATTTCTAGGAGGAAAAGTGGAAGGTGGGTTGAAGTTTAAGGCCCTCATCCCAATTCACCACGCGCGCTGGATGGCGATTTATACGCTAAAAATTTTTCTGTTTAGAAAACAGTTTACTTTAACTGCTAACGAGTTAGTAGGTTTACGGAATATGTGCCTTTTTATTACATTAGTGTATCAAAAGGCCTGGTTTAAAGTCAATATTCCGCAAATCTCACCAAGGATAGACCTGCAATTTTTGAAAGATCTTATGAATTTCAGCAGCATTAATAAAAAAATTGCTGATGCTGTTTTTAAGTAATTTAGAAAGCATTTATGGTATTTAGGAGAAGAGTTAATCGCATTAGCTCTTTTTGATAATGAAGTTTCGAAAGAATGCAAAATTTTAATTCGTGATGCGATTAACTCAAGCTCAAAAGACGATAAGCTTTCTCAAAAAGCAGACTTAAATTTATTGGAAAAACATGCGTTTGACGACTTGACTTTAGATAAATTTGCAAGTGGTCAAACTATGAAGTTTTTCAATAAATTGAAGTTATGTACGAGCTTTCTAAATGTTGATCCTCAACATTGGGAAGCTAGAGAGGATTTTAGAGAAGCTAAAAGAGTTGTACATGCTCTTGAAGTGGTCAACGATCACGCAGAAAGAGGTGTACAACTTGCCTCTCAATATAATTGCTATCTAAGTAAAAACGAAATTGTAAAACAAAACATAATGCAAATTGTTGAAAAACATAGAGATCTTTTCAAAAATTGCAGTAGAGAAACTTTGAAGAAAAGCGTGGGAGATTTTATTTTTAAAAATAAACCATAATAGATTAAGACCGTAGATTATTTGATTTTTTTTGATTATTTAATTATTTGATTATTTTTTAATGCTCCCAGTAACCGGAACATAAAATGAACTCGAGCATTTTTTATACAATGATTTTTTTGACAAAAAACATGAAAAAATACGTTTTGTACAGTTTTCTGTTAATATTTCGAAAAGTATATCGATTAGGTAAAAAGTGTAAAAAGATAAATGTAGACTATGAAATTTTGAAAAAAATAAGCTATTAAACAGCTTGATCGGTTAAGTGGAAGCGCAGAAAATCGAAAAAAACGTGAAAAATTTAGCATTAATTAAAAAAATCATACCTCCGTTATTTTTCAACTTTAAGGGGTCAAGACTGTTAAAACTATGAAAAAATCGATTTTTTTTTTCATAATTCGATAGGAAATTTGTTCAAGAATAAGCTCCCGAAACCCGCTTTACAAAAAAAAATTTTTTGAAAAAGATACAGGCAAAAAACTAAAAAAATGTTAAAAAATAAAAATAACGAATTCCGAAAATTGCACTTTTTTCTCGTTATTAATTTTTTAGTGCCTGTTATGGTATCAAAAATGTATTTAATCCTTATTATTACTAAAAAAATTTAAAAAAAACGAATTAAAAAGTTTTTTGAATTTTAGCCAATTTCAAATTTGGCGCTTACCGACGCAGGTATATAGCTACTCTGCACGCAGTAGTAGGAATCAGATTCCTACTTTACCACTGAGTGAAAGAAGGTTATATTGGCTTATTTTAATAATAAATATTTATTCTATTTGATTATTCAAATATCAATAAATAAAATATTATTAAAATAACTTTAATTAGTATCTTCTAACACAAAGTTAATAATTTTTACAAATTTGCACGAACTTTTCTAAGTGTGCTTTTTTATAAGTGTCCCACAAATATTTTATTATAAAATCAGATTTTATATAAAATATTAAAATGAGTGGAAACAAGGACTCAAGAAACAGAAAGGCTGGCTCATCTGCACATGGCAAAAGAAGATTTGGAAGAAAGAAGAAGGCAGCAAGAGGGTTTAAAGGAAATGTTGAACCTTCTACATCTGGAGGAAGGCCTACGTCGACAGCCAGTATGCAGCCTTCGACATTTGGAACAGCAGATAAGTCTTTCGCCAAGCCAGAGATTCCTGTATCGAGATCAAAGGCTAAATTAAATTCAGAGTACATAGAAGCAGGTCCTATAGAATATAGGATATTTGACATTTCCTTGCTTTTACCTGGATTACAGGAATGTCTGGCTTGTAAAACTTGTGGCGGTGACATCACTTTTTATGAAGTTTCTACCAGAGGACTTGGTAGCAAACTCTCTGTCACTTGCAGCAAGTGCGCTAAAGCTACTTTCATTGACTCCAGCAGACACATTGGAAAGAAAGCCAATGCTTATGAAATTAATCGACGAGTAGTTTTAGCTATGAGAGCTCTTGGACACGGGCACACTGGTTTACAAACTTTTTGTGGACTTATGGATTTCTTGCCTCCAATTGCACACAGTCACTTCGGAACAATTAATCATGAATTAAAAATAGCTAGTGAAAAAGTAGCTAAAGAGTCAATGAAAGCAGCTTTACAGGAAGACTGCAGTGAAATTTCAGGTGAAATTCAAGAAAATCCATGTACATCGGTGTCTGGCGATGGTTCTTGGAGGAAAAGAGGATTTTCTTCCCTCCAAGGCGTATCCACTTTGATCAGAAATGATAATGGCAAAGTGATTGATGTGGCGCCAAAGCAATCTTTCTGTAAAGCTTGTGAGCTGCAGAAAGACAAGGACACCGAGGAATATCGAGAATGGTTTGAGACACATCAAGATCAGTGCTCAGCCAACCATCAAGGAAGCTCTGGAAAAATGGAAGTGGATGGCATCGTTGAAATGTTCCAGAGATCTGAGAAAATCCATGGAGTCAGGTATAAGAATTATATTGGAGATGGCGACTCCAAGGTATACAAGGCCTTGTGTGACACGAAGCCATATGGGGATGACTTCGTAATTGAGAAGAAAGAATGTGTAGGACACGTTCAGAAGAGGATGGGAACGAGACTACGGAACCTCAAGAAAAGTTTAGCTGGCCAAAAGCTAAGTGACGGTGCTGGCATTGGTGGGAAGAACCGATTAACAGCTCAAAGGATTGATGAGCTGACAAGGTATTATGGCAATTCCATCAGAGGCCATAAAGATTCAGCAGATAAAATGTCAAATGCCATTTGGGCGACATTTTATCATAAACTTTCAACAGATCAAGAGCCAAGACACCACCTTTGTCCTCCAGGATCCGACAGCTGGTGTAAATGGCAAGTAGCCAAAGCTAACAAGAAGCTGAAGACTTTTCACCACAAGAATAGTATTCCGGCAGCTATTATGGAGGCAATAAGGCCAATTTACGAAGACTTGACACAGCCAGACTTGCTTGGGAGATGCGTTGGAGGCTTTACTCAAAACAGCAACGAAAGCTTCAACCAATCTATTTGGAAGCTCATCCCCAAGGAAAGTTTTAGCGGTCTTGTAGTCTTAGAAATTGGTACTTACATAGCAGTTGCCTCCTTCAATGATGGAAAAGCCGGAGTACTGAACATCATGAAGAGTTTCGACGTCCATCCAAGATCCTCTGCAGTAGACTGGGCCAAAAGTGCAGATGAGCTACGCCTTTTCTGGTCCAATAGAAGAGCTCAAGAATCAACGCTTGAGGCACGTCAAGCAAGAAGAAAAAGGAAGCACCCAGAAGAAGACTCCTATGGACCTGGGGCTTACTAACTCAAACACATCATACATACAAAAAACACATGCACTCAACTGTACACTCCATTGCACACCTAACCCAAAAACACTAATAACACTTATTACACTTTTCACTTTTCATCACACTTACCACACAGTTAGTAAGCCCCCCTCCGCCCCCCCAAAAAAAGGGAAGTTGCATCTTTTTAATTTTTGCCTGTAAAGATGCATGCATCTTTACAGCAGAAAAACACAAGATGCTTTAGGAATATTGTAATTGATAGTCTGCTCCAAGTTTCAGTTACAGCTGATCAGCTGATCAGTTTGATTCACTTTCCATGAGAGCATCTGGACAAGGCTTTTTAACCTCAACACAGGACATTCTAGTCTGCTTGGAGTGACAGCCAAATTTGTAAGTATCAAAACTACTATTAAAACTAAAATTTGTTTTAAGTAGTAAAATATCATAAATTACTCATAAATATACTAGACAATTTTTAAGTTATTAAAATGTTTATTTTCTAGGGAGGCGAGCAAATATGTGGCAGATCAACATCAATTGTACTCTAAATAAGTACAATGATTACCACTTTTGGACTTGAGAAGGCCTGGATACGCTGAACAATTTGTAAGTACACTTTACTTAATGAAATATTAACTAAAACTTTAAATGCCTTTTTCTCTGTTCGAGCTTTTCCAAATTTTTAGTCAGTTGCCGCAGCTTTTCTCAGCAACCAGTCAACCAATCTGGCTCAAATTTGGCAAAGAAGTTGCTATGATGTTTCCGCACAAACTGAATGGAGCAGAATTGGAAAAGATAAGTTACGAGTGAATGTTATGTATGTTTACATATGTAACATTCACTAAATTACTAATTATATTAATATATAACAATCTAATTATTTTTAATCAATCTTTTTCAGAAATCTGCTCTATACAGTTTGTGAGGACACAAAAGAGGAAAAATTTGCAACCTGCAAGGTCTCAATAGATTCACCGGATGCTGTGGAAAGCTGCGGCAAGTAAAAAAAAAACTTTAAAATTCTCAATTTTTTTAATAAACATTATTGAATTGTTTCAGGTAATCAGATAAACATATTCCCAGGTTTGAGACCATGAAGATCATCTATAATACATCTAGTTTAAGGTAAAAAAATCTTTTTTTCATTTAATTGATAAAATTATTAGTCACATGGTCTAATATATATTTTGTTTTTTTCAGCATTTAACACAGTCTTGACCCCTTAAGAGCTGAGCTTCGGCATGAAATTAGTTGTTGATATGCAATTTCTATGTGTAAAAAATAGACGCGATCTGATCAATAGTTTTACCACAATAGCTGTATGATTTTTTTTATGCAATATCTTATAAATTGTACTCATACTGCACTGATGCTCCAATTGGAAGTTTTAATACGGATTGTTAAAATTGAAGTTCCATAGAACAATATGTATATTTTAAAATTTCGATAAAGTACTTCTAAGGACTTGAAAAACGCACGCGAACATCAGTGCAACAGTGAAATGCGTGGAAACTGACGAGTAGTGGGGGAAGCGCTAGAGGTTCAGCACTGCTTCTCTCCTTCAATGCTTCCCCCACTACTCGTCAGTTTCTGTGCGCTCGACTAATTGTACTCGTGTTCGCGTGCGTTTTTCAAGTTCTTAGAATTACTTGATCGAAATTTTAAAATATATATTTTGTTCTATTGAACTTCAATTTTAACAGTCCGTATTAAAATTTCCAATTAGAGTATCAGTGTAGTATGGGTGCAATTTATAAGATATTGCATAAAAAAATCATGCCGCTATTGTGCTAAAACTATTGATCGCATCGCGTTTATTTTTTACACATAGAAATTGCATATCAACAACTACTTTCATGCCGAAGCTCAGCTCTTAAAGTTGAAAAATAGCGGAGATATGCATTTTTTAATTAATGCTAAATTTTCCACGTTTTTTTCGATTTTCCGCGCTTCCACTTAACCGATCAAACTGTTTGATAGCTTATTGTTTTCAAAATTTCATAGTCTACAATTTATCTCTTTACACTTTTTACCTAATCGATATACTTTTCGAAATATTAACAGAAAATTGTACAAAATGCATTTTTTCATGTTTTGTAAATTTTTCTGAAACATTTAAAATACCCCGAAATTTTTTGTGAAATCTGTAATTATAAAAGTTTAATTTTGTTCTCTAAAAAAAGTTGTTAACAATTAATTAGTTAATAACAGATTACCTTGAATGACTATATTTGTTGCAATGCATGTAGTGATTAATACTTCTTTATTCTTCAAGCGCAAAAAATTTTTGTTATCAATTAATTTGTTAACAACAAAGCTTTAATAATTATATTCATTGTAATTTATGTAATCATTAATATTCGGCTTATTCTTTAAACATAAATTTTTTTAAATAATTAATTTATTGATAATAAAGTATAATTATAATAATTATTGTAATATTTATTTACCGCGAATGGTTTCAAAATATTCTTGCATCAACTGATATTACGAGAAAAATAACAAGGAATGTACCCGGAGCTGTAGCTGCGAACGACAGCACGTGTAGCACCACGTGTTCTGTCCTCTGCGGGAGGGACCAAGGGCTCTTAAAAGCTTATTTCGGAAAAAAATTTGACGTATCACCTACTTTTTGAAGCGAAAGTCAGAACTTTGATTTGAGTTTTAACCGTCTTCTTAAAACTTTTTCCGCAAAATTCTTTCTGGAATCGTTTTTGTATGAATTGAAGAACGTTGTGTTAAAATTTCAAAGTTATCGAAGCAGTGGAAGGTACCTTAAATCGACTCCAAAGTTGGGTGGTTTTAGTCAAAATATGCACCTGTTCACTTCTTTATTTATTAACATTTTTGCACCAAACTTTTTCGAGCCTATTGCTATCGACACGGTGATAAGCTCGAGAAAAAAAAATATCAGAAAATCACCATAATTTCATAGTTATATTCGTGTAATTGTTTGCCTGTAGTAAATCCTATTTTAAAAAAAGAAATTACAAAGGAGCTACCAAATATTAACCGATTTCAAAAATTCAAAATCCGTTGTACTCCTACTGAGTCTCTCCATCGCTAAGGCTACACGAATTTGAAAATTTCCAGTATGGATCTGCAACTTGGCAGCCTAGTGTATATGAATAATTCATAACTTTTCCTATCGTCTCCTGGGAGGTAGATTCTCAGGCTGTATGTCGAAAGGGATCCAGATGAGAAGCTAGTGAAAGTGTTGTATTTTCATCGTTCAAGAATCAAAGAAAATTTATACAGAATTTCCTGTTTATATAATTTTCTTGTGATGTGACAAGTTGGTTGAGTGTTACGATTATATTCAATCTTCCACGCAAGAAAGTTTCTACAATTGTGGAAGTGCTTATGTTAACTTTTCCTATCGTCTCCTGGGAGATAGACTCTGAGGCTGTACGTCGAAAAGAATTCTTATGAATAGCTAGTAAAACTGTTTTATTTTCTTGGTTCAGAGAATATTCAGTTTATATAAGGAAAAAATTATTTTCTATTGTGAGAAGCTAGTGAAGTGTCAAGAATATGCATCGCTCATGCATGAAAGTTTCTAAGTTGTTTAAGTGTATATGAATAGTTCATAACTTTTCCTATCGTCTCCTGGGAGGTAGACTCTCAGGCTGTTCGTCGAAAGGGATTCTTATGAATAGCTAGTGAAAGTGTTTTATTTTGTTGGATTTTAGAGATTATTCAGTTCATATAATAGAGAATATTCTTGCTTGATGCAACAGTAATGTTTTATACAATAATCAGCATGTGTATATTATATACTTACTCCATCGATTTCATGGCTTTAGAGTCTAAATTGTCAGGTGCATAACTATAAAAATCAAAAGTATAAATTCTTAGATAAACTCAAATGTACGTATTGTTTTAGCATTTTAAAACAAGCTTTTATAGCTATAACAGATTTTAAATCAGGCGAAGACCGAAATATTCAAAATGTAGCTTACTTATTCCAATTATATTCTTCGCTCTCATTTCTATATGTAGTCATTATTATAGTAGTGATTAAAATCTATGGATATTTTACATACATTTTTTAGTACATTAATACAGTAGTTATTATATATAAGCTCTGGTCTTTGTAAACATGTATTTTTTGCAGATATTTATTCCATTTTTAATGGGACCAAATGGAAGTTGATATTATATATATATTTTATACTTTCTTTGATATTATGCTTTAGCAGTAAATTCAGTATATATAAATTTTATGGCTGTGATGAATAAATATTTAACGATGAAAGTAAATTAGGTTCTCAGCTGTAATATAGAGTGTAAATAATAATAGAAAACACTGAACGTAATTCAACACAGTGTACCAAGATAAAAGACATTGAAAGATTCACAGTTTGCACTTCCAACGCCTTTTTCATATGCCCCAAACTCAATATAAATAGTTTAACGTACCACAGAGTAGTTTAGCATAGGAGTCTGTCAAATAACAAAACAAGCAAATAGTTAACTTAATAGACAGGCACCCCAAAAGCATTATTAATATCCCATATTGGACCCACAAATAAAACTTTCAAACTATAATTTAAAAAAATTAAAGCAACGTACTTGCACGAAGCACTGAGTTCATAAGTATTCCTCTATTCGTGCACAAACAAAACTTGGTCGCCAAAAGTCATTATCAATTCCATAGGTAATAAAACAAATAATTAAGCCAACGCACAAACTAAATTCAGTGTGCACAATTATTGAGACCCACTATTTACACATCAAAACTTAGTCGAACCCAGGAAGAGCAATATGAAAGAGACGGCCTTTGCTCCAAAAGACGAACTCAATCAGATAGGTCTGACATAAACATACACCAATA
The DNA here is from genome assembly GCA_018906965.1 of Philotrypesis tridentata. Lineage (NCBI taxonomy): Eukaryota > Metazoa > Arthropoda > Insecta > Hymenoptera > Pteromalidae > Philotrypesis > Philotrypesis tridentata. Next base: position 189,231 of record JACCIB010000209.1, read on the forward strand.
AGTCCATTCAAAACCAGGGAAACAGAGCCAAACAACACAAAACACTTTAACATAAATTAAATTATTATGTGAATTATCATATATATTATGTGAATTATCATATATGGGCATATCTCTGGAACTTTTGATTTTAGTGATGATGTATAGTTTCGTAGACATATGGTCAAAATCGCTATATTTGTTAAGCATTATTCAAAAGGTAATATATTAAAATAAGAGTAACTATAGTATTTTATCGAATCTGAATCAAAACTTGGTCGTTGTAGTTCGAATACTACCTAAAAATGTTTGAGTCACTGTGATGACAGAGAATTTTTTTTTCTTCTGTACGCTGTATTTTCTTTACCGTATACGTTTCGACACTGAAAATTTTTTCTAATCATCTTAAGTGTGTAAGTATTCTAAAGATATAGTACAAATACGTGTGCCATTAATCAATTAGATTAGAAAAATTAATAAAACAGTGATGCCGGATTATTAAAGTTTAACTAAATTTTCCTTTTTTTACACATAACTTTATTACCGTTTGATTTTTGAAAATGCTGTTCAAGTACTATATTCTATACAATATACTCTTGAAAATGACGGCAGATTTAGATGTGTGCCTTTACTATAACCAGAGTTATGGGTATTCAAAGTTTAGTATCTGACTGGAAACTCAAGAAAAAAAATCAATTTTTCAGCTGGCACACTTATTTAACGGTAAGTACATGGTGTTTTATACTAGAAAACAATTATTCTACACTTGTATAATCTTCTCGTAAATTGGTAAGTGTGCCAATACAGTTTAAACTAATTATTAAGGTAAAAGTTTTCAAAGGCCAAAATTTCAATCAAAATCCGATAATGTCAAGGAACGGGTTCTCTGCTCTACGATCCTCTTACTTTGTTTGTAAATACTTTCAAAGTCGTACAATGAATTTGATGAGCAGTCGACGATTATCGCGCTTCGTATGCGCACCTAGACAAGTAATTATACACTATGGATAATGATCGAAAGAAGATACTTGAAATAAAACGTTTGAAAATTCAAGAAAAAAGAAAACAAGAAAAAGAAAAACGTCAAAAAGAGATTGAACGTCTCGCAAAGAAAAATGAAATCGCAAGGAATGCTCGTATTGCGGCTGCTGCAAATATTTCAATGTCAAAGTATAAGAATGTTGATGAAGATGAGCATATTGGACAAAATGATTCTGTTTCCGAGGTTAATGATTTCGAAGATTCAGGTATGTGTGATAACTTCAGTGTTTCTGACATTGACGCAAATATTGATAAAAATTATGAAATTCTACGAACAACCAGTGACGAAAGAAAAATTAGTGATACTGATGATATTCTTGAAAATTCAAAGACCGAAATTGTACTCGACACTCACTCAAATGATAACTCTAATGCAACAAAGAAATTAAATAAATTAGCTCGTACTTTACGAAATACAAAAAATCGGGAAAGTAAATTGCGCAAAATTATTAAAAAATTGAATTTAAGTATAGAAAATAAAAACAAAAAAATTAAGTTTTGGCAAAATAAATATTATCGGCTGAGGAAACAAATAAATACGGAAAATCAAGATAATATAATCGACAACGTTAAAGTATTAGAAAATAAAGGGAAAGAAACTGTTAGACAACAATTAATTTATTTTGAAGCATTAAAAAACCAATTAATAGAACGAAAAAAAGAATTGAAAACAGAACATCGCAAATCATTTTTTGCACGGTTAGTATCAGGTAAAATTATAAAAAAATATAAACTCATGAATACAAATTCTGTGTTAGCTAGTACTTATTTGCAACGTAAGCATTTGAACCGAAAAAAGCCGTCTTTTCGTCGAGCAAACATTAAACTTCCAAGTCGTATAGAAATAGCAAAAAGAGAAATAAGAAAGTTTTTAGAAAGAGACGACAACAGTTCCATGGCTCCAGGCTCGAAAGATATCATCACTAAGAATGGTATCATGATGAGAAAAAGATTTCTATCAGATACGTTAACTAGCTTGTATAGAAAATATTGTGAAGAAGGATTAGCAAAAATTTCGAGAGCAACTTTTTTTCGATTAGCACCTTTCTGGATTATTACTAAACGGACTACAGAACGCGATACTACTATGTGTAAATCGCACGCTAATTTCGATTTTTTAGTTGAAAAACTTGCCAAATTAAAGTATTTACCTTGTAGTAATGCAAAAACCGTACTAGAAAAATTCAAATGTGACATTAAAAATAAAAGTTGTATGTATAACGAATGTACTAATTGCAAAACAGATATCATTATTAACGACAATAATAACGATCAATCGTATTACTTTCAATGGGTTACGTCAAAAGAAAGTCGAGAGGGAAAAGGAGGAAAAATTTATCATGTAACAATTACTTCGAAAAAAAAAATAGAATGTAAAGTAACAGAAATGATCCAACAATTTAATTTGACTGTACCTGGTTTTTTAAAACATTCGTATGATACTTGGCATCAGTATAAAGCAGTACAAGACATTGAATCTAATTTAAAAGTGAATGAAGTTAAGCTAACGATTGATTTCTCTCAAAATTATATTTGTAAATATGCCTCTGAAGTTCAGTCTGTACATTTTGGAGCCTCCAAAACACAAATCACTTTGCATTCAGGTGTGTTCTGCTATAGAGACAAGAGCAATAATAAAATTAGATGTACTTCTTTTTGTACAGTATCCGAAAGTTTAAGACATGACGCTTCCGCAATTTGGGCTCATCTTGAACCTGTATTTTTGTTAATTAAGAGAATGGTTCCACACGTAAATACTCTTCATTTTCAAAGTGATGGGCCTTCAACCCAGTATAAAAATAAAACGAATTTCAATCTTTTCCAACAGTACTGTATAAAACTAGGACTTGAAAAAGCTTCTTGGAATTTCACGACGCCTGGGCATGGGAAAAGCAAGGCTGATGGCGCAGGTGGTACTGCAAAAACATTATGCGATCGAGCTGTACATGCTGGTCGAGATGTTGTTTCTGTTGATGACATAATTGAAGTCGTAGGCAAATCTTCAAAAATGCACAGTTTTCACGTAACTCAAAAAGATATTGAAAAAATTGATCAGCTTGTGCAACCTGATATTAAATCAGTGCCTAAATCTCAGAAAATTTTCCAAATTTTATGGACCAAAGATAAATGCGACTTTTTATTCCTAAATTATCTGTCTTGTACTGATCCATCATGTATGATGACTCCACCCTGCAAACACTTTTCTTTAATTTCCGATGGTTGGTCTTTTAAACCTATAGTACAATTGAAGACAAAAAGTAAGAAAATAAAGAAGGAAAATGTTGCTAATACTAGAAAGACGAAGCAAAAAAAAAAAGTTGAAAAGAATAGTAATGTAGAAAGAGAAATCTTTGAAAAATCGAGTCCAAAAAAAAGAAAATTGACAAAGCAAAAAGAAGTTGAAGAAGTAAGTGTTGCTAATATTCTGAAATCAAGGAAAAGAAATTTAAAAGCGAAAAAGATTTCTACAGGAAATAGAAGATAATTTATGTTGTTGATTTTTATGTTATATAATCTTTTTGTTTTTGTTAAAATTATTTACTATTGACTTTTTTTATGTATTGCTGAATTTGTATAAAAATAAAATATTCTGTACAATTAATAAAATTGTGTTTTTTAATTACGTGAGTCTTAAAAAGGTGAATTATAAGTTGAATTTATGTACGATTCGTTATTTTTTTTTGTTATTCCTTTTTTTACGTTACCGAGCTTGAAAATTGAATTTCTATATTTTTTACTTACGTTTTAAGGTTCAAAGAGTAAGCTGAAATTAGTTAGATGGGTGTGCCTTCAACATTTTTTTATTTTTTTCAAAACATTGAAAATCAAAAGTTCCAGAGATATGCCCATATATTATGTGAATTATCATATATATTACGTGAATTATATTATCATGTGAATTATTATTAAATTATTATGTGTAGGAAAAAAAGTGAAAATAACTACAACATTTTTTGCTTGTTCTCGACAAATCACACTTGAGATCCACAAATTCACACAATAATTATTGAAAAACACCATAGTGATTTACACTTATTCACACATATACATAATTTAAAAACTACAAAAAGTCAAAAGCATTGGTCAAGTCATGTAAATTAATTAAATATGTTTATTAAAACACTCTACAATACTGTTGTACTTCTCACTACAAAAAGCTTTAGCGAAAACTTGTGCGCTAGCTACGGCATGCCATTCCAGGGGAGACGTCAAAATCCTCTTAAGACGTAACACATCAATTTCGAAGCAGCATTGACACAGTGACCTGAAAACAAAAAGACAAAATTCTTTTAACAAAGCACCGGTGCTTTAAATCAACAAAAAGTCTCAATAATTTAAATAAAAAAAAAAAATAACTTATCTGACTCCAAACAGCAATGATCGACCAAGGGAAAGCACAACTTTCCCATCACCACAGTGTACAAGTCCCAAAAGATATCACTCCTCGGAGCAGCTGACCATCCATAGTTGCTCCTGAGTACGAGTTTCGATCCCGTAGCAATAATTTTAAAATACTTTAGCAGCGACAAAGTTAATCACGCGAGAGGTTAAACACTGACGGTATAGCAGACGTAACGTCGATAACCGCAGGACTACAGAGCGACTTACCGACGCCACAGACTGAGCACGCGCGCACACTTTTAGAACTAGGGCGCTAGTGACAAACACTACTACCACTGCCACGGCCATCTTCAGTGAGCATATGCACATTAATTTTTAAATTTATATCTTATTCAGTTGATGTTAACTATTCTTTGTAATTTAGGTATTACATACCTTTTAAAAGTAGTGAAATCTCCCCCCCACCCCCAAAAAAAACCTTTTCAAGGTAAAAGGCTGGCAAGTATAAGGTCGTTTCTTCATGTAAAACTTGAAGATTAATTTTGCAACTCTTGATATCTCAATGTCACAAAAATTTTAAGTGTTTTCTCTATCTATACAGTTATTTCATTATATTAATCAAAGTTAATTTTTAAACTCTCGATATCCCTTATGTGGTGAAAATTCAAAGTGCTTATTCTAAAAGTCTATTTTCATTATGTAAATTAAAGTCAAACTTTCAATAATAATGTAAATAATATTCTAGCAGGTTTATTGTGTACGTTTATTACTTTTCCCTTAGTAAAGGTTGATAAGAAATGTGATTATAATGCAATGATTAAAAAGGTATTTTTAATTAGTTCAACAAATAATTATGTTAATGTATGTGTCTTCTTTTACCTCGTAAATGAGTGAATCACAGACACTGAAAGAACATGATGCTTATACATGAATGCGTAAACATCTTTGCTTGAAGGATCTGTTGGACAGACTACCATTTCTTTAGTGTTTCTTCTCTATACCTTCGATTTTACATAAATTTCAATTTTAATATAGCAAAAGAAAGTTATGATATCAATAAAGAAATTGGCAAGTTTTTGTTATAAGAAACAATTGAGTTGATATAAATAAATAATTGTTTAAATCGGAGAAGGATTATAAATATATATGTATTCATCATTATAAACACTCGACCAAATTGTGACATGTGAAAAGGTGGATAGCCTGTGAAAAGGTACTGTCGATAGAATTGCGAAATAACTGCGATTGCCGCCACTTCCTGCGCATTTCAGCTGACGTTTAATGACTGATCACTCTTACGCCGTATTTACTGTGGGAGGTTTGGTCATAGAGCGTTCCGTGACCGGTCACAAACATGCGCAAAGCATAGCACTAATTTCATATTATTCAAAGTTCAATAATATCCGAGTGTACATATTGGAATGATGTTCTTACATGACATTATCACATGAAAAATGTGCCCATAATATATTACAGGATTGTTTCGCATTATGAAAACTTTTTCGATTATTTATGGAAGCAACGAGCGGATACACAATCTACTCTATTTAGTAATTCAGTAAATGTGTTGCTATCCTTATTTCATGAAAAATCTATGTTCAAGACGATCATTTGCAATTAAATATAAGATTTAATTCATACAAAAAATCGATACCACATTTAAAAAAAACAGTAACAAATTCTAGCATGTAGAACGCAATTTTTTTTATGGAAAAACTTGCCGTCCCATCCTATCATAGATAATCGATGAACTACTAAATGTCAGTGTAATCAACAATCTCATAAAATTTTTAATATACTTATAATATATGTTTACGTATAATATTTATGTATAATATAATATTATGTTAAACTGTGAGAACGATAGCCTCGAATAAAAATTGTAGTTCTATTTTTTTTATTAAGTATGGATATAAAACTAAAATATAAACATAAATGTTAATTTAATATTTTTTAGCTTGATTTATTTCCGAACTTTCATCTTGTAACCATTCGATAATAATAACATACTTTTGTGAAACATACATACAAATACAAACAACCAAAAATTGTGTTTACAATGATTACAAGATGAAGTTTGAATTCTTCAAAAATTGGTTAAGAATAGTAGTAAATACATATAGAATGAAAAATCCGATACGAGATTTTCTAACAGTGTTTTGTTAACAACAAATTACTTTGGATAACCATGCATAATTTTAAGATAGTACCCATCGGTATCTATTATAGGACGGGACGGCAAGTTTTTCCATAAAAAAAATTGCGTTCTACATGCTAGAATTTGTTACTGTTTGTTTTTAAATGTGGGATCTATTTTTTGTATGAATTAAATCTCATATTTCATTGCAAATGATCGTCTTGGACATAGATTTTTCATGAAATAAGGATAGCAACACATTTACTGAATTACTAAATAGAGTAGATTGTGTATCCGCTCGTTGCTTCCATAAATAATCGAAAAAGTTTTCATAATGCGAAACAATCCTGTAATATATTATGGGCACATTTTTCATGTGATAATGTCATGTAAGAACATCATTCCTATATGTACACTCGGATACTATTGAACTTTGAATAATATGAAATTAGTGCTATGCTTTGCGTATGTTTGTGACCGGTCACGGAACGCTCTATGACCAAACCTCCCACAGTAAATACGGCGTAAGAGTGATCAGTCATTAAACGTCAGCTGAAATGCGCAGGAAGTGGCGGCAATCGCAGTTATTTCGACAATTCTATCGACAGTACCTTTTCACAGGCTATCCACCTTTTCACATGTCACAATTTGGTCGAGTGTTTATAATGATGAATACATATATATTTATAATCCTTCTCCGATTTAAACAATTATTTATTTATATCAACTCAATTGTTTCTTATAACAAAAACTTGCCAATTTCTTTATTGATATCATAACTTTCTTTTGCTATATTAAAATTGAAATTTATGTAAAATCGAAGGTATAGAGAAGTGTCAGGATCTAAAAGCGAGCAGCTTCAGCCTGCACCAAGCAAGCTCTTAGAGCCCCCCCCCCCCACTCTTCAAGGACTGAGCGTTGAAGAGCGCCAGAACGGCTCAGTTGTTCAACGGACCTTGACCAGTGAACAAGCGCCACAAAAATTATATTAACTAACAGCTCGATTACCAGTAATAAATAAGTATATTAAGTAAATAAATTCTTTGTCTTGTTTATTTACTTCTGCGGCATACAAGAACAAAACCCCAACAGGTTATGGGCCCAGCACGCTTCCACTGCGCATGGAAGAAGCTTGCCTTGTATTTACGCGGAAGGTCGAATTCGTGTGTGACTGTGATTTTAGTGTTGTTTTCTTTTAGCTTGAGTAAGTGAAATATTCAGTTCGACTCGGCTCATCGTGTAGCGGAAGTGTGCAGCGCGACGCGACGCAGCTCGAGATCCAGGAATTCACCTCCTCATCTGCTCGACTACATCTGCTTGACTACATCGATTTTTCGGCTTTATCTGTTGATTTTTATAGCCACCGACAGCTCGAAAATGGCCAACAAGAAAAGTCTGAGTTTCATGCACGATCTCAAAACGAGAGGTGAGTGTAAAATTCGATCAAGAATAAAGTCCGAAAAGCGACGCGATGCTGATCGAGATTCTGGGAATCGCGCGAGTCTCTCCAACGTTTGAAAAACAAACGAATGACCGCTAGCGCTGACGATCGCGCTGCCGTTGCCGCTGTTGCTGTATAGGCTACGCTGAAAGCTGCCGCTTGCGCTGGCGCTGCCGATGCCGCGCGTATTGCCGCCGATGCCGCGCGTATTGCCGTCTGCGCTGGCGCTGACGATTGCGCTGCAGCTGCCAATGCCGATGGCACTGGCGCTGAGCGCGTGCGAATAAACTCGGCTCCATGCGGAAACGTCAGAGAGCGAGAGCGGCGAGTCGTGGTCGCCTGCACAGGCTGACGCCGCGCCATATTGAATCTCTGGAGAGAGGGACAGCGCAAGTATACGGCTAATGCTAGCGCTGGTGTTGGCGCTGGCGCTGAACTCGTCGCAAGCTGATTCGGCAGCGCGTGCAAATACTAAGAAGCGCCGACTCGTAAATACACATACGGGCTGATGACGCGCCAAATACGATCTCTGTATATGAGATCAATACAGTATGTATATACTGTTGGTGCGTGTAGTTGTAAGCGTGATGAAAGGTTCTTCTTAACCTTCAACACAAAACTACACGCGAAACAAATTGCTCGATTTAAAACAATGCTGGAATACATATAATTGTACGTTTTAAAATAAATCTCGGTGCGAATGGATCCTTCGAGCCGAGAAAATATTTATTTAAAACAAAATTGCAAACCGGTGAAATTTAATTAATTTAAATTTTAAAGCTTGAATAAATTTAAGCTTGAATAAAGTTTAATTGCATATAATTAACTTGATTGATTTAAACAGATCAGAAGAACGTAGCTCTGTTTCTGCTACTCCAAGATCAAGAGCTGGGGATCTCCGAGCATCATCCGGATGATTATATTTTCCCAGACATAGATGAAGCTGGATGTGTTTGTATTGTGACGTCACGTGGTCACAAATATGAAATAGGTAAAAGCTCGAACTACTAACGTTAGTAGTTGGATTAAAAATTAAAATTTGTACGTACATAATGAATTTTTTTTTTTAAAGAAATTCTTAAAGCATGCTTTTCAGTCCCAAGTTATATTGTCGACAGGTATATACAGTGTTGTGTATGTTGTTGCTGCTGCACTGTGTGTACTGAAAATTTTACAGACCAATCATGGGTCAGGCAAGTAACCAGACTCTTTTGATTGTTGTTCGTCACTTGAGTGTGCTTAATTAAAACTGCCTTAAATTATTGTTGAGAAATTTATTTTGATTGTTGTTCGTCAAATAAATGACTCATTTGTTAATAATATTTCTAGATAATTCTACATTATCACCATGCATGCTGGAGTCTCTGAAAAGAGAAATAGAAAGAGTTCGAGTTGAAGATGAAGCCGTGGAGGCTGAGTCCGTTTCTGGTCGACAGGAAACGCCTCATCCCCTTAAGTTCGACAAATCAGAAGAAATTGACAGCGATGTGGCCAAAAACTCCGAGTTAAATGAGTCGGAGAAAGCTGGAAGCATAGAGCCTGGTGCATCTGCTCTAAAAGAATTGGAGGCTATGTTTGAGTCTCGGTTAAAAGGTAAACCTACTCCAATCGTAAAATCACAACAAGTGGTAAATTTAAATTTGGGACTGAATAAAGGCTGTCAGAAGGGGAAATTTTTTAAGTCCGAGTTTGAATCAAAAATTGATTTGCATGCTGGAAAAGTTAATGAATCAGAATTTCTTAAAAATTCTGATTTCATGAACTCTAGTTATTCTGGAGTTAAGTGTCACTTGAATCCTAAAAGGATTGAACTGTCACCAATTGTAAGCTCTTACAAACCAAATTCATTTTCAGAGTTAATAGAACGTCTGGCAGTGGCAGAAGCTGCAATTAGTAAATTCGGCGACAAAATTGATCATGAATGCAATAAAGTGTATCAAGATGTGGTCGAAGAGTTTGCTAATTGCAGACGTTACGTGACTGAGAAGGTAGAGTCGATTGATGGCTATGTTAGACGATGGGTTGAAGATGAGGAGTGGGAAAGTAATCAATTTAAAATTGATAAACCAGCTGGATTTGAGAAGGATGGACCCACTCAATCTGAGGACTCATCAGCTCGATTAAACAAGGAGTTATCGGTTAAAAAGACGGAAAAACCTGTAAGTAATGAATATCTGTCCGAATTGATACGAGCTGAAATAGAAAAAGCTGGATTGCAAAGAGACACCGGAAGTGTCACTGATAAAATAAAAATTGAATGAACAAATTCTCAAACTTCTCTCCGTAGAGACTATAAACTCACTACAAGCTCGAATATAGATTCATTTACAGATTTCCTTAAATCTGAACTGACTGTTGCAGATCTATTGTATGTAATTGATTCGAATGCTATATCTCGTAATGTCGATGAATCAAAATTTGAAAAAGATGAAGTCAGAGTTAGAGATCTTATTATTAATAGAATAGATATGACATATTATGATAAAGTTTCTAATATAAAAGATCCAAAGGATTTATTAAATGAAATTAAAAGAATTAAAGAAAATGAAATCAATTTATCTACTGCAAGTTTGAGAAAATAGCTCCATAACATTAAATACAGACCGAATAAAGAAAAGGCTTCCGCATTTTGGGATAAGTTCGATAATATAGTTCGATTATATAATAAATTGCCCGATACTCCATCTTTGTCCGATGTAGAAATTCGTGATGCATTTTTTGAAGCTATCGTTTCGAATCTGCCACAAGTCAGAGAAACAGAGTTTCTAAATAAAAATGCAACAGGCAAACTGTTGTCAGTAAGTCAATTAAAGGACTATATTATACAGCAGGAAACAGCTCGAGAAACATCAACTGGAGGAACAATCCATGGTCAAAAGTTCGAATCAGCTGGAATAAAAACGTACCAGCGCAAAATATAAAGTAGTAAAGTTAATGAATTGAATACCAATAAAGCTATGTTATGGCATGTCAGACTTGGACATGCATCATTAAAATATTTAAAAGAATTTCAAAGAAAATTTCCTGATATTAAAGGTATTCAAGACATTAAATTCGATAACTCTGTACTGGATTGTGAGGCCTGCATTGTTTCAAAATTCAATAAATTACCCTTCAGCTCGACTAGACAAAGAGTGAGTGAACGACTCCAAATTGTTCATGCAGATACAATGGGTCCTATTAGTCCTACGTCGCATCCCAAAAAATACAAATTTATATCTGTATTTATAGATGATTATTCTCGTTTGGCAATGGCATATCCCATGAAACATAAGACCGAAACCGGAAACTGTTTGGAGTTGTTTATAAAAAGCTCGAGAAATTTACTTGGTAAAGACTCCAAATTCTGTTACCTTAGATGTGATCAAGGAACAGAATTTACAGGTGGATATACGCTGGAAGTCTGGGATAAATTTGGTGCTGAGTTGCAACTAGCCAGCCCTGATACACCAGAACATAACGGTGTTGCCGAAAGGTTCAACCAAACTATCCAAAAGAAAACGAGATCTCTTATATTCGATACTCGACTGCCTGAGAATATGTGGGATTTAGCTCTGAATGCGGCCGTGTATTTGTATAATAGGACACCTCACAGCTCGAATCATATGTTACCTCCTCTGCAAAAGTTCGAACCTAAATTGAAACTCAATTTAAATCAATTAAAACGCTTTGGAATTATTGCATATATTAAGGTACAAAGAAAAACAGGGCCTAAGTTCGATCAGCTGGGAAAAAGAGTAGTTTTGATCGGATATAAACCGACTGGATACTTGTGTTTGAAGCCGGAAGAAGTCAAATACTACGAAAGTAGAGATGCTCGATTTAATGAAAAAATTGTCTTTGGTGACAAATACAACAAAAACAGTATCAAGGACTGGAATAACACACTGGAGGCAGTAACCAATGAAACAGGAATAAATAAGCTTGATGAAGACAAAACTGTTCCGATCTCTGAAACGGAGGGAGAGAAACGGAAACGAGGACGTCCGAGAAAACAGATTGAAATCGAGCCTACACCAAAGTCAAACATGGTCGAATCCGAACTCACACAGCCGGAATATAATGAAGTAAGTGTTCTAATCGCTAGAACACAAGGTGATCCAATTTCATACAAAGAAGCTATGAGCTCTGAAAATAAGTTCGAATGGCAAAAAGCCATAAAAAGTGAGTTGGAATCCATGAAGAAAAATGAAGTTTGGGAAATTGTTGATAAACCTCTAATAAAAGGAGGAGAAAAACCAAACATCATTGACTCAAGGTGGGTGCTAAAAACAAAAGTTGGATTAAACAATGAAACCAAATACAAAGCTCGATTAGTTATAAGAGGTTTCAAAGATCGAAATAACTACAACCTGGCTGAAACAGATGCCCCTGTTTCTGGACTGGCACTCATAAGATCAGTGTTAGTTATAGTCAACAAGTTCGATTTTGAAATACAACAGCTGGATTTTAAAACTGCTTTTCTGAATGAAAAAATAGATTGTGAAGTCTATATGGAAATTCCTGAGGGAGTTGACTGCTCAGCAGAAATCAGAAATAAGAAAGTCTGCAAAATTCAACGAGCTCTGTATGGATTAAAAATCAGTCCGAAGAAATGGTATGAAAAATTCACTGAAACAACAGTCAAGCTGGGACTACAGGCACATAATTCTAAGCCATGTCTGTTCACTTGGCCACAAGGAAAGAATCAACTAATATTAATGGTTTATGTCGATGACATACTTATAGCTAGTAATGACAAAAGTAAGCTGGAAGAAATGTCGAAACTGTTTAAGCTGGAGTTTGAAATGTCTAATCTTGGAGAACCTAAGAGCTTCTTGGGTATTGAGATAAATCGAGACAGAGAAAATCATGTCATGAATCTAACGCTGGAAAAGTATATCGACAAAATGTTAAAAAGGTTTGGATACAGTGAAGCACACCAACAAAGAACACCTATGGTCACAGGACAAGTAATAAATCGTCAGAGAAGAGAAAGAGAGGAAGACGATAATCAGCTCGAGGAAAAATCTGGTAATACCAGATATAGGGAAATTGTGGGTTCACTATTGTATCTCGCAAATACTGTACGTCCTGATATAGCTTACGCTGTAAATGTTCTGAGCAGACATCAGATCAAACCAACTAAGCCGGAATGATTAATGATTCAAAGAGTCTGTAGATATTTAAAACACACCAAGAGTAGAGGTTTAAAGTTTACAGGTAAGCTTGATGACATACAAGGGTTTTCTGATACGAGTTTTGCTGACTGTAAAAACTCACTGACGTCCAGTGGATTTGTCGTGAAGTTGTTTGGAGATACAGTAGCTTGGAAAACGCATAAACAAAACTATGTTGCTTTGTCAACATGTCAGGCCGAATATGTGGCTATGAGCGAAGCATGTCAAAGCATGGTCACTTTAACAAATTCCCTCAGCTTGATTATAGACTGTAAATTCTTGCCTATGACACTCTGGTGCGATAATAGAGCAGCGATGGCTAGCTCTCAGGTAAATACCACTAATAAACTAAAACATATGTCCGAAGTTCGAGAACATTATGTTCGAGAATGTGAAACAAGAAATCTGATCAAAGTTAGCTGGATCGCTTCGAAAGATCAAATAGCCGATCTATTTACAAAAGCTTTACCGTTCGATTTACATTTAAAGCTGACTAACTTAATTCTTAATACTGACTTCAATAATTAATATATTCATCTTTACAGGAGAAACAATTTAGCTGGATCAGCTGGAAGTGCTCGGGAGGGAGTGTCAAGATCTAGAAGCGAGCAGCACTCTTCAAGGACTGAGCGTTGAAGAGCGCCAGAACGGCTCAGTTGTTCAACGGACCTTGACCAGTGAACAAGCGCCACAAAAATTATATTAACTAACAGCTCGATTACCAGTAATAAATAAGTAAATTAAGTAAATTAATTCTTTGTCTTGTTTATTTACTTCTGCGGCACACAAGGACAAAACCCCAACAAGAAGAAACACTAAAGAAATGGTAGTCTGTCCAACAGATCCTTCAAGCAAAGATGTTTACGCATTCATGTATAAGCATCATGTTCTTTCAGTGTCTGTGATTCACTCATTTACGAGGTAAAAGAAAACACATATATTAACATAATTATTTGTTGAACTAATTAGAAATACCTTTTTAATCATTGCATTGTAATCACATTTCTTATCAACCTTTACTAAGGGAAAAGTAATAAACGTACACAATAAACCTGCTAGAATATTATTTACATTATTATTGAAAGTTTGACTTTAATTTACATAATGAAAATAGACTTTTAGATTTAACAAACAGGTTATAGTTAAAATCTGTTAATATTATATTATTATCATTATTATTATATTATATGTTATGACGGTTTGCAACCGTCATGCCGAGCATGTCCTCCAGCTCAAAGCATACGTACTGAAAACTGTAAGCTTGTTATAGTAGCAGCACCAAGCAGCCCGGAGGACCGCCGAATAGGTGAGTAAGTGGGGAGAGAACCGCGAACCGCGCGATAGCGTCAGATTGAATGCGGGCTTCGATAGACCCACGTGCTACAAAGGCTTCGCCGTGAGATAAACTCATACGACTCGCCAACGTATCTACTGCCGCCACTACCAGCGCCCGAGTGCCGACGACGAAGCCCCAGCTCGCCCTTGGTGCCGAGGTTGCTACTGCGCCTTCGCGGACGTCTTGCCGCCTACTCGAACGCGACCAACGCGCCCCGCTGAAGCTCTCGCCTTCGCTGCGCTACGCCGCTGCTCCCGCTACCTGGATCGACAACACCATCTGTGCCGTCGCTAACGTCCGACACTCGACCTGTACGTGCCAGCTATCTCTCACTCTCTCTTACTCTCTCTCTCTCTCTCTCTCTCTCTCTCTCTCTCTCTCTCTCTCTCTCTGCCTACCCGCTCTCACCAGCCGACGCTGGGCTTCTCACGCGCACTACCTGCCACTGCGTGACCGCGTGCACGCTTGTATTTTTTTTTTCTATTGAATATACGTATCTTTTTTCTATTGAACGTCTTCCGCGTGGAAACGGGGACACCGGTCCCCTATTATAGCGGGAATAGCCACCTCGTTATATATATATGTATACATTATATAAATGTACTTTTGAGGTAGGATGTATTTAAAACATTCCAGCTGCCAAGTTAGTTTATTTTTCTTATAAGACCATCAACTTGGATCATTCGGTCTTTTAATTATGTGCCAAATGATCATAGTTGCGTTATCGTTGTAGTTTGCCGTTTTTAGTTCTATCTGTTCATTAAAAATACCACCTACATTGAGTCAGATAAGTTTTTTTAGATTTATTTTATTGTTCTTTAAAAAAAAGGCGATACTTTGTGCAAATTTTGTTTTAAGTTTTCAGATACCGTCAAACAGCTCGTATTGGGATTTTGGAGATGACTTAATGATAATCCAATTTTTGGGACTCAATGAATTAACATAATTATGGCAATTAGTATTATATCCAGTACATAAAGCTTTGATTAAGCACACACTACTGTAATACTTTACAATTAGTTAATTGCATGTATTGTTTTAAAATGTTAAAAGAAGCTTGTTTAGCACATTTCAGCCATCTGGCTATGATAGATTTTAAATGAGAACAAAGATTACAATTGAAACAAGTAACCATCCACCGGTTATGATGGCATTTCGAAAATTATAGTCTTTGTCTCATTTAAAATCTGTCACAGCTAGAGGGCTGAAATTTGCAACACAAATTTATTTTAACTTGTTAAAATAATGCAAGTGTAAGGGCTGAATTTAACTTATTCGGGCCGCTAGGGTTCTAACAAATAATTATTTTTATTTAGGAAGTTGTCTTTGATCGGGATCTTATATTGCAGGTTAAATTATTAATAAATAAATTTAAGAAGGGCAATTGTGTCGTTGATCCTTATTCTGGTCCATGAAGTTCCTCTTACCTTTGCTTTACTCTAGGTCCGTTTATGTGGACCTTGCCAATATTTGCGGACGCGCTTACCGAGTCAGCGGACACGATCCAGCAAAATGCGGACGCGAGCAGAGTCGCGGACACGACGTTGAGTATTTACGGCTTTGTTGTGCGGACACGAGTATGTCCGCGGTCGCATCTGCTGGCAATGAAGACGTTGGCTTGTAGTCTGCGGACACGATATGCTCTTGTGCGGACACGATGCTGGAAAATGCAGACACGCTCGGGAAGCGCGGACACACTGCTGATGGCTGCTTTATGAACAGGCAAAGTCTGAGGACGTCTCTAAGTCCTCCTGCTTAAATCTAGTCTATATGCTTAGTCAATAAGGGTTTAGTTTGTACTTGAAGGGCGTTTATGTTAGTTTAAATGAATCTTGCGTCTTTAGGATTTTATATTCTTTGTTATATTTTTATTTGGCGTCCAGGCAGAGACTTCAGGATTTATACAGGTTTCCACTCTCGCAATCGTACTTTGCTAGTCTAAGTTCGTATGTTTTTATAATAACAGTCATTCGCGAGTTCTTAATAATGTGTTATAACTAACTTACGTTTACAACACGTACCGTTGATTGAAGCGTCCTTCTTTCTTTAGCGAGTGTTAAGGGCTTACACTACATGAGCTTGTCGAGGCAAGGGAATAAACTTATCTAAACTGCGGCTTCACCCACTCACGCCAGATATGATTGGCGGTCCTTTCGTCGCAGTGTACTACGGTCGTAATATACCTTCAACCGGAGCAAATATGCCAGCTTGCCTGCAGAGTTCAGTGGATTTCTAGGCCCTCCGATAGCGTACAGGTAGTACCTTGACACCCTCTTACGATCTCGTGTAGATTCTTCTGCAATAGCTCCAAGTAGACGGCTAGTCTTTAGCCAAAAGTCGTAATGACGAGGTTAGACGCACACAGGTACCTGTTCTGGTAGTGAAAAGCTCTGCACTGATCGAGTCGAGAGTTTATAAAGACTCGACCCCCGATTAATGCAGTAGCTGAATAATTAGAATGTGGGGATACCCGTGACCAATCAACTCTCGCCACCGAAAGAAGGATTACAAAAGTAATAACGCGGCGACACATATGAGAATGCTGAGTCGATCTTAAAACGCCCGAATCCCGGTCATACCATTGCTTAACCAGCGCACGAGACTGATATATTGCAATATATCTACCGTCAGTGTTCTCACACACACCCACACAAGTCATACGCTATACATGTCGAAACCGATAATTAATAAATCAATTATGGGACCTTATAATGTCATATGAAGTATGAGAGTACAAAATTAAGTATGCAGTGTAACAAGTGTTACTTGCTCACTGGCAAAATATTGGACTATAATCGAGATGTTCTGGGTTCGATTTTCGTTGAGGTGATTGTTTCTTTTTTTTATTTATTGATTACTACGAACTTATGCAAGCTTGTACGTGTTCAAAGAGCAATATTATAAGAATTTGGATTATGAATATTAAATTAGATTTTTCATATGGATAATTCATAAGGATAAACCATATGGATATCCACCTGTAAATTATTAGCAACATAAATAATACCACACCATGATTAATTAAATCATAATTAATTAAGTTGGATTTATATGTTATTAAAAACGTTGTAATACTTCTGACGTGGTGGTTTAACCGTCCTGTAAGAGGCGGCTCACCTCGTAATGACACCTAAAAGGTATACCGCGAATTCATATTTAATTATGAATATTGGACGCCCAAGATCACAGTCGTTGATTCTCTGGTTTGCCTCGGCTGATAATTTTAATGCACTTTGGGTCGCGGGCTAGATATAAGGAGGGGAATGTACGAAATAATAATACGCTCAATTTAAAAGCACAACTTAATTGCTTATTAAAGTAAGTGAAGAATCAGCGATTCCGAGATTATACTATCGCGAACGTGCGGTTCATCCTCGGGTGAGCTCACCGTCTCTACATGCGGATTCTTTGCGACGTAGCAATAATTATTGCTGCATCGTGATTTATTGATTAAGGCAGCTGACTCGCTCGTAGCTAAATAACAGCTCCTGGAGCTCTACTGAATTCTGCAGTCAATCTGACATATTTGCTCAGGTTAAAGGTATATTACAACCGTAGTTAGTTTTTATAAGTCTGAATCCTGTCACGATTAGTTCGTGTAGTTATAAGATCTATACACTCGCCATAGAGAGAAGGAAGCTTTGATCAACAGCGCGTGTTATAAACGTAAGTTAATTTATAACACTTACTTAAGAACTAGTGCAGGTCTTTGTGACAAAATCGAACAACATAGAATAGGACAAGTGCAATTAAAAGTACGAATGAACCTTTAGAATATTTGGAATCTCAGTCTGAAAGCTTAATAGAACATAACAAAGAATGCATAGTTATTTAGAGGTATATTTCATTTTACTAACTTAGACGCCCTTCCCATACTAACTGAAACCCTTCAAGATAGAAATAAAGGGACAGAAGAAGTGTCAGCAGTTCTATCAATAGCGTTTCAATACTTTTTCATAAGTGTCCACATTCGCCGCCAACAGCGTCCACACGTCTAATTGTTTCCGCTTTTATGAAGACTCTACATTTCAGTGTGTCCACACTTTCGAACGTGTCCGCATTTTTGGTAAGCGCGTCCGCAAAAAGGGCAGAGTGCGCATAACTGGACTCTAGGACCAACAATAAAGGTAAGAAGGAATTAGAGAATTGTTCGAAGGGTTCGCAGTATTCTGGGCTGATTAAAATTTATTTATTAGTAATAATTTTGCAATATAAGGTCTCGACCAAAGATAACCTCCTAAATAAAAAAATTATTTGTACGAAACCTAGAGACCCGAATAAGTCAAAGTCGACCCTTACACATGTATAATACGCTCATTAAAAAATGTATTTCAATTAACTTAATTTTATCATGGTGGATTTTCACGATTTTCACCTATTTTTCACAGTTTTCCGCTATTAAAAAAAGCCATGTGGTTTAGCTTAAGGGGTTATGACAGTGTTAAAACCTGAAAAAAAAAGAAAAATTATTAGTGCTGTAAAAAATTAATATATATAGGTGCTCTAAAAACTAAATTTTTCCTTTCAAATATAAGTATTATACATCACTTTTATGCATTAAAAATATGCATTAAGTGAGTATAACATTTAACAACAATTAAAAGTATTTACTTACCAAAAATCATAATTTTCATCACTTTTGTTTGCTTGCCGCATGTTTCTGATGGAACCGTACCATCAATCCTGATGAATCAAAGTGCCAAATCTTCATTATGAGTCTGGTCTCAGACTAAGTGGAACAGATTCCTGAAAAACACAAAATTAATATAATTAATTCAACATATATTGACAATATTAGTAATTATAGTGAATGTTACATATGTAAACATACGTAACATTCACTTTGAACTTACCTTTGCCAATTCTGCTCCACTCAGTTTGTGACCATACTCATAAGCAAGGTTTTCCACTTTGGTTCATCAGGATTGATGGTACGGTTCCTTCAAAAAGCTGCGGCAAGTATACAAGAAGCATGAAAAAACTAAATATGAGTAAAAGGCATTTAAAGTTTATAATGTAAATCATACAAATGAACTCAACTATACTTACAGAAACTATCCGGCATACCTTGATTTGCTTTTGGTTCTCAAATATACATACAATAAAGTATATTTGGTGGTACGCGCACATCATGCTGTGTGATAATAGTATTTAAAAGCTGAAAATAAAAAAAATATTATCGTTACTTATTCACAATCAAGTTATGCTTATGAATTACAATTACATGCAATACTTACCATTATTAAATACACTTCAAGTTGTTGAAAAGCATACAAAATAATACTCCAGACAGTCAACATAAGCTTCCATCTTCCTGGCTTGCACCCGTATACCTAAAAGCAAAAAATAAACCAACAAAGAAAAAGCTCATGGACACATTTATTACTAAACAGTTTGCAATACTTATCTGAATAATTTTTGTACTCTGCAGAAGCTCTTGAACTTTTACAACACCACTGAGGTTATAAGCACTGTTACGGCAGCTAGCAGACTAACTGCACTGATCTAGTGTCTTGTTGAAAAACAGCTGTTTGGCTGCTTTCTGCTGCTTTACAGAAAATTCTACTATACCGATCAAACAGAAATCTTCATTCTCGACCGGACGCTGTGAGGTACAACTTATTCGAGTGGCAAATTCAAATTTGTTGAATGCCTTTACTTTAACACATTGAGTTTAGTAACATAAAATCACACATAGAAAAATTAATTTTACGGATTT
Source organism: Philotrypesis tridentata (assembly GCA_018906965.1). Classification (NCBI taxonomy): domain Eukaryota; kingdom Metazoa; phylum Arthropoda; class Insecta; order Hymenoptera; family Pteromalidae; genus Philotrypesis; species Philotrypesis tridentata. Next base: position 209,385 of record JACCIB010000209.1, read on the forward strand.
TATTTATTTTACGGAAATAAATTAATAACTCTTGAGAAAAAAAACGGTTTGTAAAACGGTTTTTAAGTCATATTTTCAGTAAGATTTCTCATGAAATCTCTCTGTAAAAAGTGTGTTAGAACAATCCTTTCCACAAGTTTGGCCTAATTAAAATATTTAAAAATCACGATTTTTCAAAAATTTACTTGAAACAGATTTATCAGTTTTTTGTTGATATCTTCGAGGCAAATTTTTTTAGCAAAAAACGGCTTTCAGGACCATATTCTACAGACTATTAACTATTAAAAAAGTGAATAAAAAAAAAATGGATATTTTCAAAATTTTAACACTGTCATAACCCCTTAATTTGTACACTGAATTTAGAATTTTTTTATTTTTACAGCCTTCCGGTGCGTGTCTCACATGGTTGTGCATTGCCTATGGTTGTGAGTACTTAAGTTCAGTGTATGAAATCCACTACTTTTATGTACTTGCGCAGAGCAATGGGGACTTACAGTTTTATTTACAGTGAAATATACACGTTGTACACACTGAAATCTGAACCACTGGAGCTCAGACGTATCGTTATGGATTCATCACGTCATAATACATAAAAAATGGTAGGTCTGGTCTCTGAAACTGTTCACTTCTTTTTTGTGTGTCTGTTGAACTAATAATTGATAATCAAGAATTATTTTGTATTTTCATTAATAGTAAGACATTATTAATTCTTACTTTTGTCTAAAACGTATATAACATTTTTTAAAAGGAAATGCTCTTTTGTTAAAAAAAACTTTTAGTGTGATATATATTTTTTACTGCAGATTTATTTGCAATTGAAATCTTGAACAACAAAAATTTAAGGTTTGCGCGTTCGAAGTAGCACCAAAAAGTTAATATAGATATCTTTTTTTCAATACAAAAGTATCTACACTGGTCGAAGAACATCAGTTGAGCTCTATTTTTAACTAAAAATGAAAGTTACAGTGCAATTGTATATAAGAATTAATTCATACTTAGTATTAGAACTTATATGAGAATATACAATGTCTTAGATCGAGCTAAAAAAATCAGTGTGTTAGCTTACAACAATAATGATAAAATTCACGTAGTTACGTGCTGTAATGATACGGGATTCTTAAAACAAAATCTTTAAATACACTCTGAATTACGGTGTTTTACCTCTTAGTCATCGATATGTGTGTGTATATGAGTAATAATGTGTCATTTCAATAAATCTTTAAAATTCTAGAGATGGAAAAGTGTAAAGGCCAAATTTTGAACATTCATGAAGTTTAAAAAATACTTTTTAGACTTTTGTAAATTACCAAAATTTTAAACGCCATTGTTAAACTATATAAAGTGTAAAAACTATTTTTTAAACTTTTAATAAGTGCGGAAGACCCATTTTTAAACTATTTTAGTTCATTTTGTTGTCTTTATTGCTTAGAGTGTAATAAAATAGAATGTATTTGCCATGTAATAGTTACCTGAAATGGTTCAATTAATCTATGATTCACACATTCCACTACAGCCATTTTAGCTTTCTTTTCATCTTGAAATGTACGAAGATTGAAGGGCATTAGACCGTGCTTATGAGATACTTCAGAATAAAAGGAGCGAGACGCTTTCAATTTAAGTTGGTATGTTTCTTCAGTCTTTTTATAAATAGTAACTCGTGTGTCTTGTTCTTTGCCAACTCCTTCACCGGTGCTAACCAAAACATCCATTGCATACACCTGGAAATAAAGAAATTAAAAAAAATGTATTTATTACTTTCAGTATAATTTTGTGCATAAAATATTAATATCTACTTAAAGGGTTATTGTTTTAGGGGGCTATTAAGGGGGTTTTTTGATAAAACAATTTGCCTCGATGATACTGACAAAAAACAGATAAATATTTTTCTAGCAAATTTTCGAAAAATCGAGAATTTCAATTATTTTAATTAGACTAAACTTGAGGAAAGAATTGTTCTACGACGCTTCTTATAGAGTAGTTTCATCTTTTCTTACTAAAAATACTACATAAAAACTGTTTCACACACCGTTTTTTTCTCAAGAGTTATGAATTTATTTTCGTAAAATAACTTTTCTATGTGTGATTCTAAGTTATTATTAAACTCAAAGTGTTAAATTAAAGTGATGTAACAAACTTGAATTTTCTACCCGAACACCTTCTTGCCCAGCAACGGATCGGAAATGAAAATTACTATATGATCGGTATAGTAGAATTTTTTGTGAAGTAGCCCAACAGCTGCTTTTCATCCAACCTTTAAGTTAGTAGATCATTTCAGTTTATCTGCTAGCTCAACAGAGTACATCAAATATTTAGATAAGCATCCTTTTAAACAGCTCAAAGTGTATTTAATAATAGTAAATAGTGCAAATAAACCTAATCATTCATGAACCTTGACTATCAATTGATAATAAAATTTTTATTTTATTTTCAGCTTCAAAATACCATTATCAAACCACATGTTGTTCCCGGATCATCAAATCGACTTTATTGTACAATTATTTCAACATCAAAACCAAATCAAAGCATACCAAATATTTGCTGTAAGTAACTAGGTTCATTCATATGATTTACACCATAAACTTCAAATGCCTTTTTCTCAACTATTCAATATTAAATTATATTATTTATTAAATTATATTTTTATGATTTTAGGTCACTTGTCGCAGGATTTCAGAACAACCAGTTGATGGAACAGGCTAAAATTTTGTAGAGACCTTTCAAATATCATTTTCCATAAACTAAGTGGAGCAGAATTGCCAAAAGTAAGTTTAAAGTGACTGTTATGTATATTTACATACGTACAATTCACTATAATTTCTAATATTCTCATTATATGCATAAATAATTATTATAATTTGATATTTTTCAGAAATCTGTTCCACATAGTTTGTGAGCTTACTCACAAGGAATATTTTGCACTTTGGTAGGCCTTAAAACATGGATCGGTTACTTCAGAAAGTTGCGGCAACTAGTTAGTTCCAATTGTTTTCAAATATTAAACATACTGAATATAGATATTTTATGCATAAAAGTAGTGTATAATACTTATATTTTAAGGAGAAAAATGAGCCGATCGAAATTGATGCAATAGAAATTACATGTGATTTTCTTTAATTTTTATGAATTTCGATGTTTCACGTCTTCTAGGTGTCCCTCGACGGCTCATTTTTTTTGAATAATTTTCATTTATTAAATTCAGTTTTTAGGTTAAAAAAGGAATTTTATTGAAAGAAGCAAAAGTTCGTATCTAAGACAAGTGTTTGTCGCCGAGATTTTCACGCGCGTATAGATACATATACAATTATACATATAGAACGAAATAGGTTTATAGCATTCGTAGCCCTTTCCAGAGCAGGCTATCTATGCCTATGCAAATCTATACGTACAGTGTACACCGTCTCCAGCAGGAACACTCGTAATTTGCGTGTATTTGCTACGGGGAAACGGGACATAGGAAAACCCGTGAGTGCGAGTGAGAAATATAGGAAAATGAATACGTGCGACAGAGACAGACTATTTCTCCCTCAATTTTCTCTCGTTCTCCACTCTCCGTTTCCTCCAACCGTTTTTTTACACCGACTGTCGATGGAGCTGGCCCTTTTTTCTGTCGTCGGCCGAATCTCGAAGGTTAGCATAGAATAGAGTTGGGGGAGGGGGGGGGGGATGGCGAGAAAAAAAATTGAGGGAGGGAAAGTTTGTTTCTATCGCACTTTGCATTTCCTATATGTGTCTCATTCGCACTTACAGGTTTTCCTATGTCACGTTTTCTTGCAGTCCTTACTGCAGTATACCTCAGCGCTGAGCGTCTGGAGAATCTGGAGAGAGGGAACACTCGTAACCTGGGTACATCTATGTATTCGACGATCAGACGAAAACAGACCGACTGACGAAAACAGATGTACTGACGAAATTGTTTGGCTTTCGCTCGTAGTTACCACCCTCTCATAAAAGATGTTTGACATCAATATAGTTTTTAGACTACTAATGCAGATATATTTTTACAAGTAGTAATTTTTTGATTTCTTTTTAGGTTTTAATCCTGTCATAACCCCTTAAGGGGATCAAGAACGATCGATGTGCACATTTGGGAAATGATTCATAAAGTCGTAAAATTTACGGCATCACTACAATGTTTAAAAATTTTTGAAAAAATAATAAAAAATAAGTTCCGCTTTCCTCCGCTAGGCGATAAAAAGCGCTATATTCGTATCATGCAGCTAATAAAATGCATTATAAAACTTATTTGATGAAAGGAACGCATAAAAACAGAGTTTACTCGTAAACTAATTTATATAAGGTACATAATGGTCACAAAAATATTAAGTTATAGAGCGAAATGAAAGAATAAAACCGAATCTTCGTGTAGCAAACAAACTCTTCCACTTTTACCTTTAGAAAGGGTAAGAAAAGGGTAAGAAAGGACTTTCATTTCTCAAGTCTTTCCTAAAGAACGGCAATGCAGCACGAACAGCACGCGCGACCGACCCGAGCAAAAAATTTTTCACCATAGTTTTTGATGCTACGTTTTTTCTACCCACACTTTCAGGCTCGTGCATTTCACCGGGAGTACACGTAGGTAGACACTGCGTTGCAAGCGGTATTACGTTCGTAGTAAAAGGTGGTGATAACTTGATACACGTGTTCACCACCTGGTACCAAACGAACGTTGCTTAGACGGCCCGGCAGTTTATACTTCTTGACCTGTGGGTAGGCCGGGATCGCCCGCCGTCGTATTCTTTTTATGAGGGCTCATTTTGATCTTTGAAATTAATCTTTTGAATTAAATTAATTGGTTAATAAAAAATTTGATACTTAAAAACGATGTGTAAAACTAGAAAAGGCTTTCAGAATTTGAATGAAGAAAATCGAATAGTAATTACTTGAGATAATAAAACTAGTTTAATAATCGTTTTTTACATTGATTGTCATTACTATTGCGAATTGATAAACGTGAAAATGATCCGATTTTCATGATTGAAGTTTTATAATTAGAAGGAATCTTTAAGCATGAACGTGTGTACGTCAAAAATTACATTATTTAAATATTATTTATTTGAAAATTGAGAGAACAAATTTTTTTCTAATATTCCCCACACAGGTACCCGTACCGAGAGGACTTAGCCTTTTATGACACCGGTGGACCTTTGGTTAGAGGGCTCTAATGAGGATCACACCGAGGATCACAACCTCCATAAACACAATTTTTCCTTAACAATTTTCAATTTTTCATTGTTATGGATTTTTGTATAAATTATTAATCATGTTTAAAGCTTCTTAAGAATAGTAAAACTTAAATCGTGAAAATTGGATGATTTTTACAAACACTTCACTAGAATTTCACGATTTAAGTGTTGCTCTCAGTTTTACTGTTATATGTAAACTTTAAACACGATTAATAATGTATACAAAAATCCATAACAATGAAAAATTAAAAATGTTAAGGAAAAATTTGGTTAATGGAGGGTGTGATCTTCATATACCAAGCAATGGAATTACTTTTGTACATGAAAAATTACAGATAGGGAACGATACTAATCGATAGATAATAAAGTATAAATAATAAAAATATCAGTTTTTTATTTTTTGTAATTTTTTGTCTTAATTAATAAAGTAATAGATTTATGTTAATAGTATCCACAGCAAAAGTGTAAGTGAGGAAATTCTGCAGAGTTTGAGATGTTAAACGTCTCGATAGGACTATCAGGAACCGAAAAAACTCGGAAAAACGAGAACATTCGACGTGTTTTAAAAAATTCATAAGTCCACGGTTTTTCAAATTTAAGATCCGAAATTATAATAAATAAAGCTATTAGTATGCATTTGATATGAGAAAAAAATTGGCGGTGTGAGACAATAACTTTCTGTATAATTGCTATTTGCATTTTTGCACACTCTTAATTGTTTCTTATGTACTTTCTGGGAAAATGATCCCAGGAAGATTTTGAAAACGGGTTTGAAAATTTAAGCTCTTACAGAACAAAAGGTATATTTTGGTTTTTCGATAAAAGTACTTTATATATGTAAAAAGTGGATGTAAAGATTGTTAAAAACTATCGATGAAAATTAAAGTACAATTTTCTTTTTTTCTCAAGTACCCAGAAGTCAACAGACAAGGCTTATTTTTTATTAAATTATGCAGTAAAAAATTGACCTTGATTTAATTTAATTTAACCGCAAGTAATATATCATAAATATTCAATAAATCTTTTATAAAAAATAAAAAACCGATACTATCGTCGATTAAGGTGGTACTCACAAAGTTGGTACAAAGTCAGACTGCACAATACTACACACACTAAAAATATTAATTAAAAAAATAGTTGAGTTCTAATATCAAGGAAAAATTAAGAAGTGGTTAGATTGCAATGATAAACGTTATTTTATTAACGGTAAAACAGGAGCATCGAACATATGTTTTATTCTTTCACGTGTAGTCTTTATGGAAACTAAAGCAAGATAAGCGCGCTTCGCGCGCCCTAATTTTAACCATACTTTTTTCATTTACAAATAATATAAAAAATGTTATCATACAGTTCATGTTTGCTATAATATTAATACTTGTAAAATATAAAGTATTTGATTAAAAAAATAATTCAAATGATCTAGATTAGAAGTGGAATTTTCAAAAATTTATGTAAACAATTCTTTATAAACATAATTTTTAACGTTTGTATTTTTTCTTTGATGATCACCAAGATAAACTATAAGGGAATCCCAAGATCGAACTCTAGACATCGCTACATAGAGCTGTCCATGATTAAATACGTTTCTACGTAAATCTATACCAACTTTATCAAAAGTTTGACCTTGTGATTTATTTATAGTCATTGCAAAGGCTAATTTAACTGGAAATTGTCTTCGTTTGAAAGTGAAAGGATATGCGTCTTCGCAATATAATGTAATACGATTTAAAAAAATAATATTATTAGCTTTATCACCTGTTAAAATCAAGCATTTAATTAAGTGATTGGAAAAATCAATGATTCGTAATCTTGTACCATTGCATAAACCTTCGTTGATACTAATATTTCTAATAAGCATGATAATACAATTTTGTCTTAAACGCAGTTGATGCGGTGGTAAAGAAGGAGGATTCAAAGTGTTTAAATATTCTGGTAGAAGTACTTGATTCATGTCATCACCATTATCACAATTTTCAGTACTGTCAATACCAGTATATATACGTTCTGTAGTGTCAAGTAAATTGGTAACTTGTTTATTAAGTTCATCTACATCGACGTTTCTTGGTGCTAAAAGTGCACTTTTACCTATTTCTTCAAATTTCTTTTCATTAATTAATTTACCAAACACATTGTAAACTAAATCACTATTTAAATCAAGTATACAGTTTGGAGGAAGACACAAATTATCATCATGATCATTCAAAATTCCGTTTCCAACATCTAATAAAAATTTTGCAAATTGAATTTCATTTGGTCGAACTCTCATATTTTGCGTAAGAAAGTATTTAATGAAATGTTTCCATACTTCACTGTACTTAATAGAAAGATTTAATATCTCAGAACGAATTCCTCTGACTTTGATAGGAAGAAGTTGTCTGAAATCACCACCTAAAATCATTATTTTACCACCAAAAGGCAAATTATTTTCCATAATATCTTGCAATGTTCTATTGACTATTTCTAAAGCATATCTTGGCGCCATTGGAGCTTCATCCCATATAAATACATGTGTCTCTTTGAGAAATTTGCATTCTTTGGATTGAAGTTTAAAACTTGAAGAAGAATCGTGGAACATAGGAACAGGTAAGCCAAATGTTTTATGTACTGTTCGACCATTAGGAATTAAATTTGCTGCAATTCCAGTAAAGGCCATTGAACATACTTTTATATTTTTTATTGATAACAAATAATAAATTGTTGTATAGATAAAAGTTTTTCCAGAGCCTCCTCGACCGTCAATGTAAATGCATCTATTTTGTTCGTGATCATTTGAATCAGCTGCACGAAGAACATAATCTACAATTTCTTTTTGCTGACTGTTTAATTGTTCATATTGTTGTTTACCCATATCTGTAAATTGGGGATTATTGTCTTCGGGCAATATAATATCAATTTCGACAGATTGTTCCATTGTAGGGAAATCAGCCAAACTTCGACCTTCGTTAATTAATAAGTCGTTAATATCAGCATAGGCCATTTGGTGGCTAATAACAATATCATTATTTCGTGAAAAGTCTTGTGCCATAGCATCTTTGAATTCATTCCATAATTCTTCTGGATGCATTGGCTGACAATGTATAAGAATACGAACAAATAATCGACGTAATTGTCGAGGCATCATCCATACGTTTGCTTCCCCCATTGCACGGATCCATTCCTCGTCATCTTCTATGAGTCCTAAAGCTAAACACGCATCAGAAAATGAAGGTAAAAGTTCACCATTAACTGTTTTTAAAGAATCAAAGCTTGTCGCTCCTTTGACGTGTAATAATAGCAGTCTTAAGTGAAACAATTCAAATTCAGTTGGACTAACTGAGCGTATACGACCAAATACGTTGAATTGTGCTTTTCGAGATTGCCATTGAGTGATTTTAGAAACTTTATTTTTCATGTAAGTGTAGTGATATCTAAAAGGTATATCTTTATATAAATATTGTCTTGCATTTTCATCTTCTAAATTAAGTTTAAAATAATCTAATAACATACTACTTGGCTGATTTAAATTAATTGCAGCATTATTTGTGTTATTAGTAATTATGATGGATTGTTCATCAGGTAAATGTACAGGTAATCGTTCGATAGAATGACTTTTATGTCGCAATTTTTTACTTAATATTCTATGTGCAGCTTCAACTGGACCAACATATCGAGCTTCTAAATAATCTTGAGTTTCATTGTGATCAATAACTCTTTCGTTTCCTTCAGCTATTATTACATTAGCAGCATCATGTCCTTTATAAATATATTTATACATATATTTTACAGCTTTAATACTTGATACCGCTTCCACATTAATATGGCAATTAAATGTTTCTAAAAGTGTAGGAGAATATGGAACAACCCAACTGTTATTCACAGTTCTACCATTAGGTTGTTCGTAAGTAACATCATCATCTCTTCTGCGATAAAAGGGATAACTATGCTCGTCCATTGTTGTTTCGTTCTGAAAATTTTTTGGAAAATGCTTGGAACACTTGTCATCAACCATGCACCAATCACCGCACGGTCCATGTATCATATTCTTCATTACAATTTCATGTAATCGAGGATGATTTGTTCGATAAGGTATTTCAGCTGAGATAAACTTGTCAACGATTTCAGGTGTAGTTATTTTAAAACCATGTTTTAAAGTAATTAGTAAATGCATATGTGGCAAGCCCCTTTTTTGAAATTCAATTACATACACATATGCAGCAACGTCGCCAAAATATTTTTTTTTTGTTATCAATTCAAGTAAACGTTCTTTTTTTAAATCAAAAATTCGAGCACAGAGATCAGGTCGATCAGCAGTTTGTTGTCCAGGTAAAAGATTTTCTTCGATTTCTTTCCATTTTGGATTACATGTCATGGTTAGGAAAAGGCATAGTTTACCTTTTTCACTAACTATAGCCATTGCATCTTGATAGCATTGTTGCAAATCACGAGGTGACCCTATAAATGTTGATGGTAGAATAATTGTCTTACCTATTCTGCCATTAATATCAGCAGCAGCGTTACTCATATAGTCGTGCAATCCTTTATAAGTATCTGCTCGTATTTCTTTTTGATGACCTCTTATATATTGAATTCTGTCTTTTTCGATTTTTACGTAAGAATCTACTATCCATTGTTGGAAAAGTTTGCGACCCAATAGAAATGGATTAAATTCAGTTCCTCTGATTGCTATTTTATATCTAGTATAGCCAATCGAGTTATGCGTTTATTTTTAAGATAGTTATTACCAACTCGTTCTAACTCTCTATGCCACCCTTTTGAACCATAAGGATATAGTAATGGATATACCCACGGCTCAACATTAGGATCAATTGTGCTGAGGCATTGCAGGGATTTTGTACTGATATTTCGAATAGTTACGTAAGACTCAGGAATTTCTCCATCATCTGTAGTCGAAAAAATCGCAGCTACTTCATTAACGCGTTGAAAATTATATCTTCTTCTATCGGTTCCTGGTTTGAGTGAAAAAAGTAATTTCAACTCTCCAGGAGCATTAACATTATTATTATCGTTTAATAATTGTTGATTTTCCAGTTCTTCCTTCATCATTACATAAGATCGAGCAAAATCATTATGTTCTCTGATTATTCTATCAAGTATTGTCATTGTATCACGATTGATCAAGGGGCATTCATTTATTCTAAAATTAATTGCTTCGTCTGGATCAATAATAAATAGTTGGTCATATGAAGGAGATTCATTAATACCTGAATGTAATGCACAATTTATTTGATAATATATTTGTCCTTGAATCTTAAAGCAATATGGCCCAGGACGTCTAGATTGAAAATTACATAAATTTGCATTAAAAAATGCAAATGATAATGAACTGTTATAGCTTCGAATATTCTGAAAAAAATTATTTGAAAGTGAGTGCGTGTTATTGAACATGCTTTCAAGTTCATCAGGGAATGCGCGTTGAGGTTCTAAGATTACTAATCCATGACCACAACAATCACTGAAAGATAATCCTTTATTTGAAATTTTATCATCGCTAAAATGGATAGCATTACAATGTTTGCATGCAATATCCATTTTTCCTAAATAATCTTCGTTAAATATTGTCTGTTGAGGTTCACCGGCAGCATCTCTGGATCTATCGATGACAAGATCGCGAGCTGCTTGTCGCCGACGTCTATGATGTTCAGCATTTCTTTCTCGACGATGTCTTTGATAAATAATTTCTTCCTCGGGAGTGCGAATTTTACGAATCATACTAAATCATTAAATAGAAGCAATAATAATAAAAAATCAATTAATATATCTAAAAGAAATGTTTTATTTATACTAAAATCATACAATACGATAAGTCGATAGTTTAATAAATACAAATAATAATATTGAAATAACAAAATTAATTTAAAAATGTCTTTCTGAAAATGTATGATTATATTGAGGTAAATAATGTAATAAGTTAGATTAATGTTTCAATTAAATTCGTATATAAACTTGGTTAATGTATCAATTTGGTTAATGTTATAGGGTTATAGGGTAGAATTATTTAGATTGTAAAGTTCAGGTTGACGTTGACGAATTAATTTATTATGAAGTACAGGTTAAAGTTAAATAGTAGGTTTTTGGTTATGCGATATAGGTGAGGTTGAGTTATAGTTATAGATTTCGTTGTAAGGTTTAATTTATGGTTAAAATAACACAGGTAAAAAAAGTATATATAATTAAGTTTATTACATCTATAAGTTATGAAATCACCAGCTTCTGAACCTGAAACAAAAAGAAAGAAAATCGTTTTAAAAACATGATTTAATCTTAACATTTTATTTTTAGAATAATAGAGACTATTTTTTAAATTCATTTTTACATGGCATATATAGAAGAAAGCAACATTTTGAATTCTTTTCAAATCAGGATTAAAATTATAATATTTAAACGCACCAAGGTTACGAATTTGAATGATAAAAAAATGATTCATTTAAAATTTATCAAATTAACTTTATTTTATACAAAATATATATAAGATAAAAATAAGTTTAAACGCGGAGGATACAATTTAGATAGTTATTGAGTAACTAAACAAAATTTGAGATAAATTATATTTAATATCCCATTCTTTTATATAATTTTCGATTTTTTAAAATTAAAACTTATTTAGATCAATTTTGAACCAGCACCATTAAAAGAGCGACTCCGAAAATAATGGAAAAGTACTGGGTTAATTGCTTTAAAACAAGTACTGTTTAAACCTGATTTATCGCATATACAAAAATTTTTGTTTTTTAAATTATTTCTGAAAATATACCATTGTTTATTATTATTTTTGAAGGAGATATATCCAATATTCAAACCCTCAAACATTAGTACATATATATTTTTTTAATATGCATTGAAAAAGAATATAAACCAACAGAAATTCGTTTTAACCCATTAACTCCCAGAACAGCCGATTTTGACATCTAAATTTGAATCGTCACCATGTAATTAATTCGCGCGGAAAAAATCCGGGAACCACTATTTCCTATATAAAAAAGGGTGCTCTTTCCAATGGTATTGATTAAAATTTTCTAAAATTTAATTTTATCATGCAAAAATCAAAAATAAAGAAAAAAAACGTACTTCTTCAAAATAATCTTTTTTTAAATCGATTTTTCAACCGCTTTACATTTTCCTATGCATATAAAAGTTATATGTAAACTGGGGGCCTATATTGAAAGACTGCGTGGCAGCTTTAACTCGAAAAAAATTTTCTGAATAAAATAGCGTCCTATATGAAAATTAGTTGGTTTTATATTCATAGATTTTTTTCTCGAAAACTATGGACTTTTAATACAATTTCATAAGAATAAAACTACCTTAGAATTAATCAAAGAATACTTATATATATACACACACACACACACACACACACACACACACACACACACACACACACACACACATTTTTCGAAATTTAGATTTATCGAATTTTCAAAAAATCAAAGTTATACCAAATCAATCTGAAAAAATTTGAGCGTTTTCTTTGACTAATTCAAACGTATTTTTATTCTTTTGACATTTTTATAAAAGTCCACAGTTTTTAAGAAAAGAATCTGTGAATATCAAACCCAAAAATTTTCATATACGCCATTTTGTTGAGAAAAAAATTTTTCGAGCTAAAGCCGCCGCGCAATCTATCAATATAGGTCTCCATGACAGTCTACATATATTTCTTATAAACATAGAAAAATATAACACGGTCGGAAAATCGATTTAAAAAACAACGTTTTGGGCGAATTCATTACATTCAATTTAAAAGGGATTAGAATATTTTCTTTAAGTTTTAATTATTTCAGGAAACTATAAAAGCGTTGAAATACGCAAAGGTGGCAAGACATTTTTAAATATAAATAAAAAAACCTAATTCAAATTTAAAACTCTAAATTCACATAAAAAGTAATTTATTTAGAAACGTAGTATTTAAAATTTGAACTATATTGGTCAATTTGTTTGATTTAAATCAGATGGTTCATGTAAAAATATTAAGGATAAGTTTAAATAATGTACTTGAAAAATTCAAAGCATTAAAAGGTTAAAAACCAGACTCTTAAACTATTAAATTAAAGATAGTTTTATCTACTTATAATATAAAAAATATAACTAAAAAAAATATGTACTACACAGGAGCAAATAGATATTATTTGATTGAATTTGTATATGTAAATATTTCATTTAATTTACATAGTGTTGATATTCCCTTCACATTGTGCAAAACAATATTTTAAAAAATTACATCTTTTTTTGTCAAGAAAATTGTATATTCATGCATGCTTACCTTGATAAAAAATAAATGATTTTTCAGATTATTTAGATCTGAGTAACCATCAGCAATGAAGCAGAATGAACAGCTAGGTCAGGAGATGTATTGTTAACCTATGAGCACGTGAACTGAAATTTAAGCATAATTGTATACGATAAAAAAATGTGGTATTAATTTTTAATTATTAACTTTTATGAATGCTAACATACGCGTGATAGTACATTTCTATACAGGTACGGAAGATGAGACTCATGAAATTTTTCGCACGAGCTAAGTGAGTGGGAAAACTCACATGATTTAAACAATCCTACTCATTTATATTGAATTAATCACTCGTGAACGTAGTTATTTTTTTGTCTTAATGCTAGAATAGCTTTCGTAAGCGATAAATCATACTTTATACCACAAAAGACTAAAAATTATGTCAGTTATGAATTTTAGGTTAGAGTTGCCTGAATATATTTATAGTTTTCAATAATACATTTAACTTTTCTTTCATTACTGTTCTTTTCCCAAGACGAAATAAATGAGAGCTTCAACATGCTTACCTTGATAATAATACCGATGATTCTCTTAGATTTCCAAAGTTTGTAGGTATTTTTCTGCAACCGAGATGTAGCGAAGCCGTTAGCTGTTAACTTTTTACAAATAAATTCGCACGTATAATTTCATAACCAAGATACATAAGGCAAGACGGCTTATGATCGTCACAAAAATGTAGGAAAGAAAATTCTCAAATATATTGATTTCCCTGAGGTAGTAAAAAAGGCAAAATTTATTAACAATCTATAATTTGAATTGATATAAAAGTATTTATCTACATTTTTGACTGCATCGAGGAGTATAATTTAATTTTAACACGTAGCAAAAGGGCGCATTTTCATATATATAAAACACATGATTTGTTACTTATAATTAGACTACTAAAATATGCGTATAATAGAATAACTACTCAGTTCACCACTGCGTATAAAAAATAGAGAATAAAACTTTAATTATATTTTGTATAGTGATATAAAAAAATGGATAAGGGAAAGATGTTTACAAACTGCACCCATGCATCTGAATGACAAAATATTCTAGATACATGAGAGATGGAATGTTTGTAAAATAAAATTATTGTTACTACAAAAGTCAATTTATTTTTAAAGCAAAACAGGCAAAATAACATTAAAAATAGTTACATAAAATTCTTACTAATTTAAAAATATAAATTTACAAACTTTTTACTGTAATTTGTACTGTCTCATTAATTATGTTAATATTTTAAAAACTAATTACATTATTTTAAATTAAATAATTAATTTTTTCACAGCACGTACTCGCCACTATATAATTAGTCTTATTTGTTTTCTTTGCTTATAAAAGATAAACTGCATCTTTCAAGCAATTACATTCTTTAAATTTTTACATTAATTAAACATTAAACAAATAAAATTTCTGACATTAAAATTACTTAATTTTCATATGAAGAACTTAATTTTAAAGAACATAATTGATTGAAAGATGGTTTAATCTTTCGAATCACTTCAGCAGTCTACACAGTTTTAACATTCAAAAGAAAAAATCAAATTTTCAAAATGTATATACTTTGAATAATTTCAAAGTAAAATAAAAAACTTCAAAAAAAAAACATTATACAAAAAAGGCATAAAGATTGAGCTTTTCTTTAGCCATTTAGAAAAGTGCTTTTCTTTGCACAAAACAAAAAATCCATTTAAATTTAGAAAAATCTTTGCACAAAACAAAAAATCCATTTAAATTTAGAAAAATCTTTGCACAAAACAAAAAATCCATTTAAATTTAGAAAAATCTTTGCACAAAACAAAAATTCCATTTAAGAATTAGAAAAACCGTGAAAATTAGAAAAAATTTCTAATTTTCACGGCCTCTTGTGGGGTTTCTACATCCTCTTCTAACACCTTCAAGCGGCAGAGGGTCCACTCCTTCACGGATGATGATATCAGCCACCGTCTGGCATTCAATGCGCAGTGGAATACCTAAATAAAAATTTTTTTTAAATAATCAGTTAAATTTAACAATAAAAGTAACAAATAAAATTAACAAAAATATAACTAAAAAAAATAATAATATAAATAAAAAATATTTATGAAAAATTAGCTGGAGCACTAACAGTTCCCGTGACTGTTACAGGTTGCCCTTTCTGCATTTCTACAGCTACAAAGACAGCAACTTGAACGGTAACCTTGTGGGTACCATCAGTTATTGAGCCGCATCCATACGTCATATTTTGGTACTGGCTAGGGGTTTGACTAATTACCTGCTTAATGTATCCATTTATACCTACAAAAAACAAATACATGAACATAAAAAATTTCTTATAAGGAAACAATAAAAAATAATAATCTATTTTCTAATCGAACATGTACAAATTGATACTTGTTTACATCACATCCATGTTCAGACCAAAGTACATCTTCTTTTGCTGAATAACATGCAAAACCATGCAATTATCATCAAAACCATTACAGCAGCTCACATTCAAACTTTTAAAACCATTGTATTAAATGATTTTAACAAATTAGAAAAATTATTAAAAAATGTATTTATAAAGTTTTATATACAATTTGGATTTAAAAGTTTGAATGTGAGCTGTTATAATGCTTTTGGTGGTAACTGCATCATTCGGTAAGCTTTGCTCCAGAGGAAGATGTATTTTGGACTGGAGGTGGATGCGATACAATGCATGTGCAATAAGAATATAGGGCTTCGGTCCATAAAATAATGAGGCAAATCTGTTGGCTTCTTTGTGAATCATTCTGAGGGCTTGTATATTGATTTTTAATTTTTGTCTTTTATTTGAATTTAAAATATTCAAAAATAATCAATTTACTTATGATCAATAATTTTTTTCTTTGAAATTTTTACTGTCTGCAGATCTTGAAATTGATGTGCAAGCCCTCAGAATGATACACAAAGAAGCCAACAGATTTGCCTCATTATTTTATGGACCAAAGCCCTGTATTCTTATTGCACATGCATTGTATCGCATCCACCTCCAGTCCAAAGTACATCTTCCTCTGGAGCAAAGCTTACCAAATGATGCAGTTACCACCAAAAGCATTATAACAGCTCACATTCAAACTTTTAAATCCAAATTGCATTTAAAACTTTATAAATATTGACTTTATAAATACATTTTTTATTAATTTTTGTACTTCATCAAAATCATTATATGCAATGGATTTAAAACTTTGGATGTGAGATGCTATAATGCTTTTGGTGGTAACTGCATCATTCGGTAAGCTTTGCTCCAGAGGAAGATGTACTTTGGACTGGAGGTGGATGCGATACAATGCATGTGCAATAAGAATATAGGGCTTTGGTCCATAAAATAATGAGGCAAATCTGTTGGCTTCTTTGTGAATCATTCTGAGGGCTTGTATATTGATTTTTAATTTTTGTCTTTTATTTGAATTTAAAATATTCAAAAATAATCAATTTACTTGTGATCAATAATTTTTTTCTTTGAAATTTTTACTGTCTGCAGATCTTGAAATTGATGTGCAAGCCCTCAGAATGATACACAAAGAAGCCAACAGATTTGCCTCATTATTTTATGGACCAAAGCCCTGTATTCTTATTGCACATGCATTGTATCGCATCCACCTCCAGTCCAAAGTACATCTTCCTCTGGAGCAAAGCTTACCAAATGATGCAGTTACCACCAAAAGCATTATAACAGCTCACATTCAAACTTTTAAATCCAAATTGCATTTAAAACTTTATAAATATTGACTTTATAAATACATTTTTTATTAATTTTTGTACTTCATCAAAATCATTATATGCAATGGATTTAAAACTTTGGATGTGAGATGCTATAATGCTTTTGGTGGTAACTGCATCATTCGGTAAGCTTTGCTCCAGAGGAAGATGTACTTTGGACTGGAGGTGGATGCGATACAATGCATGTGCAATAAGAATATAGGGCTTTGGTCCATAAAATAATGAGGCAAATCTGTTGGCTTCTTTGTGAATCATTCTGAGGGCTTGTATATTGATTTTTAATTTTTGTCTTTTATTTGAATTTAAAATATTCAAAAATAATCAATTTACTTGTGATCAATAATTTTTTTCTTTGAAATTTTTACTGTCTGCAGATCTTGAAATTGATGTGCAAGCCCTCAGAATGATACACAAAGAAGCCAACAGATTCGCCTTGACGTCGTACGCGTCGAGTGAGGAGAGCGGGAGAAGGGGGGACGGCGGGGAAGTGGGTGAAATGATACAAAACAGTTGTGTTAAAAGGGTGGTGAAAGACACTTTCAGCTCACAATCTAAGCTTACAAACTACGCCTAGCCTAATCAGTGTGGGGGGGCCGGGGGGGGGGGGGGCGCGTGCCGCTTGCGAGTGGCAGGGCGCTGCGCGCTCGCTTGCTGCCTGCAGGGACCTGCAGAGTGCTGCGAGTGCGCGTGCTGTCTGCGGATCGCAGGGCGCTATGCCGCCGCAGTGGCGCGAAGGTCGGGAGAGAGGGGCGCGGGGCGCTGCGGGTGCGCGTGCTGTCTGCGGTTCGCAAGGCGCTGCGCGTTCGCTTGCTGCCTGCAGAGGAATCTGCAGAGCGCTGCGAGGGCGCGTGCTGTTTGCGAGTCGCGAGGTGCTGCGCAGCCGCCTGCTGTCCGCGGTGTCGTTCAGCGAGTTGGAGAAGCGCGTGCTGGTCGCAGGAAGCCCTGCGATGTGCTGCGCTTCCACGGACTGGCTGCGGAAAGGGGGGAGGGTAGGTCGTAGGAGGCGCGTGCCGTTTGCAGGTTGCCTGCAAGGTGCTGCGCTTCTACGGGTTGGTTGGGTGCGTTCGAGTTGCGAGCGAACCTAGAGAGGCGCGTGCTGCTCGCAGAGAGAGTCTGCGAAGTGCTGCGCTCGTCGTAGGCGGTAAGAGGCGAGAGGTCGTCGTGAGGATCGCTTAGAGAGAGAGAGGCTCGATGGAGGGATCTGCTCCGCTCAGTAAGGATGCGGTAAGACTCTTCTACCGAAGGATGCTGTGGGGCCCTTATATATACGAGGCTCGCAGGCGAAGGTGGAGGGGGGCGATGGCGCGGCGAGCGGCGGGGTTTTCCCCCGTGTTTCTCCGCGCGCGTGTTTCCCCAGCGTACCTGTGGGGAAACCCCCCGCCCCTGAGCTCGGGCGCGCGCCAGCCGTTTTATGGCGGCGCGCATGGCCGAGTCCGTGTTCGCCTGCGAGTCGTGTACGCAGCAACGATCATGCGAGTGTGGGGCTGAGAGGGGCGCTTGCGGACGTCAGCCTCATTATTTTATGGACCGAAGCCCTATATTCTTATTGCACATGCATTGTATCACATCCACCTCCAGTCCAAAGTACATCTTCCTCTGGAGTAAAGCTTACCAAATGATGCAGTTACCACCAAAAGCATTATAGCAGCTCACGTCCAGAGTTTTAAATCCATTGCATATAATGATTTTGATGAAGTACAAAAATTAATAAAAAATGTATTTATAAAGTCAATATTTATAAAGTTTTAAATGCAATTTGGATTTAAATCTTTGGATGTGAGCTGCTATAATGCTTTTGGTGGTAACTGCATCATTCGGTAAGCTTTGCTCCAGAGGAAGATGTATTTTGGACTGGAGGTGGATGCGATACAATGCATGTGCAATAAGAATATAGGGCTTCGGTCCATAAAATAATGAGGCAAATCTGTTGGCTTCTTTGTGAATCATTCTGAGGGCTTGTATATTGATTTTTAATTTTTGTCTTTTATTTGAATTTAAAATATTCAAAAATAATCAATTTACTTATGATCAATAATTTTTTTCTTTGAAATTTTTACTGTCTGTAGATCTTGAAATTGATGTGCAAGCCCTCAGAATGATACACAAAGAAGCCAACAGATTCGCCTCATTATTTTATGGACCGAAGCCCTATATTCTTATTGCACATGCATTGTATCGCATCCACCTCCAGTCCAAAGTACATCTTCCTCTGGAGTAAAGCTTACCGAATGATGCAGTTACCACCAAAAGCATTATAACAGCTCACGTCCAAAGTTTTAAATCCATTGCATATAATGATTTTGATGAAGTACAAAAATTAACAAAAAATGTATTTATAAAGTCAATATTTAAAAAGTTTTATATGCAATTTGGATTTAAATCTTTGGATGTGAGCTGCTATAATGCTTTTGATGGTAACTGCATCATTCGGTAAGCTTTGCTCCAGAGGAAGATGTATTTTGGACTGGAGGTGGATGCGATACAATGCATGTGCAATAAGAATATAGGGCTTCGGTCCATAAAATAATGAGGCAAATCTGTTGGCTTCTTTGTGAATCATTCTGAGGGCTTGTATATTGATTTTTAATTTTTGTCTTTTATTTGAATTTAAAATATTCAAAAATAATCAATTTACTTGTGATCAATAATTTTTTTCTTTGAAATTTTTACTGTCTGCAGATCTTGAAATTGATGTGCAAGCCCTTAGAATGATACACAAAGAAGCCAACAGATTCGTCTCATTATTTTATGGACCGAAGCCCTATATTCTTATTGCACATGCATTGTATCACATCCACCTCCAGTCCAAAGTACATCTTCCTCTGGAGTAAAGCTTACCAAATGATGCAGTTAAAACCAAAAGCATTATAACAGCTCACGTCCAAAGTTTTGAATCCATTGCATATAATGATTTTCATAAAGTACAAAAATTAATAAAAAATTTATTTATAAAGTTATTATTTAAAAAGTTTTATATGCAATTTGGATTTAAAACTTTGAACATGAGCTAATATAATGTTTTTGATAAAAATAAAAATCTATATAATGTTTTGAAAGTTGTTTCTTTTGTATGAATTTAAGCAAATCTGAAGGTAGAATGAAATATTTACAGAATTTTAATAGAAAAATTAATACCAAATCCTGATTACAACACATTTAATGCTGAAAAAAAAAGATATAAAGAAAGCAAAACTAATATTTCCAAAGACTGAAGCTTTAAAGAAACAACTTTTAGAACAATTTTTAAGTAATTATACTAATTTTACGTATTAGTCCTTCGGCTTGTCCAAGTTCTCGAAGTTCACTTGTTGAGGAAGTTGTGCTGGAATAACTGGATCCATTGCGTGTTCTCCATGGTACGTGATGACAGTGTTGGCTTGGATGATGAGCTCGAATGGCACAAATTGTTCTTCCTGTCGTTGATGGCTGAGTGTTGTAGCCTTAGATCTTACACCATCGAGGTAGATAATCTAAATCAATAAAAAATATTTATTGTAATTGGTAAAATTTATTTAATTTGAATGGATTTATACTTACTCGACCCATAGTTAATTGGTTTTGATATCTGGAGATCAATTGATCACCCCAAATTAAACATGTCACCTTTTTTTCCCCATTGGTGAGGACAAACTTAAATAGGATGTAGTGCTTCACTGGCTTACGTCCTTCTATATTTTCGATATAGCCAACGATCTCAACTGTTGGATCTCTGTCCACCAGCCCCTCGAAGACATCATTGTCCGAGTAGGTAATGTTGTCAATGTTGTCATCAGCCATTGTAATTTTGTAATATAAAATGTAGAATCTCTAAAATAAGGTTATAATACTTAGTATTTAAAAGAAAACTTACAAATTTGAGAGAAACGATAGTCAAATCCAGAAATCTTCAATTAGAAAAAATCAACAATTTTTTAAATTTTTATAATAGATAACAAAGGAGAACTATTTAAAAGCTTCAAACATTGTCTCTACTCTATAATATTTACTCTAAAATTATACTTTAAATCTAACCTATACTATTATATACGTATATTACATTAATTACGCGGCGAGGGACAGAAAAACAACAAAACAGTAAAAAAATATTAATTAATGATAAATGGGTATACACTCTAAACGTTAAATTTTGACCGCACGAGATATATTTTTCATTCTTAACCTATAAATATTATATGAATATAATCTAAGTTTTCAGCAAATAATTAAAAGTATAATGAAAAAATATTATTTTTAATAAATCAAATACTTAATTTATTTACAACATACGTACCTGCTTTGTTTAATTAAGAAAGTTGTTGCGATGATGCTGAACGATATTATTATTTAAAAATTACTCCGTGGTCCTTGTAAGTTGAAGTTGCCAGTTCGGGAACCGCCAAGAAAGAGAACTCTCACGAGTTACGTAGCACGTGCTTACACCTTACTCACACGCACACAACACGACGTCCCGTGACGGTCACAAATATTATTTACACTTTTTTTTAGACATTTCACACAAAAATTTAATAAAAATATTATTATATACGTGATAAGAATTAGATTGTTATTACAATTACGATGAAAATTAGAATTTTTGCAGAAAAATTTTTCTATTTTAAAAAAATGACGTAATTACAACCGGAAGTCTAGTCTATATATTTAACTGTATCTATACTTATATGTTATATGTCTACTCGACGCATGCGCACAGCATGAGCCAACCTAAGATTTTGGCATCAAAACATCCGGTCATGACATTTTTATATGGGGAAAATTAGGTATGTTTACAATTATAGCAATAGAAACGTTATTAATTCTATAAGTGTAAATTGTAATGATTTACATTTATACATGTGTTATTACATCTGTATGTGTAAGCAATTACATTTATACATATGTTATTATATATCTGTATGTGTAACAAAAAATAGTGCATAACTGTGTAATATAATAAGTATCAGCAGAGATGAGTGGGGAGATGCGCAACGCTGTAGTCGTCGGCGCGGCGATTTTGAAGGCAGTTGAGCCGGCTCTCGAGTTGTGACGTACCATATGGTGCGAAACAAAATTCAAAGCAATGTGAAAATCCTTTACTAAAAAAAAAGGTGAAAACTCCTCGGAAAGCAGGTAGAAAGAGGGGGTAGAAAGCACAGCAGCGAGTATCTTCTTTCCGCGCTGCTCCGAGACGGTTCCGAGATTTTCGTGCACTCGGCCCTCGGTCAGCTACCTGAAACTCCTTCGAGCTAATCCGTTTTATTGCGGTCTTATTGTTGTCATCTTTCAAAAATAAAATTTTTAAATAAACAATTTTAATATATTTAATAATAGTATAATAAAACGGCATTTTTTTTCAATAACAACGAATTTTGAACGACAAAAATTGGTTAATATTAACTAACATTATTAAAAAAATATTTTAGATTTTCTTACTATTTCTATTGCTATTATTAACATAATAATATAACGTTAAATTAAATAATGTTATACATATTATAGAATACGTGATTTTTTCAATGTTTTTTTTGTTTATTTGTTTGTCCAAAGAGTGAAAGAAATGCTTAATGCACCTTGACAGGAATTGTGCGAATTTCCCCGTGCGTGGGACTCTCCTGGCGAAAGATAGGCATATTTACTAAAACTTTTACTCTCATAGGACCGCAACACTTTTTTACTAATTAATCTTATTTACAAATTTTTCAATTAGAGATTACTAATAATAGCTAGCTATGTACAAGTAATATAATTATTTTTACATTTTAGCGGTTTTATATTTATGTTTACTTATAATTAAATACTTATTATTTCTAACAAAAAAGAAGAAACATTGAAAAAATCACGTATTTTATATAATATATTGTTATTTAATTTAATGTTATGTTATTATATAAATACTAACCCGTAAGAAAATCTCTCGGAAAATCTAGAATACTTTTTAATAAAGTTAGTCAAAATTAACCGATTTTTTGCATTCAAAATTCCATGTTATTAAAAAAAAATGCTGTTTTATTATACAGTTATTAAATATATTAAAATTGTTTATTTAAAAATTTTATTTTTGAAAGATGACAACAATAAGACCGCAATAAAACGGATTAGCTCGAAGGAGTTTCAGGTAGCTGTCCGAGGGCCGAGTGAACGAAAATCTCGAAACCGTCTCTCGGAGCAGAGCTCGGAAACAAGATACTGTAGCTGCTGTAGACTCGCAGTACACATACAGTTTGCTATATCTGCTTTCCGAGGAGTTTCCACCTTTTTTTTTAGTAAAGGATTCTCACATTGCTGTGAATTTTGGTTCGCACCATATGGTACGTCACAACTCGACAGCTAGCTCGGCAGCCTTCAAAATCGCCGCGCCGACGACTACAGCGTTGCGCATCTCCCCACTCATCTCTGGTATCAGGATATTGTATTTGTATGTGGCACGAATGCTGAAAGTTCAAATTCCGCACCAAAACATAACAGATGATTCATGCTCTAATTTTTATCACAATTTGTTTATAATTTAAATACTCGAAAATATTTGAAATAATCAAAGACGATTTTTATTTGGAAAATTTTGAAGAATTATTTCTTTTTTAATATTTAAACAGTTTTTTCTCGATTTATTATTACAAAAAGACCTGCGTTTTGCTTGCACGCAGATTTTTTATCGTATTATATTTGGGCTAGAATGGTAGAATTGCTAGATCAACTGTTATGTTCCGAATACTCTTGAGCGATTTCTCAATCATTCTCGAATATTCGAAACATGGTATTGTACAGAGCTGACATTGTATTTCCTTTCAATGTCTCCATGCAGCCGGAGGAATGTGGAACGTGAGCCTATGGTGCTATGTGAAGCGCTTGGCAGTGGAAAAGAGAGAGACAGAGAGAGAGAGAGAGAGAGAGAGAGAGAGAGAGAGAGAGAGAGTGAGGGCGCGCGGGGGAGGTTCATACTCTTTGCCGCTTCAGCGCTAAATGTGTAGCTTAGGAGGCTTGCTTAGCGGCAATTAGGCGTCAGTCTCTCTCGAGCATTTAGCAAGAGTAGACCCAAATTTAGAGTAGCGTTTTAGAGTTCAGAATATTAATCATCAAGCAGTAAATATAGGTGATAAGGGATTCAATTGATTATTATTATTTCATTATACATTAATTATTTGGACCATCAAAAGCATTATTGAATAAAGAAACCGATTTATCAAACAAATCAAAGGAGTTAAAATTAAATGGGAATAATCTAATCCATAAACCAGATCCAAATAACTATAAAAGAATTACAAAGGAGGATCTACTACGGTATATTTAAGGTAATAAGTTCAATTTAAATACAAACAATCATATTACTCACAAAGAGAAAACAAAGCTATTCTGCGAACTGACCATTGTCAGTCAGGGAAATGACTGTGCAACCCGCTCGGGTAAAATAAAGTCATTTCTCATAGGGAGAGAATTAATTTCTCTCCTTAACATCAACACATCCCAGCGGCTTCACAACATCCGGTTATGACCTTTTATTAGTGGGAATATGCAGTTTATTCCGTCGCTTAGCGGCGCTAGTAAGCCATAACACGAAAAGTTTAAAATAATTATACTTACAGTTTTCTTCACTTTGATAGCATTATTTGTCACATAGAAATACTCAAACTAAAGCTTGAGACGAAACTAACAAAATCACATCAGGGTCACATTTTCTGCAATTGCTTCTATCAACAGATATTGTAAAGTGAAAGTTTGGGCCCCTCGATTCTCATCAAGAGAGAAGAATGAAAACTGAATCTTCCGGTTACGTCAGCTCTACGTATTTCCGTAATAATATAAAGCATACCATGCATCAATATAGATATACATGTACATGCTGGGCAGATGCAGACGATGTTTCACGGTGAAACATTGTTTACGTTTATAATAATCAACGTGAATATTTTAATTCATAATTTAACATATTATTATAAAATAGTGTGATAGTGTGAAACATATCATAAGTTTAATATTTTAAAACAGAGTCATTTTAAAACAGTGAGAAATAAGTCAATTTCGTACATAATGATCAACATGATTAATGGTGTATAATTAGATTAAATAATATTTAGTGTTATGATTGTGATTTATTAATATACAATATAAATCAAGGTTTTGTGAACTGATACTTTGTTTAAATGTTCTCTTTTCTTTTTCAGATACTTTTGGAAGGTTATATTGAAAGTTTATATTCGAAAATATATGCCTGTGACAAGCTAGTGACTTTTTATTGATTGAAGAAAGTTTGAATTATAAATATGTATGATTTGCAGTATTCGTTAAGTTAGAAGAATACCTGGTGCAAGCGGAAGATTTTTATTTTGATAAGTAACTCATCTCCTAGTGTGAAGGATTGTTTTCTTATGGAGGACCGTCTCCTTGTGGAGGACTATCCACCTCTTGCTGTGAATTATAGACTCTTTCTCTATCCAGATCGGATAGAATGTACCATAAAAAAAAGTGTTAAAAAGTGAACTTATTATAAGTTGTATACAGAAAGTGATTGATTTATTTTAAACGAGAATAAAATTATGAAAAGTAATATCAAAACGATTATTATGTGAAGTTGAAAAAAGTGCTAAAAAGTAAATGTCTGAAATTAAAATTCCAATATTGAAACTTTTGAAAAACCAAATACAGCTGCCGAGGTAAACTGTTAAACTTTCATTGATAAATAGCATAATCTTTTTTTACTACTTACGAAGAATTTACAAATGGATAGTGATAGTGTCTTTTTAAATTCAAAATGTTGATATGTTTACAGGAGAGAAAAAATTATTTCAAAATGTGGATATTATTTTTAATGGAGGTGATTCATCTTTAAAGAAAGTTTCTACGTTGTTGTAGTGGATATGTAACTTTTTCTATCGTCTCCTGGGAGGTAGACTCTCAGGCTGCATTTCGAAAGGGATTCTTATGAATAGCTAGTGAAAGTGTTTTATTTTTTTGGTTGAAGAATGGAAGAAAGTTTCTATAGAATATTCAGTTTATATAAGCAAAAATTTTCTTGTGGTGTGACAAACTAGTGAAGTGTTAAGAATATGTGAGTCTATACGCTATATATCATTGGTGAATATTATATTTTGTATATATACTAGACAATAGCTTGAATATCTATCAAGTTTAGACCAACAAAAGAAGGTTCCTGTGAAGAAGTGAAACTAGTGAAGTGGAAAAATATATTGAATCAAGATTTTTTTATAAGAAATGCCGGAAGAACTCAATTGACAAGAATAATAAATGTATCCATTTAGTAATGGATCACTAAACATATGAACTTTAAAAACTTTTATCCAGTGTAATTAAATTTCATGATTAAAAAGTGTTTCTGTCGTAACATTTATTATGGTTACGTATTATAAAATATGGTTACGAATTATAAAATTACAAAATGATTAACATTAGGTGTTTAAAATAATCAAAGATTAAAGCTTTCAAAATTTAAAAGATCAAAGTATGTGTGAATAAGTGTAATACACTGTATTCAGATAGCTTTATTCATCGGTGTTTTAGTAATTAGTTTGTTAACTCTGTCGATCTCTCCGAGGTAAATTTGGTAGGAAAAAGGTGAAAAAATCTTACATCATTTTTTCCTTTTTCAACGTTTCGGTGAACATTGTCACCCTCTTCAGGAAACTGTTGATTTTATTAATAAATAAAAATAAATTAATAAACAAAAAATATAAATTAATAAGCAAATGTACTGATGGACAAATCTTTCTTACATGTAAAAGAAGCAATGAGTTAATCGAATGTTCTCTTCCCCGGCCAGTCGTGGCGGGGGAAGGAGGAGCGGGAAGCGACAATACGATGTTATGATTCCGGCGCTTTTAGCACTGTGTTTACAATGACGTCACACTTGTCACTCTCTCGCATATGTATGCATCAGGATCATCTATAATCCGTTTTTGCTTTTCAAACGGTATATTAAGTGTGTGTACACGTTATTGAGTTTTTGTGTGTCCTCCATTTTATTAATGCCATTTTCCTGCATTTGTATATGTAACATTTCAGAAACTAACCTTTTATTTAAATTGCATTCTTTGTCTTTAATATTTATTTTCTCAAAATTAAAATTATGTTTGAGTTTATTGCTGTGGTCATTAATAACATTATTCTTTGATTTCTTATGCTCCTCAATACGTGTACACACACTTCTCTTAGTTTGTCCCACATATGTAGCCGTTCAATCATTGCAATGCAACTTATACACAACATTTTTCTCTAGCTGTTTCTCTTTTTTATCCTTTCCTTTGATTATAATATTACACATACTGTTGTGTATTTTGGGAACAGTTGTAATACAATTTTGTTTTAGAGAATGTTGCATTTATTCGTAAAACCCTTTAACATAGGGTATCGCAACGATGTTTTTGAAGTTTTCGCCACTATTGCAACGTTGACTATGTACATTTGATCTTATTTTGTCTATCCGTTTTTGTATGTATCTATTAGTAATGTCAACAGCATAATTGTTCTCAGCTAGTAATGTTTTAACAATATTTATGTTTTTCTTGTGAAAACATGCGACCGATAAATTAATAGCTTTGTCAATGAGATTATACACCATGGCAATTTTTTGTGATTCTGGATGTTGTGAATCATAATTTAAAACTCTGCCAGAAAAAGTAGGTTTGGGGTACCAATCAGTCATTATTTTTCCTGTATTCCTTACCAATAGAATGTCTAAGAAACTTATAAAGTTATTCTTTTCAATTTCATATGTAAACTGTAGGCGGCTATTGTATGAATTGAATATGTTAATTGTTTCATTGATTTTCGTTTTCGGGATGCATGGAATAATGTCATCCACGTAACGGTAAAAAAATATCGGTTTAAATAAAAGTTTTGAAATGCAATCCATCTCAAGATCATCCATGACTAACTCAGCAAATAATCCTGAAACCAGAGAGCCCATTGGGGTACCAAAAAGTTGCTTATAAAATTTATTATTAAATTTAAAAAACGTATTCTCCATAAGTAACTCGCATGCTGCTAAAAGTTCATCAAGCGGAATGTCTGTACCTCTAGCAACACGTGTATACCTTTTTTCGATACTGTTTTTAATCAACAGTTTATCAATATTGGTGTATTAGTCCAGTCAAATTAGATTTTGAGGTGACATTAAATCCGAAGTGAAAGGTTAAGAGCTTAAATTGTTCGGCGGAGTGCATATAATAATATAATAAGTTTGATAACAGTGAGTACCGCGGGCTTAATAGATAATTAACAATTTAAGTTGCATTTTTGCATTTTTTTTTAGATTTCGCGCTGCGTATTGAAAAGTATTGGCTATATCGAAAAATGTTTAAGACAAAAATTATTCCTTAGTAAATTCCCTTCAAAAAACTCAGTGATAGCACCCCTCTATCTCCTTTAGTTTATTCGGAAATCGATAAAAACGGCGAAATTGTTTAAAATCGAAAATAGTTAATAACTTTTATAAAAATAAATATTTTACATGAATATTTCGTGAAAGTGCTGTACTCAATGATTCTCAGTAGCGGTTAAAATTTGAAGCCTCTATCTATAATAGTTTTTGTGCAATTAGTCGCAATATGTTGAATATTTTTATTTTTCATGGTACTGGCAAAACGTTAAAAATCGTTTACATTTGTGCCCACTATTTGTGAGCAATCTTAAAGAGTTATATTTTCAAAAACTTTTTGCGGAATTCCAAAATTTTAATTAGGGCAGCTCTAGCATGCATTTGTTTAAATAGTAATTACTTAATAACTCTACTGTATCCAACTTTAAAATTTGATCAAAATGTATTATAATGCATTGAAAAGCGGTGATTTTTCTCTAAATTTTAAGAAAAAAAAATAATATGATACACCACTTAGGGGCCGAGATACGTTTTTTTTAATACGCTACTACTTATATATACAACATATCGTGATGACTCAAATGTTGTTAGAAAGTAGAAGAGTTGTACTTTTCAAATCACTGCAAGTCGATACGCATCGATTTGAATGTGACTAACAAATCGAGTGTTGATTAAAGGCGATGCGCGCAACGGGGCCCGACGGCGCGCCGCGGCGTAGCCGGCGGCGGAGTGGGGATGGCCCCACGCTCTCAGCCCGAAACTGAAAATCTTTTTTCAAATCGGAGCGCTCGAAAAAAAGACGGTAAATTAGTCAAATATGATCCGATTGTGCTCTTTTTTGATGTGAAACATCTATAGGCGCGTCTTGAGGAGTGAAACCGTAGTTGAAAACAAAAGAAAATTCCGACCAAAAAAATCCCAACATCTGGCAAAACGTTCTAACCCCCCACTCCGCCTCCCCATGCAGCAAGCTTGTCGCGTGCCGAGTCCTCTCTTTCCGGCTACTGTGGCTGCTAGTAGTATAGCACAGTATAGCAGTAAAGCATAGGAAATTAAGAAAATACATAAGTGCGACAGAGACAGGCTTTCCCTCCCCCAATTTTCTCTCGACTCCGACTCTGTCGGATGCTAACCTTCGAGATTCGGCGGACGACAGAAAAAAAGGTCAGGCCCATCGATAGTCAGGGCAAAAAAAAGAGTCGGCCAGAGAGCGAGGAACGAGAGAAAATTGAGGGACGGAAAGTCTGCCTCTGTCGCTCTTATGTATTTTCCTATGCTTCTTACTCGCTCTCACGAGTTTTCCTATATTTCGTTTCCTCCTAGTTCTTAGTACTTAATGCGTGTGCTTGCGTGCGTGCGTCACGTCTAGTGCCGCGCGAACAGTTTTAACCCATACACGAGTAGCAATTTACCCCACGGATTTGAAAGAATTCAATTATTATCGTAAAATTTTTAAGCTACATAGCGCTGCAATATCAATTACTGTACATATTAGTTTAAACCCAGATTTTCCTAAGCGCATACGTTACCCGCGTCTAACTATAAAACGATCAAGTGCGTCAAATATTCTAATACTTCCTTGAATATTGTTCAGACTTTTATTTTTTATTGTTTTAATTTTTATTTTTATTCATTTTCTTCATTTACGATAAACTTCTTTCAATCATTATCAAATTCGATGTTTCACATCTGTCAGCTGTCCCGAGACAGCTCACTTTTTTTTTTCTTAATTCAAGATAGCGCAGGTAAAAAATGCGATAGGTCGAATCAGATTTTTTGTTAACATTATTCATCGTATTATTATTGAAAGTACATTATTTAAGTATTCTTTTCTGTATACATTAATTTATATATTTGTTATTTTAATATGACCAGTCTGTAGAGAATGGTGTCTATGATTTTAGCCTATATACTTTTAAACAATCGATTCTTGCGGGAATATTGTTTTGTATAAACGAAAAGATTTTTCTCTGTTTTTTACTTTTATTTTGGAAACTAAGTGACCAATGCAAAATAACAAAGAGGGAAAAATTGTAGCTTACTGAATTCTGAAGCAAATGAGATATTAAACGCCCCTATCCGATCAATAGGCACGGAGGAAAACTCGGAAAACCGAGGAAAACAACGTAAAATCAATGTTTCTTTAAAAATCTCCAAGACGGCCGTTTTTCAACTTTGAAGGTTGAAATTTAAAGTGAATGAATAGTTTCATATGTAATTTCATGTGGCAAAATATTGGTGCTCTACGACAATTACTTTAAGTGTAATTGTGATTTGAATTTTTGTTGTACTTTGTGAGTTCACTTTTGTATGCACGGTCATGCAAAATTGGAAGGTCCTACTTAAGGGGTTATGCCTGAGTTAACATTAAAAAAAATCAAAAAATTTTTTATTTGATTTTTTTAAGGCAAATTTACTGTAGAATAAGCTGCTGAAGTCCTTTTTGCCCGAAAAAATTCCGCTACAAAGTTATAGGCCAAATACTAAAAAAATATAATTTTTGAAAATTGCGTATTATTGATATTTTGTCTTATAGCACTTTTGATTATTCAAAATAATTGCCTTTTCATAGAAAATGTAAAATTAAATGCGTTTACAAACTCATTTTGAAAATGCAATTTTATTAAAAAAAAACACATTATTTACTGAATCATTACAAACTGTAAATAACTAATTTTTATAAAATCGTAGATTTTATTTTTATTTAAAATGTTCAAAATAAAATAAATTTAGAATTTAAATCTAGTCTTGTAATTTTTTAATCAAACTTATAAAGGATTAAAAAACATACGTGCAAATTTAAATTACCGGCTGAAAACATGGCACCTTACAGCGTATGGAAAGGGAAATCTTTATTTTACCGACCTAGTCGAGTTTGCATTCAGACATCGGCTGTTTCGTCTGCTGTCTGTAGTTTAGTGCAAGCTGGATGTTGTGCTGTTATGATAACTTCTGAGTCTATTAATCTTCAAATTTAGATAAGTGTTTGGACTATAAATAACATATTATTTGTGAAGAATTTGGTTCTTTGTGAGTGTATTCTTTATTTTTAGGTATACGGACTATGAATATCATGTGCACGCCTGTGTGTTAGATAGTCTCAAAGCAGCTCAAAGTCTACTGTAATTTTTAACAATCTTGTTAAAAAATGGGTAAGCAATTACAAAAATTATATTAATGTAAAATATGTTGATTGTGAATGCGTATCAAAAAATTAAATTTCAATTTTAGCTTTTGATAGTGGTACATCAACATGTACAGCACCCGGGTCTTGATAAATCCCATAATACACAGGTACTTTATGTTAAAATATAAAAGAAATATGCCAAGCAGTTCATGTAAGTACTACTCGATAAGTATACATAAGTGTCTTGCATAAACTTTAAATGCATTTTTCTCAGGTTTTGAATTTTTATGATTTTAGATCACTTGCCGCAGGATTTCTCAGGAACCATCAGCCCAATCAAGCTGAAAATTTTTGGAGAGCTTCAGGGAATCCTTCGTCACTGCTTGAACGGAGGGAAATTGGCTAAGGTAAGTTTAAAGAATGTTACGCATGTGAACATATGCATAATTCACTATAATTATGAATATTATGATCTTATGTGTTTCTCAATATTTAAAATTTTTATTTTTCAGTAATCCCTTCCGTTCAAGCTGAGGAGAAAGACATGTAGAAGATTGTCCATCCAGTTTGGTCTATATTCATCACCAGGATGCTGAGAATTCATACGGCAAAGGGAAAAATCTGATTAAATTTAATACTTGACACATGGAATTGTTTGTATAGTAAGTAAAGATATATAATTGTTTAAAAATATGTAAAATTACAATTAATATGTATACTTTAAGTAGGAAAAAGAATTTTTTTAATATAACTTATAAATAATTATTTTGCCTAATAACTAATAATTTGTTTTTTTCAGGTTTAACTCAGGCATAACCGCTTAAGAGTGCTCTACCTCTTTTTCAATAAGTCCGATAAATTTCGCAGCGTCCACACATTACACCTCAGTTTTTTTTTATTATTTTAACAAAGTTAATGAAAGAAAAATGAGTCTAACTAAGTTTCGCCACCTGTAATTAAGTATCTAAAAATGTGGTAAAATTATTTTTATGGTATAAAACCCAAAATTAAAATTTTATTTCATCGGACAAATTTGTATGACTTGCGGGCACTTTGGAAATTCCATTTTGATTTTATCGGACGAAATACGAATTAAATACAAATTTTTTAAAACGTTTTTGGATATCTAAGGTGAGTGGCGAAACTCTATTAAAGTGAATGAGCTAAAGTTGGTCAATTAATTATAATAAACAAAAAAACGTTTTTTGAGGTAGGTAGCGTGATGATCGCACGGTGGAGCACTCTTAAATTTGGAAAATGGCGTTGAAAAGTCGACAGTTATAAAAATCCAACGTATTAATTAATTTTTCGAAAAAGGGAATGTAAATACACGACAAACGTACTTGAACATGAGCGAAAACGGGCTTGCATATCTATATATACACCGCTACCGCGCTTTCGGCTGTTTTCGCTTATGGTGGTATTAAAATAACAAATATATAAATTAATGTACCCTGGTAGAACGCTAACAGGTTTCGCCCGTTAAGACATTAATAAGTAGCTAGAATCGATAGCTAGAAACCATGCAGATTTCCAGTTGGTTTACCGCTAAAAACCCGTTAATTTTCACTTAACCTCAAACAAAGTAGCTAGAATCGGTAGCTAGAAACCATGCAGATTTCCAGTTGGTTTACCGCTAAAAACCCGTTAATTTTCACTTAACCTCAAACATACTTATTTTGGGATTATACACAACATTAATGACAAGATCTTTATAAATAGTATACGAACTATAATATTGACTCCACATCACAGAAAAGGACTTAGTCAAAGGTATTAGTGCAGTCATGTGCAATATTAGGAAGTGGAGTTGAAAATTCTTATTTTGTTGACGAGTAGGAATAATTATTATTTCCTATGAATACGCATGAAGACGCTTTAAAGAAACACTTTGAAGAGATAAAACAATTTTAATTGCAATCCCCCTGCATCGTAAGAAGTTCAGTTTATTATATTCAACTGCCATCTCTGGAGGGAAGACTTAAATAATATATATTTTCGATCATTTGTTTAAGAAAA
Source organism: Philotrypesis tridentata (assembly GCA_018906965.1). Lineage (NCBI taxonomy): Eukaryota > Metazoa > Arthropoda > Insecta > Hymenoptera > Pteromalidae > Philotrypesis > Philotrypesis tridentata. The sequence continues at coordinate 243,014 of JACCIB010000209.1, forward strand.
AAAAACATTATTTGTATTAATTTTGCACTTACTGAAAACGAAACATTAATAAACATAAGATACTAAACGTAAGTAGTAATATAAGTATCAAAACAAGCATCTAAACAAGCATCGTATAAGTATAACTTAAATCTCGGTCGATGCTATTGACTATTCTTGCATGGTTGATAAGTTACTTATCGACTGCGTACGTTGTGACGCTGTACTGTACGTATAACCCGCCACACTATAAGAGAATTTAAGTGATCAAATTTTTAAATCTGTTAATATTTTGAATTATATTAAATATGTTAAATACCGAAATATGCATGTTTGAGGTTAAGCGGAAAATTAACGGGTTTCTAGCTGAAAACCTGCTAAATAGTTACCCCTGGATAGCGGCATTCCAGTTGATTTCTAGCTACTTTTTAACAGAACCAGTTAATTTCCAGTCGGTTTCCTGCTAACGTTTCTACCAGGGTATACAAAAAAGAATACTTAACAAGGAACTAAGCGCGCGATTGGGATTATATTTTAGAGTCCGTGAGTATCAATGATAAACTATATGGACTATGCTAACCATATAATCAAATAAATTAGCATCACTTTTTTAAAATGGACACTTCGCACGTGATTTGGGTTATCTTTTAAACTCAATATTAATCATAAACTATGAATGACGGTAACCATAGTCATGTTTACTTATGGCAACCAATCAGAATATTGTATTAAATGCTTCACAATAAAGGCCATCAGTTTTTTTAAAGTAAATAATGTACTTTCAATAATAATACGATGAATAACGTTAACAAAAAATCTGATTCGACCTATTGCATTTTTTACCTGCGCTATCTTGAATTAAGAAAAAAAAGAGCACAATCGGATCATATTTGACTAATTTACCGTCTTTTTTTCGAGCGCTCCGATTTGAAAAAAGATTTTCAGTTTCGGGCTGAGAGCGTGGGGCCATCCCCACTCCGCCGCCGGCTACGCCGCGGCGCGCCGTCGGGCCCCGTTGCGCGCATCGCCTTTAATCAACACTCGATTTGTTAGTCACATTCAAATCGATGCGTATCGACTTGCAGTGATTTGAAAAGTACAACTCTTCTACTTTCTAACAACATTTGAGTCATCACGATATGTTGTATATATAAGTAGTAGCGTATTAAAAAAAACGTATCTCGGCCCCTAAGTGGTGTATCATATTATTTTTTTTTCTTAAAATTTAGAGAAAAATCACCGCTTTTCAATGCATTATAATACATTTTGATCAAATTTTAAAGTTGGATACAGTAGAGTTATTAAGTAATTACTATTTAAACAAATGCATGCTAGAGCTGCCCTAATTAAAATTTTGGAATTCCGCAAAAAGTTTTTGAAAATATAACTCTTTAAGATTGCTCACAAATAGTGGGCACAAATGTAAACGATTTTTAACGTTTTGCCAGTACCATGAAAAATAAAAATATTCAACATATTGCGACTAATTGCACAAAAACTATTATAGATAGAGGCTTCAAATTTTAACCGCTACTGAGAATCATTGAGTACAGCACTTTCACGAAATATTCATGTAAAATATTTATTTTTATAAAAGTTATTAACTATTTTCGATTTTAAACAATTTCGCCGTTTTTATCGATTTCCGAATAAACTAAAGGAGATAGAGGGGTGCTATCACTGAGTTTTTTGAAGGGAATTTACTAAGGAATAATTTTTGTCTTAAACATTTTTCGATATAGCCAATACTTTTCAATACGCAGCGCGAAATCTAAAAAAAAATGCAAAAATGCAACTTAAATTGTTAATTATCTATTAAGCCCGCGGTACTCACTGTTATCAAACTTATTATATTATTATATGCACTCCGCCGAACAATTTAAGCTCTTAACCTTTCACTTCGGAATTAATGTCAAAAACTCATGGTTTTCGAGCTAAATTGACTGGACTATATAGAGACTTTACATCTAAGCTTACAATACAATAGTTCGCTGGAATATTTACATGTTTCATTTTTTCTATCAGATCATAACTATTTTTTACTTAAGATTTTGATTGATCCAAATTGTTTTGTGGAATTTTAAATAATTTTGAGAAAAAATATGTGAGCGAGCCTATTGTTGAAATAAAAGGTCTTAACGGATAATCATTTTTGTGGCTTTTAGGTAACCCATATGCTTTTGGTAAAATAGTATCCGTTTGCGTTAATTTATGCTTGTTATATTTTTTCCCAAGAAAACCATTATGATTCCAAACATTTAGAAAGCTTTTCATCTTTGTCTGTAATTTTGATAACGGGTTTTTCTTAAGTATAGTGTAAGTGTGTCTATCGGTGAAAAGTGTCTCCATTTTTTCGATGTAATCGCTCTTATACATGTCAACCGTCGTGTTACCTTTGTCCGCGAAAGTGAAAATAACGTCCTTGTGACTCTTAATGAAATTATTTTTTTCTACTAATCTGTGTTCAAAATTTTTTTCTTTTATTGTTTTATGTCTAGTTTTATTGCGAAAATGTGTAATTTTGTCGAATAATGTATTTCTTATATCGTTCGCCGTGCTTTCCGGAATATTGTCAAAATCTATTTATTTGCCTTTTAGTGCATAAAGTACGCATAAAAGTGAATGGGATACAAATAATAATATGTTACAGCTGGTTGTTTGAGGGAGTTATGTGTTTTTTATTGCAGCGTTTATATAGTTTATTCAAGTTTTTTTTTTAAGTTTGTTGAAGTCCGTTGAAAGTTGATCATAGTGTTCATGTGCGAGAGGGGGTCCATTTCCTATTTTTTTTATTTAAGCGTTGAGTCCCTTCGGTTCTGAAAATTGACAAAATAAAATAAAAGTGTATTCAAGAGAGTTAAATTAATATGTATATTTAGATTTATTTGTTTATTTTTGGATGCGAGGAAAATTTTCTTGAGTTAAATAGTGAGCGTTCTTGAATTTTTGTGGAAGCAATATAGTTGTATAATTGCTAATTTGATGAGATTGTGAAATATCAGGTAGTGTCGAAAGAGGATTTGGTATTTCGATACTTGCTGATACATCAAAACTGAATTTGGGTTCTCCGTTTGATGTTGAAATGCAAGTTCAGCATTTCCATTTAGTGGCGAGGAAAGTTTGTCAATCCAATGTGTGCTGAGTGTGCGATTATTGCAAGCTTCAGTGTTGCAATGAGTGGATTTAATATAAAAGTGCAGTGATAAATAGAGAAAGAGAATGCGAAGGAAGAAATTGTGTTTTTTGTAGAAAGAATGAATAGATAGAGATTGTATATGCAAAGCATAGCCCGAGGGCCTTATTAAATAAAAGGATATTTGTTAGTTGAGTGATAGGAGAGAATAGAGAAATATGGTGAGAATTGATTCAAGTGTATTGATTCGAGAAATATTATTGTTCAGAGTTGATAAAAGTGTTAATGTATTGAAAGTGTCCAAGTAATAGAGAGAGACAGAGATAGATTTTTGACAGGTTGAGGTTAGTCGAGGATTAATAGGTGTTAGATTGGAGTGAATTAATAAAAAGAGTAGTGAAGATTTATTATATTAAAAGGAAAAGTGTTGTGTGATTAGAGAGTTTTAATTTTGTTATGTTAAATGAGTTTTTGATTGGATTATTGGTAGAGGCGAGTAAATGATTGATGTAAAGTGTGACGATGGTGTGTGATATTATAGATAAATATAAAAGTAGTGGAGGATTGAATTATTTAATATTATTTTAATTAATTTAAAGGTGATTTGTGTGTGCGGGAAAAATATTTTGTGAAAAGTGCGAGGGTTTTGGAGTTGAAAGTTCTGAGAATTTTGAGTTTAGATAAATTGACGGTGTTTCTAGTGAAGAAAAGGATATCAATCTATTGTAAGGTTTGTTTAAATAGAGGAAAAAGAAGTTTAGGTTATCTTTGAGAAAATTATTTCGCTATTTGAAGGAGACGAGGTCTGAGATTGACGATAGTGAGGAATTTGTGTTAAGAGTCGAAGTTTTTGAAGGAATTAGTGTTTTTTTTGAGTATTCTATGTTTGAGAAGGTTCAGGAATTATAGAAAGAGTTGTTTTTATGAGAATTGTGTATTTGAAATTGTTTTTTAAAAAATTTTTTGAGTAAGAGGCGCAGTTTTGGAAGTTGAACTTGGTGTGCGATGGTGAAATTGGATGTCAGTTTTTTCTTCAAATAGATTTGTGGTAGATAGTGTTATAATTAAGATAGTGAAATGTACTATTAATGATAAAAATTATTTACTTACATGTTTAGTGATTGTTGGTTGACATAGTCGAGGTTTTTCTTTTGGAGGCTCGTTTCTGGTTCTCGTCTCCAAGTTTTTCTGAAAGAAAGAAGCAAAGCATATGTCACAAAGTATCGATACTTTGTTTGGCAATAGAAATTGGTAGAATTATTAATTTAAATTGATTTTTGGTACTTATCTGACAGTTTTGTAGTAGTTGAATGAGAGTCCGTAGTGTTGATTTTGGAGTTTCACTTTTTCCCAGGAACTGAATAACTTTGAGTAGTTTTTGGCACTGTACATTTGTAGAGGAGACACTGAAGATTATTTTTAGTACGGGTTTCGAGGTCCTACGTGATTATTTAAACATTTTTAGTTTGTGTAAACTTGGCTGTATATGCGCGCGTGAGGTTAGCCAGCCTAGTACTGAAAGACACCAATATATGTATACAGGTGCAGGGAGCCAAAGCATAAGTAGGAAAAGTCACTAGGGCTGAGTTGGCACTAGTGTTTGAACTAGAGTGTAGCCATCTTGAGCGCGAAGATTTGAATTTGAAACTAGTACTTAGAGAATTTTGAATGTTTTTTTTTCATAGGGAAAATTAATATTTTATTATAATAATTAATAATAATATTTTTGAATAATAAGTTATTATTTTATGTGTATAATATTGATATATTTTTATGATTTTTATATATTTTATGATTTATTTTTGAATATGTAGTATACAAAGGGTATACTAATAACAATAATAATAATAATAATTAATATTTATAATATATTTGATAATATAATGTTATTTGAAAGATTTTTGATGTTAATTAGGGAGTTATTTAGGAAATTTTTTTTATAATTGTAGGATTTGGATTGTTTTTTTGGGAAATTGATTTAAGTGTAATAATTATAGATTATTGAAGTTTTTTTGAATTATTTAATTTAATTTATTGTGTTTTTTTGGATAATAATAGAGTTGTTGTAAATGAATATTTATTGTTTTGAATATTTTTGGTGTTGTTTAAAGTAGCGTATTTAAGAAAATATAGATATATTGATGAATTTTATTTGAATTGGTAGTGTTTTTTTTTTGAAGCATTGTTTAGGGTGTTTTAGGAATTTTAGTTATCAGTGTATAGTTTATTAACTTGGTCAAGATGACGGGTACAGGAGCAGGTGATACAACGGGTTTAGATGCCACGAGTACGGCATTGATCAATGCGTTGACGAATTCTTTCACATTAATGAATGTGATGAGTGGTATTCCTAGTTTTGATGGGAAACACACAAGTTTGAGAAATTATATTCAGGATCCAAGAAATGCCAATGAATTGGTGACAGATTCAACGAGGCCACAGTTTATGAGAGGAGTGTTACAAAGGATAACAGGACCAGCGAAGAAGAGTTTAAACAATAAACAATTCAGAAATGTGGATGAGTTGATAAGGCATCTGAAGCAGAGATTTGGTCCAGGAAGGGATTTTAGTTATTATAATAATAAAATATTACATATTATAAATAGAGTATTAGAATGAGACAACAAGATACAGTTGGCGATTTTTACGATGAATTAAATGTGTTGCTAAGTGGAGCAAGAAGTATTTTGAGGGAATTGTATGGTGATGATTATAATGAAAATACGATGGAGCCTACACAGAAGGTGGCAATTGATAATTTTATCAGAGGATTACATCCAGGATTATCAGATAAAGTGGATGCAGCGAAGCCAGCTACTTTAACAGCAGCATATGAAGAAGCAGTGAGGCTTGAAGCTAGAATGGAAGCGAAAATTATTCCAGATACGAGACTTTATAGAGGCAGAGGTCATGATAATTATCACAATCATGATAGAAATTTTCATCAGCAGTTTAATAGGAATCATAAAGAGCCAATGCATGGATTTGGAATGAATTTTGTTGGATATTTGGAGGCTAAGGCAACAGAAGAGCAACAAAATAGTGGAAGTAATTGGCAGAAGGAAAGTCAATATGGTAATAATAGTTATGGGCAGCAGAATTACAGAGGTAGAGGAGGTTACAGTAATTATCGTGGAGGCTATGGTAATGTTAGAGGAAATTTCAATAATTCATATGGAGGAAATAATAATCAAGTTGGTGGTGGTAATAATTATAGAGTTAATTATAATAACAGTTATAGAGGAGGTTTTAATAATTATAGAGGTAATAATGATAATAATTTTACAGGTAGAGGTGGATATGGTAATTATAGCGGTGGTGCAAATCAAGGTAGCAGAGATTGCAGTTCTTGGAATAGTGAAGGTAATAGTGGATACAACAGGAGGTTGTTTAATCCTCAAACGGGTAATTTTAATAATTATGTGCAGAGATATCCAGATAAAAGAGAAAATGATAACAGATTACAACAGAATTGGAGAAATCAAGGTCAAGGAGGAGAAGGTAACTCTGATCATTTAAACTACCAGGAGGCTTGTCAAGACAGAGTGGCGAGCCTATCATCAAAAGCATTGGAGCAGAAGCAACAGCAACAACAAGAACAGGCGAGGAATTTAGATGTCAAAAATTATCAGCAACAAATAGAGTGTTTAATGCAACAGGAAGGGAAGCAACAAGCACCAGTTATGTCTATTTTAACGGGGCGCAATCAGCAGAGTCATATGGTTCAGCCTACAAGACAAGATTTAGAGAATATTTTAAGGAAAAGGATAGAGTAACTGCTGTGAGAATTTATGTACCAATTGGGACAGTAAGACCGTGGGTAACGTTTATGGTTGATTGTGGAGCTGGTGTGAATTTGATTAAATTGACAGTTTCAGATAAAGATATGCCTATTGATACAGATGATGTCATTGGTTTGGGAGGAATAACGAATCAAATTATTTATACATTGGGTTCAGTTTATTTGAAGATTAGAAATTCAATTGTGAAATTTAATGTGGTGTTGGATGAATTTCCAATTTCGAATGATGGTATTTTAGGGAGGAGTTATCTGAGACAAGAAGAAGCTGTGATTTCTTATTATAGTAATACTTTGATGGTGGCAGGAGATGTGATGAATCCAATACCATTTTTAATGGAGAATGAAGAGGAAGTGAATTACAGGTACAAAATGGAAATCAAAGGTTGTTATCAAAGGAATTGGTGAGTGTGAATAACGCAGATGAAAGGATTGGTAATCAGATGATTAATTCAGATAAAATGGTTTATAATATCAAAGCGAGAACGAGGCAAGTTATACAGATTAATTTAATACACAGTGATTTGAAAGAAGGTTATGTTTCCAGGATAGATGTTGGTAATGAGAATGTGTTTTTGGGAGAAGGAGTAGTAATTAATGAAAATGATACTTGTAAGATTTTGGCTATAAATACGGATGAAAAGGATGTGACAATAGAAGTGAATTCTAGGGAGTTAATACCATTTGATATAGAAGCTAATTTCTTGGAAGAACCTGATAGTGAGTTTGAAGTTAAAAGAATTGTAGATAATGTGGAGAGGTTACGAAGGGTTAAGGAAGTGGTTAGACGACAGCACTTGAATAAAGAAGAATTACGGATAGTTGATGGTATATTGGAAGATTATTTGGATAGGTTTTTATTGCCAGGAGATAAATTGCCTTGTACGGATATGATTCAACATTATATATTTTTTGAGGATAATGTTCCAATCAATACTAAACAATATAGGCATCCGCCGAAGCATAAACAAGTGGTGAAAGAAGTTGAAGGATAAGATTATAAGAGAATCGAATTCACCGTGTAATTCTCCGATATGGATTGTGCCGAAAAAACCAGATAGTCATGGTAATCCGAGGTGGCGTATGGTTATTGATTTTAGAGAATTGAATAAGAAGACTATTAGAGATGCTTATCCGTTACCAAATATTGCTGATATTATGGATCAATTAGGAGGAGCAATTTATTTTTCGATTTTTGATTTGGCGAGTGGTATTCAGCAGATTCCTATGGCACCAGAGGATTGTTACAAAACAGCTTTTTCAACAATTAAGGTTTTAAGAGGGTTACAGAATATAGAAATGTTGGTATATTTGGATGATATAATTGTTTACAGTAGAGATTTGTCTGAGCATGAATCGAGAATTAGGAAATTGATGGAGAGATTGAGAGAAGCGAAGTTGGTATTACAACCTGATAAGGTGGAGTTTTTCAGGACAGAAGTTGCGTTTTTAAGTCATATCATTAGTGCGAGAGGGATAGAACCAAATCCGCAGAAAGTGGAGGCAATTACAAAGTTGGCAACACCGAAAAGTGCTAAAAGTGTGCGAGAGATTTTGGGTATGTTTGGTTATTATAGGAAATATATCAAAGATTTTGCAGTGATTGAAAGGCCAATGAGGAATTTGGTGAAAGATGGTGTGAAATTTGAGTGGACAGAAGATTGTGAGAAGAGTTTTCAAACTTTGAAGGAGTGTTTAATAAATCCGCCTATTTTGCAGTTTCCAGATTTTGAGCAGGAGTTTATTTTAACAACTGATGCTTCAGATATAGCGATTGGGGCAGTTTTGAGCCAAGAGAAGGATGGATTTGAGCATCCTATTCAGTTTTTATCGAGAACATTAACTAAAGCTGAGAAAAATTATTCAACAACTGAAAAAGAGTGTTTAGCAGTGTTGTATGCCTTACATCAGTTTAGACCATATTTGTTGTGTAAAAAGTTTACATTGGTTTGTTATCATGAACCGTTGAATTGGATGCATACGAGGAAAGATCCAGGACAAAGGCTTATGAGATGGATGTTTAGATTTCGGGGATATGAATATACTTTTAAATATAAGCCAGGAAAGTTGAATAAGAATGCAGATGCTCTTTCGAGGAATCCACCAGAAATCAGTGAAGAACAAATCAATAAGAATTTACCGGGTATTAAGATGATGATAATTGAAGAAAAAGATAAGTCTGATAATGATAAGGCGAAGAGTATTGTATCATCGGTGAAGAGCAAAATTTTTAATAGGAGTAGAGTACAATCTGAAGTTGAAGAAGTGAAAACTAATAAACTAATAAAATGGCACCAGAATTAGATCATAGTGTTATAGCTCAGAGAACTAGAAATAAGGCACAGGTGACATCTAAAGTTGCAGAATATATTAAACAGGGAGTTTTACCGAAATCGACAAGATCAGTGAAGAGGTCGCAGAGTGAAAGGGTTTCATCAAAGTCAGTGTTATCGAAGTCTAGTGATTTGAGGGATAGTGATAGTGAGGGCACAGATGTTTCAATGAAAGTGAATTCGTCGAGAGGGAGATTGAGTACAGCAGCATTGTCATCTACAGGGATTTATAGTAGTGAAAAGGAAAAACCGCCTTTGAAAGATCCGAGGTATAGTGGAATTAGGATGGAAAAACACAGATGTTTCAGATGTAGAGGGTAGTGGCACTGATGAAGGTGAACAGAACAGGAAC